>JBBPBO010000001.1:346948-568645 GCA_037974295.1 Cicer cuneatum | reverse complement strand
CCACCCCCCCCCCCCCCCCAAAGAATCTAGTGTTAAATAATTGCTTTATTTTGTTTCTCTCAAAAGTTAGGGATAGCAATTTCCTCAATATACAAAACCAAGTCTTTTTTTGTTGTTGCTTCATTAGTGACTTCCTTGAATTCATTGATCCTCCCTCTAGCTTTTGGGAGAATGAATTGAAAGGAAGTACAAGGTATTATCATTTTTGCAACTTAGATTGAAATAATAATAACACAACCTGGTGATTCAATTTATAAACTGATTAAATCACAAATATAATGTGAAGCCTACACAAAAGATGAGCATACACTAATTTAAGTTTGGGGGTTGCCCTTGTTTCTTTTCATGATATACAAAAGACGAGCATACACTAATTCATTCCACAAGTCAGGAACACCAGGAAGACACCAATGACTACAATCCTGGTGTGTGAGCATATATTTTTTGTTCTCCTCAGACATATTCATATTTCTGTACATAGAAGGGTGAGCATCGAGCCTGAAATCGGTCATTTTCGTGATGTTCAGGTAAAAGACTGGAGTCTTCATTCTCTCAATTACTGACTCAATGGTCTTCATCATTGGAGGATTTTCTGATAAGTCGGACTCATTTTTCATTGGTTCTGTCTCATTCTCACACTGACCACCAGAATACCACTCCCCACCCCTGTAGCAGAAACAAGGAGGATTGATTATGTAGAGTCCAAAGTATTTATTAAACAAATTAAATGCTTTTTTTTACCTGAAATGAGAAGGGGAATAGCCCCTGAAGAAAACTGTAGTTTTCTTAGGATTGATATTCGTATCCACCCAATGTGACCATGTCAATAAAGCTTTACTAAATGCTTCCTCAACATTCAGTTGTCCATGGATATGATTTCCTTCTTGATAGTATTCTTTCCTGCAAATTGTTAAAAAAGTTGCCATCTTAATTTTCCTCAGTCCAGCCTCTAAATCTAACTAATTTGCATTTACACGTAAAGAGAAAGCATAGTCATTTTCTAGCAAGGACAAAAAAGTGAAAATAAAAAGGCGGCATTACCCTTCGATTCGTTTCTCATGAGTCCACCAATGACCTGTGTTGAAGATCAAAACATCCGCATTTTTGTACTTATCACAAGATCTCTCAACCAAATCAAGACGAAGTGTTTCTTTTATCGATCCTTTCCGGTCTGGAATCTCCCACTCTTGAACAAGAAACGGGGAACGGAAGAACTCAATGGAACAATTGTAATCCTGTTAAATCAATAACAGAGAAGCACAGAATTTCAATTTTCTAAAACAGAACCTTTTTCTAGTCCAATGAAATGAAAACTCAAACCAACCAAACAAATAAGTACAATTTATGGACCTTTGTCTATTTTCTTATTAATCATTTAGCAATCAGTTGCAAATTCCCTCAAATAAGTTGGAATCTCTTCTAAGGTTGTCTCACATTTGTTTTATATAGTTGTTTGTCAGAAAATATAATGAAAGAATCAAAATAAATAGAAAAAAATATCTGAGAAGAAGCATAAAGATGTCATGTTAAATGTAGTGAGGGAATAAAATATCACATACTGTGAAGATAAATGAGTAAGAATCTTCTGTCCGAAATTCTTGTCTACCAGAGGCTTCAAAAATCCTGCTTTTATTTTCAACTGTATTACTAAGTATACAAACCATAGATTCCCACATATTCCTATTGAGAGAATCACCAACAAAGACTAAACGTTTTCCCCTCAGTATCTCCAACATGTCTTTACCATTGAACCTGCAGAGAGCAACACAATTCATCTCTCCCTGTCTTCTTAAATTAAAAGAGAAAAAAACACAATAGCTAGTTGCAATTGAAGTCTACAAATAATGAGGCCTAAAACAAATTTTTTAAGAGATTATTTTACTTTAAATAAAGTTGTGCTTGTATTCACGGTGAGGTCGCACATTTGACTATTGTTACAATTTGTAGCTTCCTAATTTCCTTGTTGCATTTCTAAGTGTAGATTATGCACTTTTTGCTTAATAAAAAGTAATAGAAAATAATATTTGTCAATAAGTTTAAAGTCAGGGCTTTAGCTGTCTCACCCTTGAATCAGATCCTTTATACTAGGCATATTTTCGTGTACTTTATTCCAGCCCCGTCTCAATTCTACATTGTTTCCTACATGTATTGATCAGCAAAAAATCATCATAAAATTATACCTTGGCATGTTGCAATTCTTGGGCTGCCACCTGAACTTCTCATACATATTATCTTTTCTACCATTGAGGAAACAGTTAAAAGGTTCATCAATATGTGGACAAGACCCAGATTTGTAAAGTGGGTATGAATCATCTAAAACCCATGACCCTTCAAACAAATCACATGTTTTCCTCAATTCCACCAAATGTTGATCACTTTGCATCACATTTTGAGAATCCACTCTAGTATTTGGTGAAGGCATAGGTGCAAAAGACTCGTGTCGTTGTTTTGGTTCGATTCTAGCTGCAGTTGGTGCAAAATAATCATCTTTATTGTTACTATGCTTTGGTGGTGGTGTGAGACCAGAACCTTCTTTTCTAGAAATTTGAAAGGGAGGATGAGCATTCACAAACCTATTCTCAAGTAATTCACCATCCTTATTAAGATGTGAAGTTTGACTAGGAGTAGTGGTGGTGGTGGTGGTGGTGTCATTGGTGGTATGTGGGGTGTAATTAGTAGGGGATGGAGAAAATGAAGAGTTGGAGAGAATGTGAGCAAAAACTTTAGAAAAATGATATCTACGTGAAGAGTGAAAGGTATTTACAAGAAAAAGCGTAAACAAAATAGAAGCAAAGGTGAGACCGTAAGTTAAACCTATAGCTCCTCTTGAAGGAAAAATGCGTGTGGAGTCTGTTCTAGTTAATGAACGGTGCCTCGAAGGAGAATCAGTCATTATTATGTTTACAAAACAATCAATGAATATGTTAATTTTATTTACATATAATAACTATGTATTATTGTTGCCGTGCATGTTGAAAATTGAAAGAAGAAGAAGAATCCATGATAGGGCATGCAAAGCAAAAGAAAATGGGAGACAGGTCAATGATGGTTGAAGTTGAAGTGCTATTTTTGGAGAGAATAGAAAGAGATTAATTAGAGAACATAGTTTGGTTTTGAAGTTAGATGAGAGAAGAAAGGAGGTCAATGATGCATGCATGCCAAACACTTTTGCTCCCTTTTCTTCTTTTTTTACAAAAGTTACGACAACAAAATAAATAAAAAATAGTTATATTATGATTTCTAATCTTAGAGTAATAAAATGTCTTACATTTACACACATGGAAAATCCATAAAAATTATAGAGATTGTCAAAAGTCTCACGTTAAGAAAAGAAATGATAAAATATTTATAAGTAGTGAATGATCTTTATTCTATAAATTGATTTTGTTCATGTTATGCCCAACTTAATTTTTAAAATGATATCAAAGTCTATCCAAAATTTACTGGACTCTTACTATTAGGTCACCGCTGTCAAGTCACTTCTAGATGTCCAATCTTAAATATGAGGGTGTGTATCAAGAGTTTCGCATTTAATGAATAAGATCTTACAAAATATTTATAAGTAGTTTAATTTTCACTTTCCAAACTTTTTCTAAAAGCATAAGAAACTGTAACTAAAATAAATCACCTTCTCAATTCTCACCGACCTAAGTACCCAGGTACCTTGATTTATTTGTTGACTCTAAGCCTTTCAATAGAGATAACTTTGACAAATTATAAACTCAACCATCGTCACGTATGATAAAGATTATTGCTTACAATGACCATATTTCCTTAAATTCCGACCAAATAGCTCACAAAAAGAACCATTAATTTAAGGCATTGAACCGATCAGCTTTCTTTTTCATTTTTTTTCGTTTTTCCTATCCATTTTATTTTATACATAACATTTTTCAAAAAAATAAAAAAACTAACAAATTTAATAATAGATTACTTTAGAGAAATAATGCCTCTCGGGTTTCCAAAAAAAACTCTATTTAGTAGTAATAATAAAATAACGATAATAATAATAATAATAATAATAATAATAATAATAATAATAATAATAATAAATTCCCAAAATTATGATGAAATTTAACTCCTCCATTTATGTTTTAAGAATTCTGTGTGACTGTTCTGCAGCAATTGAATTATAAATATCAGAAATGGTAATATGAACAAAAAGTACACAATATCCCCTTAGATAATTATTTCATTCGTACAGATCACCAAGCAAAGAAACAAGAGAACATCATGGAGGAATATGTTGCTGTGGACACTAATGAATTTGGTAAAATCGCATCTGCGAAGATTTCGCAATTGGTAGAGTCAGACCCGCTAGTAGAGGTTTAATAATTAAGATAGACCAATGACTTTTCCAGTTGTTGTGTCCAGATCAATGTCATAGAAGCATGGCCTTGTTGGCAACCCAGGCATGGTACTCATTGTTCCAACTAAAGGATAAATAAATCCAGCTCCTATACTAGCTCTTACATCCCTTATTGGTAAGATAAAACCAGTTGGAGCTCCCTTAGCTGCAGCATTGTCTGAGAAAGAATATTGAGTCTTAGCCATACAGATTGGAAGTCCTGAAAATCCTTGCTTGCTATACATCTCAATCTGCTTCTCGGCCTAGTAAGACAATAAGAATATGTTAGGAACCCAAGAAGTGAATTGAAAAAAATGAATTATTTTATTGAAAGGATAAAAGACATAGGAGAGAAATCTCTCTTCCAAAGGTTTTCTCTACACAATAGAGTCACTACTCTATTCAAAAAATGTTTACGATACTCAATAATCCCCTCTATCCATGTATCCTTCTATTTGTACACGATAGTCCTATAGCAACTTCAAACTAACTTCTTAACTCTTAACTATTTTAACTATAAGAGAAACTATTAAAAAAGACCTAGAGATTAATAAGTTGGATAGAGATATGCTATATTATGACATAACATTACTGCCTCATATGATCCATGTAGCCAACCCTACTTAGTAGGATAAAGCTTGGTTGTTGTATTACATATCCTAACAGAATCTCAATCAGGTAGTAAAAAATACATCTATTTGTGTTCCATAAACAATTAATTGTTAATAATTGTAGTCACATTTATAAAGGATCAGGTAAAAAAATAGACTATAACTGTGCTGGCCGGTTAATCTTTGCTGGTAAAATACATGGGGTAATATTGTGCAGAAGTTAAAGTAGACCGACACAACCAAACAAGATATAAAATCACCTGCTCTGAGAACTCAACGCCACTGGCTCCATATGACTTTGCTATTGCCCCTATTTTCTCTTTTATACCTAAATCCAATGGATATAGGAACTTCAATGGTTGTGTCACATTCTCACAAGCTTTTTGAACTGCAATGCCTAGGTCCACCTGGATCATGACAAGGCATACCTCAACAAGTATAAATACCATTCCTCACAAAAAGATACTACTGCTTCCATTTATTTCATTAATGTGTATGTATATAAACTAAATTTTGCTGCTAGTTGTATCCCTGAAATGGTTCCATTTGTTTAAAATTTGAATTCTAAACCACGTGATGGATAAATTTGTGTTATCATCAGCATTATTAGGGTCTATATCGAAAACTAATTAAAAATTAGAAGGGTAATGATGCAGGCCGCTAAATAGTTTCAAAGGGTTAAACAGTTCATCTAGCAGGTTAAAAATTGAAGAAAGCTCAAAACAAAGTTATTATATCTTTAATATGCCAGGCCGCAACTTAATTGATAGTGATCTATTCATTCTTATATTTCTCTTGTTTCACTCGGCCTTATTGATTGCCAAAATCCAATATCTTATACTTTTGTGTCATGGTAAAAGATAGCTATCTATGGCTTGTCAGTTATAAAAGCTTAAATATGTAAAGACTTGTGAGTGAAGCATGCACTTACTGCTCCTCTGCCACCATGTGCATGATGGCTACATATTACAGCATCATAAGCTCCAGCATCTAAGGCAGCCTTTCTAACCGCATTTAGCTCAGCTTCAGTGTCAGTTGAAAACTTGTTGATAGCAACTATAACATTCACACCATAAGCTTTCAAGTTTAATATATGCCTTGCCAGATTCACACAACCAGCTTCAACCAGACCAACATTTTCAGTCAGATATGCATGGTCAAGAGGTTTTCCAGCAACAACTGCTGGCCCTCCACCATGCATTTTTAGTGCCCTTATTGTTGCCACAATAATTGCACATTGAGGTGTCAAACCGCTATATCGACACTTAATGTTCATAAACTTTTCAGTTCCAATATCAGCACCAAAACCAGCTTCAGTAACTACAAATCCTCCAGGTCCAACCAACTTTAGTGCAATCTTATCAGCCACAATAGAAGAATTCCCATGAGCAATATTTGCAAATGGACCTGCATGAACAAGAACAGGTGTTCCTTCCAAAGTTTGCATAAGAGTAGGGTGAATGGCATCCTTCATTAGAACTGTCAAAGCACCTCCAACACCTAAATCATCAGCAGTTACAGGGTCACCACTCCTGCTATTTCCAATAACCATTTTCCCTAGCCTCTCCCGCATATCAGCTAAGGATGTTGTCAAAGCCAAAACAGCCATTATCTCACTAGCAACTGAAATATCAAATCCTGTTTCTCTGACCATTCCTTTCTCATCAGGTCCCTGGCCAACAGAAATTTTTCTTAAGAACCGGTCATTAATGTCCATTACTCTCCTCCATGTTATTGAATCAGGGTTAATATCAAGCCTAGCAAATTTATTTACTTCTTCTGGTGTAAGATCATCTGGATTAGTCTTTGAAATACCAAGCTTCTTGAGACGCCTAAACATGACATCACTAAAGCTCCTTTTTCCTTCTTTATTTGGAGGACATAACCGGTTGAAGAGAGCTTTATCTGATTGCGTTGACTCATGGAAAATCCGGGTATCAATTGCAGCAGCTAGAAGATTGTTTGCTGCGGTTATTGCATGGATATCTCCTGTTAGGTGAAGATTGAATTCATCCATGGGAATCACTTGGCTATAACCACCACCGGCTGCACCTCCTTTGATTCCAAAAGTAGGTCCTTGTGATGGTTGACGAACGCAGGTGACCACCTAACATAAAGAGACAAGATTGTGCATAATTCAGCAAAACTTTTTTTTTTAATAACTAATATTTAGATTAGGGAAGACACGTGCTAATGCAAGGCCGGAGAACCACCTACATAGATGAGAATTTACAAAAAAATTTACATATCCAACATAACTCTAACACATGATTAAAATGGTAGTTTCTCATTAATATTTTGGACCCACACAACCAGTGAAGAGATAAGTAATGAAAGAACAGTTCCTACATCTGGTCATTTCATCTCATGTCGTAAAGGAAAAACAACATAGGAAAATATTTCCACAAGAGAATGAAAACATTTGTTTTCTTTTGCAAAAATAAAGTACAGGGAATAGTACTCTTATAAAAAATAATCTGATAAATCCAGAATGTTCAGAAATCCAAAATAAACCCACTGATCCAGGCTGAGATGGCCCATACAAAGTATATCCTAAGAAGATTCAGAGACTTAATTGAGTATTATGTGCATTCATGATCAAGAATAGGAGACAGCACAACATAAATAAATAATGCTCACAAAGGTTTCATCCTACTTGTGATTAATTACAAGTTCTACCACGATTTTGATCCAAAGTTTACAGGCATCTCTTTCTGGAACAAAAGTAAAGCTTATTCAAGGATATCTTTATTATAGAATTATGAATTCTGACATCTGCCAACAACTTGCTTAATGACATTAATAGTGTATTGATACTCATTAACCATCCACTAAGCTTCAGTAACAACGATTTTGAATACCATTAACCAAAATTGGGTAACTCATTAACCATCTATTGAATTTCATTAATGGATAACTTGGTTAACAACGTACAAAATCATCTATTGAATTTCATTAATGGATAACTTGGTTAACAATGTACAAAATCATGGTAAATGAGTTATCCAATTTCGATATACCAGTTAACCAAACTTAATACATCATTACAAACCTCGATTCTGATCGTCATTAACTAGATGTAGCAAGTGAAATTTTCCAGGTGGTATACACATAATTTCAATTGAGAAACCTAAAATTATTAATTTGGAATGAGTTAGAGGTGGCACGTGAATACCTTTTTATCAAGAAAAGCACCCAAAGCTTGACATAGACCAACAGTAGTAGTAGATTTGCCTTCTCCAAGAGGAGTTGGAGTAATACCTCCAACAACAACATAATAACCATCTTTTGATTCTTCAAGTTCATCCAATACCGACAACAAAACCTACACATACAAATCACTTTTCACCTATGCAGTGATTGATCCAAAATAATAATATCCTAATTATTATCCATAACATAATAAATAGATAATATAAATTCGTGTCAGTGTCGTGTCTAATACCAACACATGTCAAGACGCATTGGATAAGATGTGTCAGTGCTACAAAGATTAGAGATATCTATAGAACATAGAGAAATACAATACAAAATTGTTATGAATTGGAGAAAGAACCTTAGCCTTATATTTTCCGTAAAGGTCATAGTGATTAGGAGTAAGATTGAGATTTTTGGCAATCTCAGAGATGTGAATAGGTTGAACGGAGTTAGCAATATCTATATCGGCCGGAACAGGAGACACAACCTGTAACTTCCTCATCACTGACGACGAAGAAGAAGAAGAAGAAGAAGTCATTGCTGCTTTTGGATTGAGTTTTGAGGAAGAAGAAGAAGAAGAAGAAAAGAGGATATGTTTGTTTATTTGGTAGAAAATGAAAGAACAGTGTTGTTTGTTTAACGTGTGGCGACGAGGGGTGTGAAGGTAAATATTCAAATTATTTGATTGGAGGATTTGTATATTGTTCATAATTTATTCGTTCAATCTTAATACTACTTTCTCTGCTTTTTCATTCGTTCACTGGTTTTCACTTTTTGTTGTCTGCCTCTGACGCCATTCACGGGGATGAATTTGGAAAAGAAAACAATTTTTCTTTTTAAGTAGAATTTTTTTTTCATCATATTAATAGTAGAAAATTGGATTTAATTTTTGTATCAATATATGAGGTAAAAATATATATTTTAAGTATATTTATTCTCGATTTACTTTTTTAAATTACATTTGGTTTAAATTCTTAATTTTTAAAATATATTAAATTATATATGTGGTCCTTTAAATTTAATTTTTTTATCTAAATGTTTAGATTTGCAGCAAATTGATTTATCAGACTAGTTTGCATGTTAAAATGTTAAATAAGGTAAGGACCTTAATATCAATAATAAACATTTGTTATCTTATTTTTTTAGGGTTGTACATGTGTTTAATTGTTATAAACAAAATTAATAAATATATACTATTTATAAAATTTGATAAATATTTTTTGAATAATTAATATGAAAAATATATTGTTGCAGCATTTGGTAGAATTTTAAATAATTATTATCGAAATGAAGTTAAAAGACTAACGATACAAACATAATGTAACATCAAATTAAAATAAATTAAACTTAAAGAATTTAAATAAAAATTAAGTTAAACTTAAAAATTTATATATTTATTTTTTCCATAAAGGTATTTAATTTAATTCATATAAATATAATCGATCCGTGTAACGGTCCATCAATCATAATTATCAAATCTTTAAAAGTGTTTGATTTTAATTTCCATGAAAAATAATTACATTCTAAATACGTCAAAAATCTTAATAATTTAACTATTTTTAAAATCACACATATAATTAATTATAATGTATTAATAGTATATTTTTTTTCTACCTATTTTCTTTATCAGAGATAATGATATTTTGAATCAATATGAACATTAAATATAAATACACTTAATAGTTGAAATTTAAAATTTGATTCATCTAATTTGGCAAATCAACTCACGTCAGTCAACTTTTTACACTTATTATATATTTACTATATATTAAAACTCATAAAATATCATACCCAAAAAAATATAATTACAAATTTCAAATATAGTAATAAATGATAGCATCATCAGTAATTTGAAAATTATAAAAATTTAAAAATATGTGTAAGATTTATTTGTTTATTTTGCAACACACGTATTTCCTTCTATTCAGTTTTTTTTTTACTAAAATTAGATACAAATTATGTTTGAGGGTGGTTTTCACTTTTCACTAAATATCACCCACCTTCTCTCTTTACCAAAAAAAAAATCCTAACTCACAAAGTAAACAGGTTAAATATGGAAAATTTTATTTCTTAAAATATAATAATCTAATATATATATATATACAAGATAATATGGAAATGTCAATTTTGTCCATTGTCATATTTGGGGCACATCGTCATTTTTATGCAAGCTAATGAACTTAATTCCATACGAATGCTATGACTTGAACTTGTTGGTTCCTAGTAGTAGAGAACAAACTTAAGAAAAGTTAGTAAATAAGCATCAAGTATTCATAACTATACAAGCTCTGTATACATAATTATTATCCTAAAAACCAAATACAAAATAAGCACAGATTATAAACAAAATATCAAGCCAAATAAGTAGCATTTCAGTAATTTAAAGTTATTATTATTTAGAAACAAAAAATTAATATCATAATGATAAATTGATAATAAGGACAAAATTAATGAAAAAAAGTACTCTTAGCAGCAACAAAACTAATATTCAATAAATATTTTTTTTTCCATGATAGAAATGACTTTTACTTATTCTTCCATGTTATTTTCCTCAACTTCAATCTTTAAGAGATCAAATTCACCGAACAACGTCTCCAATGAAACTTGATAGAAGTGATTTATTCTCATGGACTTCACTTTCCTTAACTTGATAACAAGATTGTTGCTCTACTACTAAGAACCAACAAGTTCAAGTCTAGTAGCATTCATGTGGAATTAAGCTCATTATCATGCCAATTGATTTGGTGATGTTCATTCGCGCAGAGACTATTTTGATAAAAATGTGGACTAATTTGATAGTAAGTGGCAGTTGCATATGGACTATATTGATAGAATATAGATAAAGATAAAGACTAATTTAATTGTAAGTGGCGCTTAGTGTTGGAACCAAGTTGGTTCTAAGTACTTAGAATTTTGATGTTTACAAAAGCACTTCATGTAATCTTATTTTGTACCTTGAATTATTAAAGTAAATGCAACCAGAAGTTGAAGTAATCAGAAGCAGAAAATCAAAGGATTCCAGAGATTAAATCCTGAAGGTACTAGAAGATACTCTAGGATGTCAAAATATCACCATAAGATATCTTTGCTAGCCAAGATCAGAAGGAAGTAAAGTCAGAAGGAGACATGGACCAGACCAGAAGGAAGCCTGTCAGAGGGAGATTTGATCGAAACCAGTAGGAGTCATAAGTCATACTTAATCCAGAAGTTATTATGACCAGAAGATGGTCTAGCAATGAAATAATAAACAGCTCAGACTTAATCAGAGGGTAAATTAATGAAACCAGAACAAAGGAATTAATCCAGATTTGACCCAGACCAGAAGATAGTATGGTTCAGGGTATGAAACTAAGTCCAGACCAGAAGAAATGATCTCCAGATTTGATCCATAACTGATCCAAAACAGAAGGTAAAATGTCCAGATTGAAATATTATTTGCCCAGACTTAATTTCAGTTCAATCCAGACCCAGTTCAGAATTGGTCTATATCAGAGGGAAGATATCAAGATCAATGGTTCAGATTTAAGGATATGGCCCAGTGATGGCCGAGATCAGAAGATCAGACCATGGCCCAGTGTTGGCCGAGATCAGAAGATCAGAAGATCAGAAAGTGTGGTCCAGGGTTGGCCGAAATCAGAGGATCACAGCAGATCACTTAGTAAGGTCCAAATGTGGACTAGCGCAGAAGATCAAATGGTCCAGATTTAATCATGAGGATTAACGATGGAGATTTAATTAAATTTGATCAAAGTATTAAAAGGATTTGATTCAAAAATAAAGTGAAGTCTTGTGGAATTCAGAAGCTGTTGGCGGGAAGAAACTAAAGACATGATTGGTCAGTTATTTTTTAAAGCAAATCTGAAGCTTAAAAAGATATGTTTTTTATTTAAGTGAAGCTCAATTGGTCAAGATATTTTTGCAAGAGAATCCAGTAAGATACAGCTCGAAATTAAGCTTGGAAGAGACCCTAATTCGCATCTATAAAAGGAGGCTCAAGGCAGAATACTTAGTATCGAAAATCACAAAAGATTCATACACTTCCAAAAGCAAACACTTAAGTTTTCAGTGAGGTTAATTGTGAGTTCCAGCTTTCCAGAAGCAAACACTCGTGTTATTTTCTTTCCCTTGTGTTAGATCTAAGTTGTTGAAGTAGAGTCTACAATCTGAGGGAGTCAGAAGGGGTAGCAGATTACTTGGCAATTAGATTCAAGGCGTTGTAATTCCTTCTACAATCTGAGATTGTCATATTGGTAGGAGAAGACTTGACTTAGGAAGTCAAGGTGCTGCATTCCTCAAGAGTCTAGGATTGTTAGACTGTTTGAGAAGACTGACTTGGAGGGTCAATGGAACTGTTGTAATTCAAGGTTTGAATTAGTGAAATCCTTCAAGGTGAAGGGACTGGACGTAGCCTCGTTAACGGTGAACCAGTATAAAATTCTGTGTTTTTATTTTTACTTTATATCCGCTGCTAATTCTGTTTTTTTCATACATCAAGTTTTGTTTTAAAACTGCAAAAACAGAAAAAGTATTCAAGTTAGTCAAACACAATTCAACCCCCCTTCTCGTGTTTGCACCTTCAGTTAGTGTTATACATCATCGTAATTAACATCGTCAAATCACGGAGACTAACAAATAAACCTTACTGAGAAACGTTTGACAGAGACAAACTATTTTGAAATATTAAAAGAGTTAGAGACGTGTTTGCGAGCGGCTTACAAAGTCATAAACCAATTTGATAATTTACTCAATAAATTTCATAAATAGAATCGACTTAAAACCCTCAACCCTAAATTCTAGATACATACGAGTTGCAGGAACATTTACATTTTTACTTGGTAACTACATAGGACCTTAAATAACAGTACTTGCTAGAAGTGTTTGCTCAATGTTTACAATATACATGGCATTTTGGAAATCATTTTGGTCTGCATGAATATGACAATCGTAGCATTAAAAAAATGGTCTTTTTTCGTACAGAATATTGAAGTTCAATAAGTGGTAACCAAGCCAAGTTAGAGTTCTGAAATGCATCCTGACCAAAAATATAGACAAACATTCTGCGCGCGTTCTGTACTAGGAGCTGATTACCATCGCAGTCACTGGCTTAATTAACTAGCGGAGAAAATTGTCATTGTGCCAGAAAACAACATTATCATGCCTCACTTCAGTTGTGCTCATAAGAACTTCTGAAAAGGATGCAGTACAGTGATTAAAACAGCAACAGAAGATTAATATTCAAGAAAACAGTTGTTTCATGGAGGAATAGTATAACAAAGAAAATTCACCTTCTAAGAGTTGGGAAGTAGCCGTCCATTATACATCTTATCAAGCAGTTTCTTTGCGTCGGGCCTCCTCAGAAGACCCTTATTGTTTGGCAAACCAGTTCCTAAACAAACAGGACAGACAAGCTTTCCTCGACCTATGGATTATAAACAATATTATTGACCACCCATTCAAGTTGATTGCATATGGTAATAATACTAGTAAAGTTAAAAACTGTTTGAATAAGGTGAAGAAGGGGTAGACAGAGATGAGTGAAGAGACCCAAAAACTCTTAGTAACAACAATTTTGACCACTGGATGAAGTCCACTACATGAAATACTATAACATTCTGTCATGTATCATATCAAATGAAAGACCATTTAACTCCCAAACCCTTGTTTGAAAGTATTTTGAGGAGGGGGAAGGGCCATTCCCTCCATTTTAAGTCCAAAGGGACAAGGTAATTATTTTGAACTTACAAAAAGTAAGGTTGGTTTACTCTCTAAGAACACTTTCAGTTCATTTTCTAAAATCCGTGTTCATTTTAAATTAGTAACGGGGAGAAGAAAGACTCATCTAGTGAACAACTGTGATAGCGAGAAAATGGAAGACAAACTAAGAAGAATGCATTTTCAGAAACAACGAAAACAGTATTGTCTTCAAAATTTACGAGTCTCCCGCATTCCTATTAACTTTCCTTCTCCTGCCCTCCCCTCAAAAACTTTCATTTACAGCATAAAGGCAACAAACAAACTGTTAAAGATGGGTGCAAAAGAACAATAAGAGGTATAAACGTCACACTAGAATAAGAAAACAGAATTTAGAGACAAAAGTGTGGTAAAAAGAAAAGAAAAACAAGTGTAGTGTATAAAGTGAATATATTGAAAAGCAGACCATAAAAAATGACTAGTTGATTGACAATAAAATTCAAAACATTAGCTAACAAAAATAGAGTAAAGTAGAAGGTTGGCATCTTACCATAACAATTTGGACACTCTGTAAACAAATAAACATCATTTGCTCGCTTCCTGTTTAGAGCTTTCCATTTTCCTGTACCACCACACATATCACCTAAATGAAAAGTAAACAAACATCTTATGAATCAAACAAATTATGTAATAATAATAAGAAGAAGAAGAAGAAGAAAAGAGAAGTGACATACATATGATGTTACCAGTTCCACCACAATTTCTGCAGCCAGGTTTATCCAACGCAATAGCGATTACATTATGAGAAATCAAGGCTAAAGTTGAAGAGAAACAAGCGAGACATTGACGCCTGGAAACACCATTTACGACTTCCTACAATATTAATCATCATCCTTCAGTTTAATTGAAATTGAAATTGAAATTGAAATAAAGAATGCACAAATGAGAGATATACCTTTGAAGTAGAGCTACTTATCACGTCGTCGTTTTGGTGACTTGCAGATTTAACAACAACATGCGTCCTTCCTCTTCCTGGTAGTAGCAATTGTAATTCACAACTTTCGATTCATAAATAATAAATAATAAATAATAAATGAGAATAGAAAAAGAAAATACTGACGTTGTTGGTTGGCAGTTGGAGGAAGAAGGCATCGAGGAATAATAACAGACGCCATAACTCGATGCTGCAAATTGTTGCTGCAAACCATTACGCACGATGATGATGATGATGATGGAGAAGAAGAAAGACAGTGTAAAAGAAGAAGAAGAAGAAGAAGAAGAAGAAAGAGAGTGTGCTAATCGTATCCAATTCAATTCAATTCAATCCACAACTCCTCTGCCCTCCACGTAGCTCCTCTCAATCCCCGCCTAATCGTATCCAACATTTTTATTTACAGTTTCATAAACCCCCATTTTATTCTTAAATCACTCATTAAAATTATCATTAAATTTTATCATCAAATTTTCATATATACTATTTTCTCATCTTATCATTAATTATTTATGGATTAAACTGCTACTTTATCATGCGTCTTTCATAATTTTTGTTTTTTTTTTTATGAATTTCGTAAATTGATTTACGGAGATAAAAGAAAACTAAAGGTATATAAATTATTTTGTTAGACAAAAGTGTATATTTCTAAAGCTGATTGATTCAGTGTAAAATATCATTTCTATTTTTCTTTTTAAAGACTGCTTTTAATTAAGTACTTTTGTTTAGTTCTCAAATATGAAGACTTCACTAACTATTTTAGGTACAAAGGATTTTTAAGATAGTAATATATTTTAATAGATATTCTTTCGTGCACTAATCAATTATTATACTTATGACACAACTCATTTATTGTCAACTTGGTTCCAATATAATAAGTAGCAGTAGTGTAGTAATACTAAGGTAAAAATAGTAGAGTGCATTTTTTATATTCCATGTGTATAACTAATTTTTACCGCCCGAATATGCCGTGAATATTTTTTCTAAATGCATTTTTAGGGGTGACCAAATATAATTAAGAAAAAGTTAATAATTGATAAATAATACTGTAATATTAGCAACATTTTAATCTTTTGGTAAAATGTCAGACTTCCCAACAACACAAGCGCATACCCCCTGCTAGTTGCTAATATAGTAATAATCCCAAATATTAGTAATTAATTAGGATTTTTTTACTAATTAGTAATTAGTTGGGATCATATATTTCAGCATGCTAAAAAAATGAATATTAAGCCAAATTAACACCTTAAATTGAATATTAAAATGACAAAACCCAGTTGTTGATCACTGAGATTGTGGAAGAAGGTAATCACTGCATCTCAATCCTACCTCAAAGTCTCCACTGCAATAAATCTAAAAAATGTTTCATAAAAAAATCTATTTCTATGTGCTATCTTAGCCCTCTTCTCCCATTCCCTATCATTCCTCTATGTCTCTTTAATAAACTCATAAACCCCCCTTAGATGACTTCTCTTCTGAATTCATAGATTCAGCTCCAACTCCTATAACATGCAATGCATCCATACTATAATCTTTCTCCATAGCTTTATCATCTTCATACTCACTTCCACCAGAACTGCTCTCCTCCGGGGTTTGATGAGAATCTGCTTCAGCTTCATCCAATTTCATGTCAGCATTCAGCATGTCAGTATCCGCTACGGGAAGTCTCTGTTGAAGTGGCACCGCATTGCTGATCACTTGGTCCATCTTCAACTTTTCACGATAATCCTCCATTTCTGCTCTGTATCTCTCTTTGTCCTTCATGGCTTTATCTTGATAAACCTTCATGTCAGCGGAACTTAACATGTTAACATAATAACACAAGATACAATAATAGCCATATAATGCATATGTGAGCTTATATGTTTTTAAATCTCAAAATAATCCATAAGTTATTAAATGCCAAATTTACTTCTTGTGTTTTATATTCTATAACAAACTGCAAAAACCCAACTCAAAATAAAAGGCAGAGTTATACAAATTCCTTACTGCTTTTTCGGATTCATTTAACTTGTTCCAGAGTTCACCGATCATCCTACTGATCTCTCTGTCCTTCCCTTGATTAAGGGGTTTTAGCCTTGCATGCTGTTCTGCAAAGAAAAAATTGTATCCACTTCTGTTTGGTTTGGGATGAGCAGGATCTCTCCTTTTCATTTCTGATTTCTTTCTGCGTCGGCGACGATGAACACCCACCGAGCCAGTCACGTTGTTGTTAGCTGAAGCACTATGGTGAGATGCTGGCAACACAGGATTTTGTGGAGCTTGATAAAGTACGCCTTTCAGTTTCTCTGAACCGATTGTTACAGTAACTAGATATCCACTATCAAACTTCCCATCAATGACCCCAACAACCGGAGACCCTGCCGAAGATGATGCCATTGCTGAAAGCACAAGAGATTAAACAATACACACAAAAATTAGATTCAACTTCTAAAACAGATAGAATGATTAACAAGGAATAACAGAGTTTACAACAAGAATCAAGCCCTAATACCACTATGTGGGGTTGACGACAAGAATAAAACAACACCATAATTTTCTATCATACATAAAGTTTAAAGATTGAACATTTGCCTCAAAATCTCGCATACTAGTTTGTCACCCTGACTATCCTTTATCGGTCAACTTTCATTACTGTTACTTCCATGGATTTTCACTCTACTATTTCCCCTCGTACATCTTAATCTTTTATAGCCACGATACTAAGTTTATCCAAAATGTTAGATTTGTGGTATTATATGATCTCAAGTTTTCACATCTAAGCCATGATCTGTGCATCTCTTGCTAAGTTTGCATTTCATATGCTTTGTTTTACACCTAAACTACTTCGGAGGAAATTTTGTTTTCGATACGTCGAGACAACTCAGTTGGTAAGTTAAGAAACGTTGAAGGAGTTTTAGGTGGGAGATATGGGATTCAAGCCTTAAAAACTAACTTAACTATTAATTTACTAATATTTACCTATTAAAAAAACACCTTCCTGAGAGTTTGCAACAGATTGCTAATAATCTTCTATGCAAACTAACATTATACAGAAAGTAATATAAGCCGCATCCATTAAATGCAAGCTCATAATATTGCAGAACACATTGTATAAGACCTGTCCTTTTGATGATTAAATAGGCCAGACAAATTTTTTGTCATTATGTACCAACAGATTTAGAAGACCATCAAAATAATGTTAGTTCCAAATAAGTCATGGAACATCATTCCTAGGAGGATTATAACATATTATACATACACCTGCTTAACAATAGTATGACTAAGACCAATGAAACTATCTATCAAAACTAAAACTAAATTCAGATGTCTAATAATGAGTGAAATGGAATTGAAAAGGATGAAATCAAATTAAGTAAAATAATCATTCCAATGTTTGATTGTTTTACTATGTTTAGACATTTGAGAAGTGAAGGTAATCTTGGACAGATGAAAGCAAGAACTATTAACTTCAATGGAAATTTAGAATATTCCCTCCAATACCCCAATGGGTTGAAAAATATAAATATGGGATGGAAATGGAATGAATTTTTAAGATTTCACAACCCCGCATCGTATTTCAAACAATGGCAACTATGTCACTCCATTTTATTTACCCTTCATTCCATCCTTCGCCATCAATTTAAACACGGCCTTAAACTTCTCACAAGCATAACAACTCTTTATTTTACTTTTTCGTGGTTAGAAACTAATCTTATTTTGGGCTGAGAAAAGCAAAGCAAAGACCTTCAGGCAATCTAGCAGCATTGGCATTTAACTGTCGAAAGACAGCAGGTTGAACTTCAGATGAAGGATGCAAAACCTGCTGCATCTTTGGAGCGGGAACTGGGATGGATGATTGACTTTGCAAAGCATCTGCCATAGTGAAATTTCCAATTTATACATTAGAATGGGCCCCCTGACATTAGTACAAACAACAATGTGTTTCCAATTAACATACCGGATGGTGTATGGGTCCAATCATGAGCTTTAAAATAATAGATTTGTTCGTAGTGGTAGAGTAATGAAGTATAGTACTTTCGTAGCACAAAAGAAGCATTGGTAGCCGTTGATGGAAAATTGAAAACTGAAGTCACATCTTTCCATTTTCTCTCTTTAATGATCTGCAAGAAAGATTAACCAGATCAGGTAACTATGTCACTACAAAGCCGAAAAACCTAAGTTCATTCAAAAAAATAATAAAAGATATTCAAAGTTTTTTACCATGATATCACAAGATTCACATCTTTCCTATCAAGGCAAGACTTTGCAATCAATTACAATTTACAAAAACATGCAACACTATATTTGGTTGAAAAGAGACAAAAAAGATAATCATAAATTTATAAAGTACAAGATAAATTTAACTAAAATATAATCAAATTGGTATCCATAGAATACAATGAGCATGTCACTTTTCAGTACAACATTTGAAGATGAACAAAATTTGAAATTTGCTGTGTTTCCCTTGAATACGAAAATGGGAAACAGTGACATGCTTCCTTAAAACATTGTGGACAAAATCCTTTCAGTCAGCTTTACTGCATGTCTGGATTTTTGTGCAACAAAATCCAGTCTAATAACAATGAACACCATAAAAGATTTAGTGGATTAATACAAATTAAACTCCTTGAGATCCCCTCTAGAAGAATCATCTTCCCAACCAGTTTTTCTTAACTATTTTAGAAAAGCTTGACATAATTAAGTCCTTATACAAATTTTGGTAACCATTAGATCAAATTTGTATTTACATAAAATCTGTTTTGTAAAGAAACAAAATGTTCACATTATTTAATGTCTGGTGAGACCCATTTTCATACAAAAACTGTAATACTTAATAAGTTCTTCTGACACGTTGATGAATATATAATAATATTGATTCTCAAATTAGATCTTTCATAAATGATGCTCCTATTTAAATTTATCAAACTATCTGTATGTGTGTCGCGGTGTCTTATATTTTGGACATTATCAATGTCTACATGTTCATGTTGTGTTTGGTGTCGGCGTCCACAACCCATAGACTTTAAGACGTAAAAATGTATACCAACAAAACAAAATAGAAATTATAATCACATCTTACTTTCTCAATCCCTCCACGAGAAGTCACTTCAACAAAGAGGCGATGTAAATCCAATTCCCTTCCCCCAATAACGGGAATCCTGAAGAAGAAAAATACAAAAAAAAAATTATGTTACAAAGCTACACAATTGAAAGGCGTTAATAGGGTATATTATTTCCAAAAACTCCAAAACTAGATGCCACAGTGATTGGTCTTATCCAACTAGAAAACATTTAGATTCAGAAAATACAATAAACATGAACCCTTTGCAAACATTGTAACATTAGAAAGCCTTTCAATTATAGAATTATCTTAAACCCAATGACAAAACTAAAGAACGCCAACTTGATCAGGTAGAGCAGCAAAATACGCATGATGCATCACTTATCAAAATATATACAAAGAACCAAACATTATGATACAAGGAATTTGACATGACATGCTTGTTCCACATCTTAAAAAAGTAAACCAAGACACAGTCTCTAGTAGTTTATTACTCCAAAGCAGTTTCCAGCCAAACTATCATCTTCTAATGAAGTATATAGAGGATTCAAAGTTCTGACTCATAGATACACTGATAAATGAAAAATAGAATTAAAAAATAATAGCTAATGGCCAAATAGTGCATGTTTATATTTCAGGTGAGTGTGTAGCTTAGTATATATTTGGTATTATGGTGGGTTTTATGGAATCAAAGCGAGCAACTGTGATTTTGGCAAACCCATTAGCAAACCTACGGCGATCCTGGACACTCACTTAATCAAAATTGCAGCGGCACAACATGATTTTGGTGACTCGCCATATATCCAAACATGCAAATAATATCAAGGGATCTTACATGAACTTGGTGCCCATTAGGGCGTGAAGCTTCTCCAAGCTAAGCATGAAGAGCTTGGGATTGTCTACAACCTCCTCATACGTTGCCATAGGAGAAGGATATTCACCATAGCTCATAGCCGTCTCTTTCATAGGTAACGGATTCTTAATAACACACGATGCTGATGCCATTCACAACTTAATGATATACTCAGCCTTTAGTATTTTCCTGCACCACCATTAACAAGACAACCACCTCAACATTTAGCAGCATTACATTGAAGGTATAACAAACAAAAAAAATGAAGAATAGGAGTTAAAATTGAAATTGAAGCAGAGGTGTAAAAGAAGAAAAAAATAGAAGTAGAAATGAAATGGCTACCTTACATGCAGACAAGAAAAAGAAAAAAGACAAAAAATGAAAAGAAACAGACAAGTTTTAAGGATAAGAAGAAGAGAGCAATTGTCTCATCTCCTATGAAGAATAAAAAAGAAACAAAAAAACCAATAAAATCACTATGTAGCAGAAGATCCAGAACTGAAACAACCGAAGAGGCTGATAAAATGTACAAGCTCCAAAGCTGATGAAATAGTAAGTACTAGCAGTAAGAATAAGAAGGGGATATAGATATAGATGCAAAGCCCAAGAAAAGGCAATTGTACAGAAAAGCTGTGACATAGCCATGAATTCCTCCAGATTACCGAGGATGTAACAGCAAGAACCCATCAAAGTTTCAGGCTTTGTTTTTTTGCCTTTGAAACAAAAACAAAGTGAGATAAGAGAGACCCTTTTACGCTATGGTAATAAAGACGGTCCCTTTCTAGTCTCTCCCTAACCCCCAGACACTGTTCACAGACCTATACTATATAATAGCCTATATAACTCCACCCTCTGACATTGGTAAAAAGATATAATACTAGCATATCTTATCTTATTATACAGTACTACCAAACAATTGTTAGCATATATTATTATTATGCATATAAAAGCAAAGTCAAAACTTTATTGATTTTCTTAATTCTATATAATAATAATCTGACACTGTTTCAGGGTAAAAAGGATTTGTAGGGTTGTTTTCAATCTATGATGACCCAACTACCAAAAACTTCACCTTTTTTCTTCATAAGAAAATTCATGTCTGATTTGTTTGTCCTTAGCGATACACTCTAATGGAGGTCAATAAAGATAATACAGTATTATCATATGTTTATTATTTAATTAATTCAGGTATTATACATATTACATTGATTGATTGATTAAAAAAGTACTATGAAGGAGAAAATAACATGTGCTTGCTTACATAAAAAAAAAGCATATGACAAAAGATGCTTTGATAATCCAGAGGAAGAGAAGCAGAAATGTTAAACAACGGTTTTTGTTTGTTTGTATATACATAAAGAGAAGGCTAAAAAAAAAATATAATAATGTTAATAATAATTAATATAATAAAATATAATATATACTTACCCAAACACTCTATCAGAGAAGCATCGTCATCAAGCAATAATAATGAATGAATGAAGAAGCTTTAAAGAGGAATAAAGACATTATTGTTAAAATATACGGTTCCAAGATGCGTATGAATCGTATATTGGATGGTGACGAAGAAAATTTAACCCTAAAGTAATCAATTTATACCTATTTCTATAAATTACTGGGTTTATATACGAAATGACGTCATTGCCCTTGTTACCTTGTCAAATAGATTCGAATTATATAGGGTCATTGACTTTGTCCACTCCCTTTTTGCAACAATAGATATAATTTAATAATTCAATTTAATAATAATAAATGTATAGAATTTTTCAGAATATGTGAAAGTGACCTCTCGTTCCCATCCTTTTGTAGCGTCTTGCGGAAAAGCGAAACCCTCGCCTTACAATATTTTTCATCCTTTTCATCTAATCGATCATATATTTTATCTTTTATTTTTATTTTAAAGAACCACCAAAATCATCTTAAATATGGAAAACAAGTTAATGGCTTCAACTATAAAGTGCAGAAGCTTTTAGCTATAAGAAAAATCATGAATACACAATTTCATACCACTTTGTTAATTCAAATGAAAGGAGTCTATAAAGCATATTTATGGATGTTTTTCAAAAATTTAAAGTGTGATATGATATAAATACTTTAGCAATAAATTATTTAAATTTAAAAATTGTTTAATTACAATTTTAATTTATCTATTTTTATTAATTTACGAAATTAGTCTCTCTATTTTAAAAGTCTATATATTTTGTCTTTCTCGTATTTTTGAACTAACAAAATGATATTTTGATGTATTTTAAATAACTATTCACGTGTCGTTAATTAAAATACAAATATGAAAAATTTATAAAGTTTAAATTTATGTTTTTACGGTGTTTTATTCTGATTTTATGAGTGTTAATCATTTTATATTATCGTATTATAACACATTATTTAAAGCATGTCATGTCATGTTGCCATTTTTTAGTTAAAAAATTAGAAGAAAAAACCAAAATTGTCGATTTTTAAAATATGATAACTGATTTCGTGAATCAGTGAAAATAAATAGACTAAAATTACAATTAAACCATTTAAAATTTATATACATGTAGAATATTTGTAAAGAAATAATAGTCGATCATTCTTCATTAATACAATTCTATTTTTCATAATATATTTTAGTCTATATATTGGAATATCAACAAAAAAAATTATTAAAATAATTCAAAATAAATAGTCACTTTATTTAGTAATAGTCGACAATTCAAAGCAAAAATTGTATTTTCTCCATCAACATTATCTTAGAGTGAATCATATACATTGATATCTCATCCACTTATTTCCTCTTTTTAATCTCTTCATCTTTTCTATTACATGTATTTGTGTCCATCCATGAAGTATCTAAAAAATATTTGATAAATATATTTAAAAATAATAATAATAATAATAATTCAGATACTTTTTATGATGCATACTCGCAAATAACCATAGAGTATTTGTATGTGATGTGTATTTGACACAGGTATAACCCTAGTTTTAAAGTATCCAAACTTCATATTAGAGTGAATTCGACGTATTAACCTTGTTTTATATTTGTTTTGTTGGAGCTCATGTGAAAAACTATAATTTGTTTTTCAAAATGTGTTTCTTGATATACGAGAGAGCAAATCTGGCAAGACGCTCATTTTTAGAGTATTGGTGATCTTAGAGAGTACTTGGGATCATTTTGCTTCACAACATAGTTATTAAAAAAAAAGATTGACTAAAATGCACTTATGATTCCCAAGTTTTACAATCCTATAATTTTAAACCTTATTTTAAAAATAGCAATGTGGACTCCTTAACTTTATCTCCTTTTGCAAAAGTCATGCTCCATTGATTTTGATCGAGTCAAAGTCAATATAAACTTATTTTGAGTGGACCAACATTAATGCAGACTCATTTATAAAAACTTGTATGTATAGAGGTGAAATTTAATTAAATAAAAAAATATATTATCGTGTGTTTATTGTTCAATGATAATATTTGATAATAAAATATATGTTTTGTTATGCGATTTCTTTTATTTTTTCTATGCTAAAATCAAAAGTAGAAGCATTGAAATCTATAGGAGCCAACTTCTTCTATATTTAAGCACACAAAAATAAATATGAATGGGTGAATAAATCTAAGATATGTAAGAGCCCACTACCTTTCTTACTTTATATGCATAATTTCATCCATTTTTATTTATTACTCATTTTGGGTGTGTTAAGTTATAATCAATTTATATTCATTTGTGTAATCTCGTCGTGTTTAAATCGAATTAATAATCCATGCAAAGTGTTTGTTTGTTTTTGATAAAATCCTACAAAATGTATGCGTGTTTGTATTAAAGTGTTTGTAGCTAGCATGTGTAGCTATTGTCGTGAAGATGCAGAATCTTTGGATCACCTTTTTGTCAATTGTAAGTTGACATATCGTATCTAGGATTGGCTTGGAGGTATACTCTCCATGTATATTTTTTTTTATGTGATGTATTTTGATATAATTTTATTTTTTTAAATATTTTTATTAAACTAATAATTATTCATTTGTAAATATAAAAAAAAAATTACAAATAGTTGCATCCTCATGTAACTGCAATAAAAAATATCATCACGCAAAGATTCGACCTTTTAAACTAAAAAAAATATACAGTATATAAATTTAAATGTGAAGTATAATAGAAATTTTAAAATATATATATATATATATATAAAACCTTTTTATACATGATATTAAATTTTATTTGAATTAATCGATCTAAAAATATATTTTACTACCGAAATTATTTGAGCACATAGCCCAAAATTTGAGCCATCATCCCTAAAATTTCCCTTAAATATTTTGTTTTTAATCAATTAATCGATGCGCTGTCGTTTTGCAACCTGATGGGCAGATGTCTGGCGAAAAAACCGTCGGCGGAGGAGACAACGACGCCTTCAACACTTTTTCTAACGAAATTGGCGCCGGTAAACACGTTTCATGCGACGTCTTCGTAGATATTGAACCCACTGTCATCAACGAAGTCAGAATCAGTGTTCAACGTCAAATCTTCCACCCTAAGCAACTCATTAGTGGTAAAGAAGACGCCGATAACAATTTCGCCCGTGGTCGTTCTGCCATTCCCATTCTCTCTCATTTCAATCTTGTTGTTGTATATTTGAAATCTTACATATGATTCGGTTGAGATGGAGATTTGAAATGAGATTTATTTGTTTGATTACAATGCCCTAATTTCGATGTTTATTTAATGTTGAAAATTGTATATTTTAAAGACTGTTTTAATAATTCAATAATTAATTATAATTTTTTATCCGGAGATTAAAATTATATCCTCTTATATTTTGATTGCCACATCGTGTTTTCGTATTTTTTACTTGTAAATCTAGCTGTTTTTAAACAGATTATAATATCCTACAATAGTATCTAAAAAGAGGGGATATAAATACATAAATGGTTCATCATACATTTTTCACAAATTTCATTTCCTTTGTTTTGTTTGTGACAATCCCTAATTTAAAATATAATTTTTGGGCTAGAAAGTATGGGATCCAATTTTTGTTGTTTGTTTCAATTGAGTTGTAATTTATATGAAAATTCATTTTAGTATTAAGCACATATTCCGTATTTGTCATTTGCGGTATATGTGGTTGTAAAATAACTTTTTTATCATATAGTCAGATCACACAATCAAGTTATGAACTCTCTTGCCTTATTTCCAATTGCTACATTATTTAGAATGTGCTTTATTTCCAATTGCTACTTATATCTGAGTTTAGAATGTGTGTTCTATAATTTGTTTAATTAAGTGATTTGAGTTGATAGCACAAATAGCGTTGGTTCTTTCATTTTCTGGTTTGCAGGAGAGAAAAAAATATGTTATGTACTTAAAAACTATTTATTCTTTAATTCAATTGAAAAATGTCGATATTGTTATGTGAAATATTTTGTCTAGTTCAAAATTTGAAATATTACAATTATATTAATTATGATAAAATTTATTATTTTTTTAAAATTAAAAAAAAATGTTTATTATATCGAATATTTTTTATTTTATTTTTTAAATTGTGAATTTATTTTGCTTTAGAGAGAAAAATAGTAGAAAGTTTGTCCTTTATCATTTTACTTTTGGGTGGATCAAAATTGGCTTCTATATGATTATCATGTTTACTTTATAGAGAAAAGTGGGAGAATGTCTATCTACCCTTGACAGGGAAATCAATGGTTGTCATTTTGCAAGAATAAATTTTTCCTTTATTAAACTATCAAAGAAATTGAGGTTGTTTTGCCATATTTTTCTTCATAGAAATCATACTCATAGTGGTTACCTAGGCTCTATGATTGATGAATATTGAGTAATGCTAGTATTTTATTTTATTTTTTTAATTGAGTTTCGTATAAAGGGTCTTGATTCAAAAATGCTTGACCATGCATATAGAGAGATGGTTGCTAACCATTTTGTTTAAACTAATTATGCCTATAGTTGGCTAATATAAGTAATAGCCTCGTCATAAATTTAAAAGAAAACAAGGACGATTGTAATAATGGAGGAAATCAATATTTGACAATACCTATGGATGAAGCATAAGGTTGTACTTGTGGCAAATTATTATACTTAGTTCTCAACTAATTGACGTATTTATACATTTTTTTAATAATTAATTATTTTAAACTTTGCTTTTTTTCTTCTAATTACATTATTTAATTATTATTATTTATATAATTTTTAATATAATATTTTTACTGTGTATTTATGATAATGCATCAATATACAATAAATATAATTTGTTAGAAATAATATTTTCTTTTTATAATATTTATAAAATGGTCAAATGACTCGATTATTTTAAAACGAAACGAATAACGCATTGGAGATTTTTATCGAGAACAAATAAACAATGTTAATGAGACAAAGCAGTATAATGGCAATTTTATTTATGATCACGAAAAATATTTGTAATACACAGGAGAACATCATGGATCAGATTTTGTGAAAACTCATCCAATCCAACCCGCGTATACCTTAAAAATATGAAAATTCATCAATTTTAAGCAATGTCAACTTCAAGTTCAAACACTTAATGTTAAGTGTTTGAACTTGAAGTTGACATTTTTTAGAATTGATAAATTTTCATATTTTATTAATTTACTGTTGTTGAATTTATTTATGTATTTGAAGATTGTCAAAATTTTTTTTTTGTGAGAAGTTGTTAGCTTTTTTAAATAATTGAATGACTTGATTGAAATTTTATAGTTTTTGAGATATTCAAATATTAAATATATTTTTATTCAATATATTTTTTCCTAAAATAAAAAATATGTTATTATTTATGTATAACCCGCCAACCCAACTCGTTCTTAATCGGATAAGTTCAATTCAAATTAAATGAAAAAAATACGAATTTAAAACTTAATTCAACTAAAAAATAATTGATGGACCGCATACACCCAAATATGAACAAATTATGTTAAAGTGCAACTTTTTCGTATTTTTTTTATGTTTTACATTCTCATTGACCCTTTGTCACAAATAACACATGCTTTGACTAGATTTATGAACAAGAAGTTAAAGGATACTAATGGATTTACATCTATTAACCTCGATGATTTATTTGACCACAATGCCAAACGTATTGTCTATCCAACTAACAAATGCAACTGTTTTTTCTAATTACGTTTTATTTACTACAATATTTGCATTAAGCGGTGTTTTCCCGTGAATATTGTGGGTTTGTTACGTTTAGCGTAGTTTATTACATTTAACATATTCAACCATATGTGTATATTAGATAATTGTTTTAACGCGACATAATGAAGGAAGAATTTTACTATAGAAAATTGCTATTGAAGTTAGGACTTTACAACAAGGAAATGAAGGAGGGTATATGATAAGAAATATATTAGAGACGAGTTCTGTACCTATATCCACTCATCTATGTTTATCTATATTTATCAATAAAGGTATATCATGTTTTGGTGTATCTTTTTATTCTTCCTATTTTATCCTTCTACATGCTATTTTTTTTGTGAAAAAAAAACTTTGCATGTTATTGGAATTGTTCATCGACTAGTTTTTAAAGAACACTAGCCGCCATTAAATAATAATCTATTTTTAAATTGTTAAAATAAATTGTTCAATTTACATCAAATTGATATATTCAGATATCAATTTTTTTGGATCTTTATTTATATCAAAATACAAAATAAATAAAAAAAGATAAATTTTATCATTTGAATTTTCAATAACTAAATTTATATATATATATAAAAATCAAACCTAAGTACATGTTTTAATTCACATAAATAAATTTAAAATTGTGATATTATATGTAGAAGTGCAAATAAAAAAATTAGACTCGATAAATGATAAAAATTTACATTCAATTGTTAATAGGAAATATTTAACTGTTTTAAAAAATATTTAATCCATGCACTTATATATAACATAAAAATAAACTAAATAAATATTTAATTGTCAATAGTAAAATAAACATCGATAAATAAAATTAACACATACAAAAATATTTATTTATTTAATTTTTAATAAAAATTAACACGTGTGAATACATATAGTTTTTATGATAATTATTTTTTATTTTTTAATTAATAAACAGGCCAAATATTGATATTTTTATTTTTGCACTCAATAGTCAATAATATTATAATTTAAATTTAAATAAACATTTTATTGATGTGGGACACATAGACTATCCAAAGCCCGAATGGGCTAAGTCCATCAGGGCCTCGGGTTTACGCGAGCAAGCCTAAAAAGTCCTACTTTAATGTGATCTCAATATTTGATGCCAAAATCTTATATTTTTTATTTTTTTTTTCCACCGATCTATGTTGACAACTTTAATTACTTTGAAATGAAACAGGTATATATCACATGATATGGTTCAAGTGTGTTTGACTCTTTTAACTTCTCACTTGAATTTCAAGATATTTGGAGAATGGGTGAGGTGGTATTTTTAAATTTTCATGGTAAGTTCGTTTTTTGAAAGAAGAAGGGAGAGAAGAAAAGAAGTTAAAGTTCATCTTAATTTTTATTTTACTCTATTTGTATTTTGGAGATTTTAAAGAAAGAGGGACCAAAACAACTAAAAAATATCTAAAATATTATTAATTTCTTGAACTAAAAATATCTATATTTCTATTCTTTCTATTAGAAACACACTTTTAAGATCACAATGAATATCTAAGAATACATATATTACTATTATGTTATTTTATCGATTTAATAAAAATGATATTTGTATTATATTCATATCTACGTGGATTTAATTTAACAAATATTTTGTTTTTCTTATATAAATATATGTGGATATTATCAGAATATATATGGTTATTATGTTTTAAATACACAAAACAATTAATTATTTTTTTTAATTATGTAAGATTTTTCTCCCTGTTTTGTCGATTAAAAAAAAAATACTAATATATTAGTTAACACATAAATAAAATATGTAACAAAATTTAATCATAAAAATTATTAATACATAAGCAAAAAATATTAAAAGATATCAATTTAACTAATTTAATAACAAATACATGTACCATTATACCTACATTTGTATTTATTAACTAGCGAATAATTAAAATATACGTTTATTTTATTTGTGGGTATTGGTTTTTAATTTTCGTTGTAGATTTTATTTGCTTGCACCTACTATTTTTTTTTCCATCTACACTTATCTCAAAAAATATATGTTTACATTTTTTTATAAAATAATTTTAGAGTTTAATATTTTTAATAATATAAAAATCTGTCAATTAGATCTTAGAAATCACTTATTTGTTATTCTGTTGAGTTTGTTGTATTTTTTATTCTATACACAATTGAAATAGTATTTATAGAAATATTTATATTTTATATTATATAAAACCATAAAATATAAAAACAACTGAATTTGAACAAAATGTACAAAACAAAATAATGAAACGCAACAAATGTAAACACATTTTATTATATTGACAACAAATGTAAAAAAAAAAAAAAAGAAAAAGAAAGTAAAGAAGAAATATCTTGAAAAGTCGTTTAACACAAATTCCATTTCATTTCCCTGAATTTTGTGTTGCAGAGATCTTGCCTCCTTCTGATTTCCTCACCCTTTTTTAACCTTCCTGCTCTCCCATTCACTTCCAACCATCAAACCCTAACCCTATCGATTTCTCAATTTTGAATCTGAGTGATGATGATGACTCACACGTCGCCGTTTTGATAAACCGTATGTATGTATGTTGATCGAGGTTCCTTAATCGATTGCATGGGTTTACATAATGCCTCAGCTTCGTAGTGGAGTTCGACGCGCTCGTGTTGCCGCCGTAGCTCAGAAAGAATCCAAACCACCGAAGAAAAACGTGGCGGCGAGGGGGAGACCCAGAACTAGATTGGCGGCGAAGAAATCGGAGCGTGAGAATCCGTTGAAACAGTTATTGAATCCTCCTCCTGATACTTACGTTGAGCCACAACCACCATCGAAGGTGAACGTTTTAGAACAAGGTGTGGGTGCGATGGTTGATGAAAGAGGTGGTGGTGGTGGATTGAGTGCTAATAAGGATAAGGCTGTTGCCGTTGCTCCAGAGGAAGATGCCAACACTCCACCTCTTCCTGATAAGGTGTGATTATTTTATCTCTCTTGATGTTATTGTGTTAGTTTAATGATTGTATTTATTAATTATTGATTATTTGTTAGTGTTTTTAATTTTTAATTACGGACTAATGTAATTGTAGTTGATTATGTCACTCTGTCTTTCTTGATGTTATGCTGTTAGTGGTTGTATTTCTTGTTTCTTGATTATGATGATTCTTTGTTAGTGTTTTTAATTAAAGACTGATGTTGATGTATTTGATTGCTTCTTGTTCTTTTGTTTATTTGATTTAATTCGATTTAATGAGTTTTGGATTTCAATTTCAAAGGTTCAAGTGGGAGGATCGCCTCTTTACAAGGTAGAGAGGAAACTTGGTAAAGGTGGATTTGGTCAGGTTTTTGTTGGCCGTCGCGAGCGAGCGAATGCTCCTGGAGCTATTGAGGTATGTTTCTCTTTTGACATCTGGGCTCTGTTTGTATCTTGATGAAGGGTTTGTTACATTCTGATTTGATTGAGACTGATTTGGCCTTTTTGAGTTAATTTCTATCTGTCATTTCCAGGTTGCTCTGAAATTTGAACATAGAAACAGTAAAGGTTGCAGCTATGGCCCTCCTTATGAGTGGCAAGTATACAAGTAAGTACCCCCTTTTTTACATTATTTTGCTAGTTTATTTGATTTTAGTCATTAAAGTATTGTGAATGAGAGCCTCGACACAACTATTCTAGTTGTTATCGTCTGACTAGGAGGCCATAGGTTTGAGTCATGGATCCAGTCTCTTGCATATGCAAGATAAAAGTGCCTCTACAATAGACCCACAATGGGTCCGACCCTTCTATAAACTCTTCCGGTGAAAGCTTTGTAGCACCGGGTTGTCGTTCTTTTTTAATTATGTTTTGTGATCAAGTCAATATAGTTAAAGTTTGATTTTTATGTTCTGTCAAAAGCACCCTTGGTGGTAGTCATGGAATACCTAAAGTACACTATAAAGGAAGACAAGGAGAGTATTATGTGATGGTATGATCTATTCCATATAACATACACTGTACTATCTTGTCGCCAACTTAACAATTCATCTATCTCCTCTATATTGCAGGTTATGGACATTCTTGGTCCAAGTTTGTGGGATGTATGGAATACCTCAGGCCAATCGTGAGTATAATCTTAACTGTATCTTGGCTTCGTGGTTGTAGCTCTTGCATTAATTATAGGGTTAATGCCCATATGTTTAGCAAATGTTATTTATATATTGATTTTATTTGCTTTTCGGCTTTCTTTTTTTAGCTTCACATCGAAGCAAGTTGACTGGTTTTAATATTATTTTCTTCAAAGCACACAGTGAAGTGGATATACAAAGAAATTAAAAGCAACATTTGAGTGACAAATAGTTTATATGTTCTGTTTTACTATATATTTTCTTGACATAGTTCTTCAGCTTCTAAATATCCCAATTTCCACTTTTATTATAAAGAACTGCTTTTGTGAGAAGAACTATCGTTGTTTGGTTCACTGTATGCTTTTTACACACCCTCCCTCATGGATACTTTGAATATCCGAGTGGATTATGGTAGAATTGTTACAGTAACTATTTTCTTGTTTTTTATTTGACTTACTGTTTTTGCTTTTATATTAATAAATGTTTAGGATGTCTCCTGAAATGGTCTCGTGTATAGCTGTTGAGTCCTTATCAATACTAGAGAAGTTGCACGCAAAAGGGTAAGTTATTTCGTCAATTTCTTCCTACTTAGCAAAATTTATAATGTTTATAAGTTTATTTAGTTTTAGTTCTATTTGTTTCTAAACAATAAAACATAATTTTTTTGTTCCTTTTGTTCATTATAGTTATGTACATGGAGATGTAAAACCAGAAAACTTTTTACTAGGTCAGCCCAGCACAGCACAGGAGAAGAAGTTGTTTCTTGTTGACCTTGGATTAGGTTAGTGGCTGCAATTATATGGTAACTGTGTATTGAAGTTACCAATCTTATAATCCATTTGTAATTTGTATTTGCAGCAACAAAGTGGAAAGATTCCTCAAGTGGAAAGCATACTGAATACGATCAACGCCCTGACATGTTTAGGTTTTCTTTATTTCACGTATTTTGTTTTCTTCTTTCTATGATACCGCATTGCATTTTTTCCTATTACTTTTATCTTAATGATTTTTACTCTTTTATATGGCTATCTATATGATCTTCACAACCATATCTTTTTATGTAGAGGGACTGTTCGATACGCTAGCGTTCATGCCCATTTGGGAAGAACTGCCAGTAGAAGGGATGATCTTGAATCACTTGCATACACACTAATCTTTCTTCACAGGGGTCGATTACCGTGGCAAGGTTTTCAGGTACATACATTTTTTATATGCTTACCAAGTACTATACTTTGCAAGTTGTATTCCTTGACCTGATATGTTTCAATTGTTATCTTGTCTAGGGTGATGGCAAATCCTTCCTCGTTTGCAAAAAGAAAATGGGAACATCTCCTGAGATGCTGTGCTGCTTTTGCCCCGCTCCTTTTAAGCTATTTCTCGAGACTGTGGTGAACATGAAATTTGACGAAGAACCCAACTATTCGAAGCTAATATCCTTATTTGATGATATGCTCGGACCCAATCCTGCATTGCGACCAATTAATACCGAAGGCGCTCAAAAGGTAAGTGTTGTGTACTCTAAAGTTGCTGGCTTATTTTTTCTGAACCTTTTTTTGGTTGCCCATCGTATTCATCACACAGTGTCTATGTCTATTCAAAATCTTAATTTGGTAGGTTGGGCAAAAGCGGGGTAGATTGAATGTTGATGCAGATGATGATTCGCAGCCCAAAAAGAAGGTCCGTTCAGGGATTCCTGCTTCGCAATGGATTTCAGTTTACAATGCTAGACTACCAATGAAACAAAGGTAAAACACAATAATTCTTTCTAGCTTATTCAACCCCGCAATCAAATATGTGAGGTTGAACATGAGTATGATATTATCTTCCTGAGTCAATTGTGACTTTTTAAGTGGGTTGCATTGTAGGTATCATTACAATGTGGCTGATGGAAGATTAGCACAACATATTGAGAGAGGAATTGCTGATGACCTTCTTATTAGTTGTGTATCATGTTGTTCAAATCTATGGGCACTTATCATGGATGCTGGAACTAATTATTCCGCTCAAGTTTACAAATTGTCACCATTATTTTTACACAAGGTGGAATATGCTGTATGCCTTGCTGTTTTATAAGTCTAATTTGATGTTATTTATCTTATCTATACAACATTGTTTCTTTGCAGGAGTGGATCTTGGAACAATGGGATAAGAACTACTACATTACATCCGTTGCAGGGGCCAGTAATGGCAGCTCTGTTGTGGTCATGTCAAAAGGTTTAATAGTTTCTTGTATAGTTTTTATTGGTTTTCCCCTGCCTCTGGCGTGTGCAGCTTTTATTGATTTTGTCCACAGTCCTTGAAGCTTTTATTGATTTTGTTTGGAGAAAGGGTCTGAATTTCTGAAGGCCTCTATGTAAAATGATTCAAAGTTGTTCTCAGATTTTGTTGTGTTTTGATCTAATTTCTGCAGGTACACGGTATACGCAACAATCATACAAAGTAAGTGAATCTTTCCCCTACAAATGGATAAACAAGAAGTGGAAAGAAGGTTTTCACGTCACCTCAATGGGTACTGCTGGAAGTCGCTGGGGTATAGTTATGTCTCGCAATGCTGGATTCAGTGATCAGGTTTGTTGCTGTTGATCTGTATTATTTTCTGCCACTATGCCTCATTTCCTGTCATCGTCATTAACCTTTTAAATTTAGGTGGTGGAACTTGATTTTCTCTATCCAAGTGAAGGCATCCATAAACGTTGGGATAATGGTTATAGGATTACAGCAACTGCAGCTACATTGGATCAATCTGCGCTTATATTAAGTATCCCGAGGAACAGGCCTGGTGATGAAACTCAGGAAACTCTGCGTACATCTCAATTTCCCAGCGCTCATGTTAAGGTAGGGCAAGGTGAATGACTAGTTGATTTTTTGAGGTTAATAATATGACTGGTCCTCTCATTCTTGGTTATTTTTGTGTTCAGGAAAAATGGTCAAAAAACCTTTATCTTGCCCATTTGTGCTATGGGCGCACAGTATGCTGATTTCCTATACCATCGGAAATTAATTGACAAGAATTATGGATCGTCTGCTGCGTTTATCATATAACATCTTTTTGTAGGGACTGATGATTGTGCCAGCAGAGAACCATATTTGTTCTCTGTTGTATAGCTTATTATTCTGTTCTCTGCCCTTTTATTGTATGCTTTATTACTTTGGTATTGAAGTTTGGCAGAGTAATGTATGTGGTTTTAGCTTTATACATGTTTCATTGAATTGAATATGTGTATACCAATCGATTTTATCATGTTGTTTCCGTGTGCTTAATGCAACTATGCAAGTAGTGATATATTAATCAGGTATCTTGGCCAGATTTCCAGGTTTATTTCAGTTGTGAACTTTTAATCAGACAAAAAAAAATGTGTCCTAAAAAATTGACAAATTTTATAAAAAATTATTAATTTTTTGAAAACCAGCTACAAAGGGTTCAACGAGTGTATGGCGATATTAGTATATACCACTCTAGTTCTTTGGTATTTGACTCAAATTTGATTTGAATAATGAATGTAGAAATCTTCACCCAATAAGAAAACCAATGAGAATTGAGGAGTTAGACTCGATGTCGTAAATTTGGGTTTGAACCTCTTCTGTGAGTACGAGAGTTAGGAGAGGTACGGTTAAAGACGATAAAACGAAAAGAAACTATTTTTTTATTTTGTTATATCAAAAGAAGAAGAAAAGAGTTGTCACCACATGATCTATGACCGAAGTTAATAGATTGTTGCGATACGTTTTTTTGTTTATAATAAGATAAAGATTGTTGCGATACTTAATTTCTTATTGCATGTCTCCTACATATTGAACACTTGTTGCATACATCTCATAATTTTGACGGTTGAGATTAAGCGACAGTATAAAAAATCTTGGAGATACCAAGATTAACAATATTCCCAAATATATTTTGTTTAAAGTTGGTTCACAATGCATAAAATCATAAATATAAAGCTCTCTCCTTCAAAATAAAAGGGAGGAAAATACTCTTAATATAAATATTATGTTGTTCTCCTCAATATAAATGTATCAAGATATTTATTATTGAGATTATAATTTATAAGGAAATTGTTATCGGTATCCCCAAATAATTTCCTAAACTCTCTTTTTTTACCTATCATCTCACTTTAAGAAATTTTAATTATTATTCTCAAACATTTTTTTGGCCCTCAACCTATAATAATAATGGTTTAATGACAATGCACTGTCAGTGTAAAAAGTTATACACTAACAGTCAATCTCTAATCGTTGATTGAATGATTTTTAATTATCGCAGTTATAATTATCTAGTAAGATGATGAAATCAATGATTCTCATTCACTGTCAATATAAAACTAGTTTACAGTTACAATGCATAACCCTTTTTCTCTAATAATAAACCAATGGATAAGATGTCACTGGAGGAAGAATTATGAAAGAACTTGGTGTAGCAGCAGCAAATATATAGGTAATCAAAATAATAAAAGTAAACCATATTTTATTATATTATTAATTGTTAAAAAGCACATCAAAACAACTCAAGAAAAATATTCCCTAGCAGATGTTCAAATATAGAAAAACATGAGAAATATTCCTTCTACACATACTTAGCTAAAATGGCCTCTACAACACCTTGAGCAATAGGATGATAACACTCTCGAGCCTCAGAAAAGAGTCTTTTAGCAAACACTTTGTCATCTTCATTGCCACTGCCTTTCACAAGTGCAGTGTAAAGTGGACGGAGGTACTTCATCCTTCCAACTTCTTTTAAGGTTTTCTCCACTTCACTATGGTAAGCTTTGCATCCACATGAAATAGCCAGTTGTAGAAATGACACCTTTACCTCGTAATCTTTTGATTCAGATAGTTTGTAGCGTGAATCCAAGGCTAAGATCTGCACAGCATGTATTATACAACTTGATAAATTTGCCAATCTTTCACCAAGCACTACTAGTATGTTTATTGTTCATTATTTTATATCTTCCTTTTTGAAGAGCTTAAAGTGGACCAAACAGCAAAAGAGCAATATAATATGAAAGGAGGCGCATGATATTCAACTAATATAATGTAATGGGCAACAAATGATGGCATTAGCGTATGGATTGTCTTCTGTGTAGCACTCACACTTCAATTTGAAGGCGTGTTTGATGTCCGGACACCTATTGGTGTCTGACACCAACACTACACCGATACATTCAATCACTTTTATTTTCTTAGATTATTATGGGTAAGCTTGCCAATGCCAGTGATATGTCTGATGCCCATGCCTGTAGCTATGCTTTCCAGGCCATAAATCACTTCTGTCTATCTTCGAGGCATTTCATTCAATATCTAACTGACATAGCAATAAAGAGCAGTTCCTTTAAGAATTGAAAGTGCGGCTATTTTGACAAATGCCACATAAGAATGAGCAGCTCATAGCCATCAAGTTACGAAATAAAGGAGGAAACAATGTTGTCAAGACCACAATCTAAATCGTAAGATTGTACAATATTGTTACCTCAGAGCAAGTTTGACCGTATGAAAAATTGCATGTTTTTTTTTTTGTATGTTTGCGATTTTGCAACACTATCCCGAATCCTAGGTAGGATTTCAATCTTAACAACAATGGTGGAAACAGAAGGTTATTACAAAATTGTGAAAACAGTATACCTGAGAAACTTCAATGGATTTCGGCAAGTTATCCAAGTAGAGCTCCCACTCTTGACCTTGCCACTCAGCAACTTCATCCTCCCTTGGCATCCTCCCATTTATGGATTCATTTGCCAGCGATACAATCATTTGATACACACTGGACTCAGGCTCAAAAGCATCAGATGGGATGCCAGTACCTTCTGTCCACAGTACTAGGTCAATCTGATTCTCTATGCCAGGGATGTTTGTTTTAAGGAAGTCAAGGAACGTTTCAGTATCAATCGATTTGAACTTGAAGGTGGCAATGTATTTCTTCAGAAACTCATCAAATGCGGGTCTCCCAACCTGTACATTCAGCAAGAAAATTCACTGATAAATAAGTACAAGTTTAACTCTATAATGACAAAACATATAATATGTGTTCTTCAACCCAAAAAAACAAGACAAGGTATGAGCATAATTTAATAATTTCGGCTTTTCTTAGATGATGAACGTCCTTAAAACACAGAAAATAATCAAGAATATGAAAGTGAGCTTTATACACAATTACATATAGGAACGAGTAAACAACAACAAATACCTGACGTTCAATGCGCAACAAGAACTGGAAACCTTTCTCATATGGAACCTGTGAATATGCATCGTCGGGGTCAACTCCTTCCTGATTATTTTTTAGCTTAGTCAACTCCATATTGTCCTTGAACCTCTCTACATCCTCATTTAAACCCCTCCAACCAATTCCAATATTCAATGCGGCTCTTTTCTCTCCCTGAACAGCCTCCACAATCCTGCGTTCTGCATATGTAGTGAAGCCCTACAACCGCAATAAATAATAACTTAGTGGTCACATATTTAACTTTGCTAGGAAAAAACCACAATCAAAATCAGTTTTTAAATCAAATGTATGTGACCAACTGTTCACTATGTCAGCTAAGGAAATAAGCAACTTAAGACAAAATACCAAAGCAAGGTTTCTTGCATTGCCAAATTAAAACCAATCAAAGGAAGAACGCAAAAGCCAACAAAGACTACATCTTTAATAGGAAAAAGAGTACTTATATCAGTACATGATGTTTTCCAACAATGATGAAGCAACAATACGAACAAACATGCACTAGATATAATAAGTTTGCCCGCTACTGATTCTTATCACTATCTAGGTAGCATCGACAATTCATATTGTCATATTGAAGACATGTGTCAGAGTCAGACATTGACACGACATCACCAAGTGTGATTAGTGACTAAACACCAGTGTCAGTCTGGTCGTATTTGTGTCATTGCTTCATAACTCAACATATTTATCACAATTAAATTTCAAGACTAACTGCTATAACATGAAGACACGAGCAAACTAGAATATGAAGAGACAATAACAAATACTAAAGATGTGATGAAAAGCAAAAAATTTATATTATAGTAATATATGATACCTCATTGAGCCAGAAATGTTCATTGTTTTTGTTGGTAATCAAATTCCCAGTCCAACTATGAGCAAGTTCATGAGCCACAACCTGTGCACCAGTTGCATCCCCTTTAATAACAGTTGGTGTCAAAAACACCATCCTTGGATTCTCCATACCCCCATAAGGAAAACTAGGTGGCAATACCAACAAATCAAATCTCCCCCATTCATAACCTCCAAACAATCTCTCCCCTTCCCTTATCATATCCTCAGTACCTTCAAACTCTTTAGCAGCCGAATCCAACACTTGATTCACAGCTTCAGCATAAACCCTAGTTCTGGGCCCCACTTCCCTATTATCAATTTCACCAACCGCAAATGCAAATAGGTAAGGTGGAATTGGAAGTTCCATAACAAACTCCTCCACAACCCTACCTTTTGTGGAAAATCCAAAAGACTCGTCATCATCCAACGGCGAACGACGCTCCACGTGTCTCGCAGCCATGACAGCCGTTAATTCAGCCGGAATATTCAGCCGAGCCGAATAGCATATTCTCACGGCCGGTGTATCCTGACAAGGGAAGATTGAACGTGCGTGAATAGCTTGACACTGAGTGTATACAAAAGAGTGTTTTTTGTTGAAAGTTTGAGGTGGTAATAGCCATTGAAGAGCAGAGGAATAAGGGGAGGTGGTGTATTTAATGAGAAATGAGGTGTGATTAGAAAGAGTGAGGGTGAGTTTAGAACCTTTGATTGGGTCTGGGGTTTGAGATATGGAAAAAGGGATTTGGGTGTTGTTGGGGGATTGAGGATCAATGATAGAGTGGATTTGGAGGGAACGAGTGTCGAGTGAGAAAGGACCAGAGTGAGGGTTTTGGAGAGTGAAAAGTGAGGAAGCGTGGATTGTTGAGGTTTGAAAATCTAAGTAGAGAGTTAGGGAAATGTGGGTTGTTGGTGGGTGAGTTGAGTCTGTGAATGAGTGTGGATCAACGGGTGCCATTGTTTCTTTGTTCGTTGAGAATGGTGAAGAAGGAACTCAATAGTGTGATGATACTATAAAACAGTGGGAATGGAGAATAATATGAAAAGATTGTTAGTGCTATTATCTTTTCTTAAACTTGATAGAGGTTGATGATGATGCTTTGATTCCTTTCTTAATGGCAAGACAAAAGCATAAATCACCGTTATATTCTTATTTAGGTATTTTTTTAGGCAAATGACTTTATCTGTGATTGAAAATAGAAATTTAATGTCCTTAAATATAAACAGTTCGTTTGAAAAAAAAAATATTCCTTTGTTTAAATTACTAAATGCACTTATTGTTTCTTTTTAAAAATAAATCTCTAATTAATTTTATTAATTATTTTATTGATTTAATTACACTTTTAGTCTTTAATTTATTTTTTGCCCTTTGATTATATTTTATTTCATTCATGTCCTTTAATGATTTCGATAAAAAAGGCTGGAAAAAATTCATCGAACTTATCACCTTCAAATCCATAGGATTTCAAATCCATAATTTACAAATTCAAATTCATAATCTTTCGAACAGATGAAAACTGAAAATTTCTCAAAACTCATTTTTCTCTTTGTTCATGTTTGTACTTTACAATTGTGAATGCAGAAAAATGAAAAGAAAAAAAAAGTAGAAAGATGTTATTATTAAGACAAACTCTCATTTTTAAGTTTTGATAAAAATAAACAAAAGATAATTATGATTTTAAAATGTTATGTTAATTTAACTTGTATTTTTGAGTGTATTAATTCAAACATAGAATTCGGACAAAGCCAAAAAATCAGCATAATAAAACAAAAATTGAACAGACAAAAACATAGAACATTCTTGACAAAATCTAGAAAACGGATAATGTTCTATAGGTCAAAGTATGGTCAAGACAGCTTAAAGATCAATCAATCTCCATTAATTGAATGAATATATTGCCTCTGGAATTTACATCAGTGTTATAAGTACTTGACAAGGAACAAATAGGATCCATTATAATCAAAGAAGTCATTCGAATCACAAAGAAAAAAAGGTAATGAATCAAGTTGGTCTAAACAAGACTGAACAGTCTTCAGCTTGACTATCAAGAATGATAAACAATCTTGACAATATGCAAAACATTAGGACAATTTCCGTAACGTTTAGAAAATCATTCAGATTGATTATCAATCTCCAAGAAACTCAAAAGCTAATAGTCCATATTGATCATCAATCTCCAGCAGCTTCAATACAGTTTTCTGCAACAACTCTTCATGATGTTTTCAAATCTATTCTAACAAGGATCAAGACTCCAGTTCAAGCTAAAGACATCATCACATATCTAAAGTATTAAATGATCATTAGACTCAAAAGAATCTGATAAAAAACGAAGTTTTTCACCCCAATCAAAACAAAACTTGAAAGTAGTCAAAAGCTGGAATATTTTTAATCAAAAAGATTGACTCTGGTCAAGCCTGACAAGAGCACTTCCAACGGCTCTCTTGACTTTCATTAACTGTTCTCAAGCCTATAAAAGGAAGGCCAATGCTCAAGGAAAACGCATAAGTTCAAGTACCAATCAATTGATCAAATCATTCACTCACATACTTGAAATTCTCTAAATTCTCAAGATAGTCAATTATGTTTTTTAATTCAATCTGTTGTTATACTTATTCTGAATCTCTTGTAAAGAATCTAATCTTAAACACGAGTTGAGACATCTCAGATTCTAAACAAACAATCTCATTATCATTGTGTAAAAAAACTCAAGACTATAAGTGTTGAGTATAGTTTGAGCAGATTGTAAGAAATCATTTTATGATTAAAAGGTGAAGTGTAAACTTCTATCTAGAGATTGATAGGTAGACTGATTGTGTATCTTTCTGGGTGGAAAGATTACAAATTGTAAACAGATCAAGATTGATCTAGACTAGGTGATATAAATCAGGAAGGTTCTTGTTTTAAACACTTAATGAAAAATATCACAATTGTGAGGACTGGATGTAGCCTAAGTTAGGTGAATCAATATATATCCTTGTGTGGTATCTCTTATCCTTTATCTCGTTGTTGAGTCTGATTGATTTTCAAGTTCAAAATACATACTATTTTTCTGATTTTTAACTAACCAATAACGTTCTCCGTTTTCTGATAAAAACCAAAAACGTTCTCCGTTTTCTATTTTCTTAACCAAGATCATTCTTGAGTTAAAATCTGAAGTTTTTTCAGGAAATTTTAAAAATGAAGATTTACAATTCAAACTCCCCTTCCTTGTAAATCAATTTTGCTACTTCAATTGTAATAAGTGAACAAATGACTTTGATTTTGATAACTATTGTGATCTGAACTGGAACTGAAAAATAAGTGCGAATTGTGAAGATGTGAAACTGAGTATACGAGAGGATGAGAGAGATGAGCGAGTTTTGGTAGATGTAAATTATACGAGTTTAAGTAATTATAGGTTATGAGATTTATGAGCTTGGAATTGAATATTTTTTATTATATGATTAAATTAATTGATATTTATTTATTTTATTTCTTTTTAACATTATTTTTTGTCAGAAGTTGAATTTTTACTCAATAGATTATTGTGATATGTATAAGATGAATCGGATGAAGAGATTGAAGGAGATGAGTGAGATGAAGGTTATGAATGAATAATGGAATATGAGATATTTTATACTTAATTTTTTTGAGTTTGAAAGGTTGAATTTGTGTGTTGTGAATTTGAATATCATAAATTTGATGAATTTATGGGTTTTTAAATCATCCAATTTTGGTTCATGGGTTTGTGAGATGATAGTTATACAAAACTTTTTGAGAAATTAACATAAATGGCTAATTTGACGGACGAAAATATAGTTAGTGGACAAAAACAAAACAAACAATAATTAGAGAATTAAAGTTAAACTAAAATATAAATTAAATAATTAAAAAAGTAATTTTGTCTATTATATAACATGAAGAGTCAAAATTAACTACTTAATAACAGCGAAAAATGCAATGCATACATGTATTTAGGGATGGTAAAGTATTGGAAGTGTATGAGAAATTATGTATTTATCTATATGAAAGTTTAATTTTGTTTTCAATACAAATTTTTTATTCAACTGTATAAAATTTGGTTTTTCAAATCCATCAACCATTTTTTAAGGCAATTTGAAGCGAACGGATATTTAAAATCGTTCAAAATTATAACTATGATATATATTGTCTTGAGAAAATAGAAGATTATTGTTCGTCTCGGTTTTAAAGTTGAGAAAATCATTTGATTTACGTTCGTTCGACGACAGTAAAAGAAAACATGTATACATTATTCAAATTGAAGTCATGAATCTACACCAATTAGATAATCGTCTCAAATATAAAGATAAAAAAACTGTTAACTTATATTTTTTAATAAATATTGTTAATCATCGTTATAATTTCAAATAATTTTTAAATAGACCACGTCGTTGGTCCAACATACAACTCAAACTTATTTGGGAAACCAAAAGTGATAAGTTTGCATGAGAAAGTCACGTACTCCATTAGTTTCGTTATAAATGACTCAATTGAGTGTTTTACATATATTTTAATAAAAATTTATAAATGAAATAAAATGAATATTATATTTACTAAAGTACCTTTCCCATGTATTGCTTTATTTACTATTAACATAAATGTAAAATAAAATATATTGATTTGAAAGTGATAAAAATAGTATTAATTAAATAATACAATTGAAAAATAACAATTAACATTATATTTAAAATTAAAAGAATCATTTTATTCTGGGACAAACTTGATGAATGTGAAGATGGTAAATATTTATATATTTATCTCGGGTATGTAAAATCGAGTTTTTTTTTGTTGTTTATTAAAAAAATTATTAATAATTCTACATAAGTATTAACTCAACTGACAAATGCAGATATTGTTATGTTGAATGTCATATATGAATTCAGATATGATACCTCTTAATTGTATAAGTTAATTATAATAATGTTTACTATATTTTTAAAATAAAAAATAAAATAAAATTAATTATACTTAAACTCGAGGGTCAAAGTTTTCAATGATATTACTAACTTTCTTAAATGTTAATTTTATAAATATATTAAAAATAAATGACAAAAAAGTAAATAATAATTTTATAGATGTTTTACAAGATAAATCATAAGTTTATAAATATTTTAAAATATAAATGGCCAAAATAAAAGAAGAAGAATACAAATGACACTTATAATAATAGAATAAACTACCTATAAATGTTTTAGAGTTGAATCTATACATTATATTATGTTTAATCATTATTTATATTTAACCCAGATATCAGTGAATAATAAACTAAAAATTTGTTGGAACAAAGTATAATAACATAAAAATATTAAAACTAACAATAAGAATATACATTTTCATCGAAAATATTAAAATTACTAAGTTGAATGTGTTCGGATTTAAACTTAAAACTCTAGTTTAATTTTAGTTTACAGTGTTATTTATTGAAAAAAAGAAACACAGTGTCAATAATAATAATAATAATAATAAAAATCGAGAAATAATAAATCGGTATTTGGCGCACAGAAAGGAAGAGAAAAGAGGAAAAGAAGACACAACGAGAAGCAGAGAGCAAGAGAATTCGGTAATCTGAAATTGGAATTTGGAAGAGAGAAAGAGAGAAAGAAAGAGATGGATGACTACACGCGAGAAATGATGGACCTCAAAACACTCGTCACTCGCACTCTCGAAAAGAAAGGCGTTCTTGCCAGGATCCGCGTATGTTCTATTCAATTAGGGTTTTCTCTTTTTTTCTCTCTTTCATTCATTCATTCATTAAATTAGATCCAATTCTTAGGGTTATTCAATTCTTCTTTCAGGCTGAACTCAGAGCTAGCGTATTCGAAGCTATCGAAGAAGAAGATCGTGTCATCGAAAAAGACCAAGGTTTGCCTCCTGCATTGTTAGGTAGTTGCAACGATCGCGCTAAACAGCTTCACGCTTCTCCTTCTGGTTCGTACCTTCCCTCTTTTTTCCTTCTACCTCTTTTCATCTTTCTATTTAAGTTAAATTCAATTGTATTAATTTATGTTGTTGCAATATTCTACTGCTTGATATTATATTCAATTGTAGAATTGTTATAAGTTGAGCTTCAATTGCTTTAGTTCAGTTATTATTAGAATATAAATTGAGCTTCGTGTATCCGATCTGACCTGCGTCTGTTTGGATAAACTGTTTAATTATTAAGCGCTTATATCATATGAGTGCTTATGCGCTACCTATTTTTGTTGCAAAAGATAAAATATAGTCATGTTGGTTTTATATAAGCTATTAATTGTTTGGATAAGTTCTCCGAAACATTCTCGCCGGTGCTTATGTCATAAGCTCAAATAGGTCAATCCAAACAGACTCGTGTTAGGGGGTTGACAGTGAGAGTAGCATTATGTTTGGAGATCATGTTTCGTAATGCTCATTTTTGATCTGTTATGAAATGCACCTCATTGAAACCATTGTTTCCTTTTTGGTATTCACCATGCAGGTAGACTCCTTACTGCACTCATATGTGAATACCTTGACTGGGCACAGCTCAATCACACACTTAAAGTTTATCTTCCAGAATGTAATTTGGTAATAGATCCATTTGTATTTATTATCTTGTTGCTTTTTGTTGATTTCTGTTTTGTTGTTTTTGACTTGACAGACTTCATTTCTTGCAGGAAAAGGATTTTTGGAAGGCTGAGTTGAAAGAATTTAGTAGCAAAAATGGATACGATCTCAATAGAAATGGAGACAGTCCTGTACTTCTGGATGTGCTTGAAGGATTCTTGAAATTTGAGGTTTTTCAGTTAGTTGCACACATGATGTCATTCTTTCATTCTTTACTTTGCTGTTTTTTAACTGAGCTTTGTAGTTATGGTTTTTGTACTATATCATATGCTGTGAGGGGTTTTGTATCCTAAAGTAGTGGAATTAAGGATTGCATATGCTGCACTTTTATTTAGTTTTGTTAGATTGAACCTGAGTAAAACCTTTTTGTTGACACTCTGAATTTCTTCTGGTCAAGCTAGAAAGCACTTGCCATTTTTACTGTCATAGCTTGTGAACTTGTCTCCTTGCACCTGTGTTCTACGTTGTTTGTAGTGTGATAACACAAGCTTTGATTAGCTTGAAATCCTACTACAACTGGTGTTATCTCAAAATGTTGTTGGGTCCTTAGACTTGGTTAATTATGATTTTTAGAATTGTAGAGGCGAAATGTTGTAATTTGAGGCTTATGAAACTTCGTATTTGGAGATTTAGGAAGGGAAATTAATAACTGTGGTTAAAATTAAGGAGACAGTGATATATAGAACCAGGCGAAATGATATTGTTTGCTAATGTAAAAAATGACCTTGAAATTTTAGAGTATGATAACATGAAATTAAGGCTTCCTTGATTGAATGACCTATATGCTACTGCCTGATTTTTGTGGTGATTAGAGATCCTTTACTGAGTTGTACAGTGAATGTTATATGCACCTCCATGTAGCTGCAAACTAATATGTAAAGAAAAATCTGAGATCAGTTGTTTGGTTAGAATTGTACAGGAGTTGCTACTCTCAGTCAATGATAGTGCATTTGCGATTTTGTCACTTAACATGTGCAATATAATAAATATTGATCTGAAAGCGACAGATATCAGAACAGTTGCAAATGCGTATTGACTATTGATTGATTGCATGGTGATTTCGATTTGATAGAACTTATCCCAAGCAAGGGCTAGCGGTAGGAGGTTTACTACTTCAGAAACTGAACCTTTGCCAAACTCAGAATCACGGAACATGCGTAGGCATTCATCATCATCTGTTGCTGGTGGCTTACCTCCATTAGGAAGGTGCATAGTTGACCTTAAAGGACCATCTGTTTAAGCTTTAAAAAATGTTTTAAAGTTGTATAAAAGAATGATATTCTTTTTAGATATTTTTCGTAAATCAGTAGATTTTTTTTTGTTTGGTTATTATTATAGAAAACTATTTGTTGGCTGAAAAGTATTCACAATTCTAGTTTTTTTAGATGCTACTCAAAGTAGCTTTTCAAAATATCCAGAAATCCTATTGTTTCTTCATACTAAGATTTTTTTCAGAAGCTTAATAGATTTTTTTATGAAGTTTTTTTTTCATTAAAATTGCTGCTACAAACGTTCTCTTATTTCTCTACAAGGTTGTCTAATATTACCTTGTTAGTATTTTATTTCTTGGTGTTACTACATCTTCTCTATTTCTTTTTTAGTAGATAATTTTGAAGTAACACATGTGCTTGTTGCAGGGCTGTTCCTTCGTCACAGGCATCTGGTGGGTATTTCCTGTGATTAACTTTTACAGTAATTTACTTGCATGCTTGGAAATTTCCTTTAATTTACACTCTAGCATTCAGATAGACGAGGAGGACCCTCCGTGTCCGCATACAGGAAGGACGAGTACAATTGGCGATATGACAGTGATGAACTTCCCGATGATGTAATTCAAGCATCAAGTGCTTTGGAAAATCTTCAACTGGACAGAAAAGCTCGGAATCTAACATCATCTTGGCGGTTAGTCTTGATTCAATTCTGACGAGTCTTTTGTCACTACCCAAAGCATTCATATTTTATGACCATCTCAGTAGTTGGTTTTGATGGAACTGAAAACATTAAAAATAATCTTTCTCTGATTGCCTTTGGTGCTGCAGACATGCTGGTGATGGAATCAACGAAGATGATGGCAGGGCTGACCATGTTTAGGGAGAGATATTGCTTGTATGACTACATTCTGCCCCTGTACTGTATTGTGTATTCTGAATTTTCTACCTTCGGTGATGATTGAATGATCCCAGTTTATGTAAGATCATTTATATTGATATGATTTAGTGTTTTCTGTGAGCTTTTTCCTCTAACTTTTTTCTTTTGGGTCGTATTTGAGAATCTTATCGAGTGTGTTGTTAATGTTAGCCCATGTTTTGCCTAAGGAATAGTCACCCAATTAAGTGTCATATATTGTTCAGCATCTAGTCTAGTGGAAAATGTTTTGCGAGGGAAAGCTTGCAATCAAGGTAACCTGGCTTGCTAGGTTCTTCGGTTCTATTGTATTGCTTTAACAGTACTAGATTTTTTTTTTGTTGACGATGGCAGAACATGTGGTTCTGAGTCCTCCCATTTTGGGTGCGTATTTAATACGAGTCTCTTCAATAGTGGGTATGTATACAGATTTGAGATATAATAACTAAGCACAAGGAATTGGGTTGGCAGCAGGCCCATGATTCATGAGTGCTGACATTGTTCTCTGGCTTGATTATTGTACCTTCACGGTGGATTTTGGATTTTTTTTTGAAGTGACTTTTGTATAGACCTTTTTAGAAATTATTCTTGGTTTTTACAAGTACTTTTTTTGTGTGTTACAACTTACATGTTAGTATTACTTTTTTTTGGGAGGAAACTACTGGCATTTTGGATGTTGCCCAAGTATTTATTACATGTGAAATAAAAATAGGATAAACTTACAAACAGAATCTTAAGTACTGTTCCTGCTGTTGTCAAATTAAAATATAACAGATGGATTAATATTCCACATCAAACCAAGTAGCTTTGACTTAGGGGAATCGCTCTGTTAGTGATGTTAATCCTTGTTTTCCTTATTAGCTGTTGCACAGTTCCTCTCTTCTCGTAGTTACTGTAGTTCTTATGTTCGTATAGGTTCCTGGATATTGGTTACGGTCGAGTCTTGGGATAAATGTAAATTCGTTTCCGCTCCCAATTTTCATTTTTCCTCTACAACTTACATCTTTCCTTCGAAGCATTAAATAGGCTTCTTATAACAAAAGTTTTTCGCAAGTTACTTTTGTGGTCCTAACACCTTATGCTCTTAGAGTCCTTGCTGTCATCGACAATCTTATATCTATTAAAAACATTGAATGTACTTATCATAGACAGTTTTTTAAGAGGGCTGGATTGTGCCACAACCTTTTGTACAGAGAATTGGGTATGCTATTATTGAAATCACCTTAGTTTCATTTTAGAGGCCTCTTTTTTCTTCTGAAAAATTACAACTTAGAATATCTTCTCGTAGCTTTCCTCGGCCAAACTGCGAATCTTTACTTTGTAACATCATTTTAGTTTTTTATTTTATTTATTTATCCAATTTTTCTGTTTCGGCTGAATATAATTAACCATCTATTTGCAGTAATATTAAATTATTGAACTCCATTAGGAACGTAGTAATACTGATATGCAGTTCTATGACCAATACCATGTTTAGATTCTCCATCATGAAATACCTTCTTGCTTCAAAAGAATATGGGACTGCTGCAATTTTCATAGGTATGCAAAACAGAGAACAAGAACTGGCGACAGAGTTTTATTGAGCTTGCATTCATTCAGTACAATTATTTGGAGCAACTTTGATTCTTTTGTGCATTTGATTGATGACAATTAATTTTGGTGTTGATAACATGTGTTTAGTTTAGACAAGGTAAATAGTTAGGAAAATTATATTTGTAAATGATTCGGTGGTGTTGGCTTGGATTAAGGTTTGTTGCATTAAGACTTAATAGGTTTGATGCTACATTTCGGTATCATATGCATCTCTTGATTCATGCAATTGTGCAATTGTGGTTAATGCACAACATTATGCAATTATGGTTAATACACAATCCTCCATAGTAATACATATAATATTGATTAACGCATAGTCATACAACTTTGATTCACACATTTTTTATGGAAGAAAATTAACACATGTATCGTCCTTAAGTCATAGTTCAGTTGACAAATGTTAATATTGTTCGATTGAACGTTTTATCTCAGGTTTGAATTTGGAACCTCGCAATTATGTGAGCTAATTTTGGTGGTATTTACTACCTCTTCGAAGACTAAGACTAAAAATAAAAATAAAATTAACACATGTATCATATTAAATAATGCAACTCTTGGTTATCATAATATCGCTCTTGGTAATCAACACATACATTAGTTATGCCTTAAGAATTTGCATGCAAAATATTGTCTACCTATAAAATGTGTTTGTATTTTTCGTTTATCAATTTAATCCATAAATTATTGTCTATCCATAAAATTACATAATCATGGTATAATATATTTATAAAAGAAAAAGGAGTTCAAGCAAATTGTAAATATATCAATTTCATAAATCTCTTATATATATGTGTGTGTGGATTTGGTGTAGCTTTTTTCTGCCAATTTTATCTCTCTTTGTATATAAAGAGAATATATGATTTTGGTGTAGTTTTTTCTTCTAATTTTACTTTTCATTTAACTATTTATTTTTATCAGTGTTTATTTAATCAAATAATTGAATATTTTAAGATACATATTTACTTGTATATAAAGGGAAACCAAAATTTTGGTATATTTTTCTTTCAATTTTATTCGATGTTTAAACTACTTCTTGTAGTCCCTGACAAAAATAAATTGGGATGTATTAGTCCTTCTGTCAATTGTTTTTTTAAAATGATTTGTTTAATTCAATTTTGAACGATAATTGAATTATGTAATAATTTATGTGTCATATAATGATCTACATGTATTGTAAACAAAAGTAAAGATACATTTAGGTCTCATCAACTATTATTTGAGGATAGTTTGGTCTCTAAATTTTTAAATCAATAAGTTTGTTGAACTATACAGGGCTAGATTGATATTTTTGTATTTTGTGGGGACTAAATTGGTACTTTATTTTTGTGTGATTTTTAATTGAGAGATTAAATTGTTCTTTTATATTTTTGTTAAAGGTCAATAAGAAGTTCACTCATGCGCATTAATGATTTAACTATACATGCTACCAGTTTTCAAACATTTCAATAACAAATTCTAGTTCAAGAATTAAGTTGTTCCGATTTATTTTCATTTATAATTTTATCAAGAAAAACGAACATAAAAATAATAACCCAATTTTCTCATAATATATTATGTTTTTCATAAAAGAAATAATTTTAAAATTAAAAAGAAATACATAGTACAATTTGGGTAACCAAAGATCAAAGTCCTAGGTCAATTGACAGCTTATGTTTGAATTTCAATGAAAAAAAAAAAAGCTACACAAGGGTCACGAGTCATGAAAGACAAGGTCGTGTAGTGTTGTGGTCCAAGATATAAATATATCTTCAAAAATATGTACCAAAAAATAAAAATATATATCTTCAAAAATAGAAACTACAAAGGAGAGTGAGATGTATAAATAAAAAAGGTGTGGGAGTTAGTTACATTAGATTGTCTGAATATGAATAAGAGAGAAGTTTTCAATATTACTATATTAAGAGAAGGAGGAAAATTAGGCTAAAATGGTGGTTGGTTGAAGGTCAAAGTCAAAACCCCACCAATGCATTAAAAAATAGAATTAACCAAAACTGCCATCAATCAACCCCAAAAGCCAAAAGCCCTTTTGAAAATTCCCCCACCACCAAACCAAACCTAGTCACTTTTTTTATTTTATTTGTTGTTTTATTTTTGTTGTGTAAATTCCTTTTTTTGGTACAAAAGTTACAAAGAATTAGGAAAGAGAAGAACAAGAAACTACATATCAATTCCCTCAAAAACCAAATCTACAAATCAAAGTCTTCAATTTTCTCACCCCCTATTCGTCAATCCAAACACTACCATCATAAAGATATTGGGTTTTTAACCTATCATCATCAACGCCCATCAAAGGATTCAATTTTCTAACCTATTTTCTAAGGTACGATGGAAAAAATACATTTTTATAAATGGGTTTTATATTTTTTTGACATGGGCTATTGTTGTTTTCAATATACGTGATTGTTTTGTAGCAGTAAATGTTGATGATGCCACTTGTTTGTTGTTCAATTCAACAATGATTGATGAAACCCTCATTTTGGACTTAATTTGATGGGGAATTTGTATCTTTATCTGTATTGATTTTGATCTCAAATCCTTGTGCAGGTTTTGGGACATTGTTGCAAATAACAACAAAGTCTTTGATGGTTTCCACTTTTACATATTATTATGGTGTCAGTATTCATTTATAGGCATTTGATTTCTGGAGCTTGTGATAGTGACTTGGGCTCAGTTACGTAGATAGATAGATGGTGTATATAGGAAAAAAAACAAAACTAGGAATTTTTTTCATATTGTAATTGACATTTATTTGATGAATTATTTGTTGCTCAGTTGTGTGGGTGAGGTATTTATGTAAGGCATGGTATCAGCTACAATTAGGCGAATTGTGTCACCCTGTTGGAGGCCGTCTATTGAGGGCGAAAACTCTGGTAGGAATGGAGATGGGAGCGGACGTTCCGATGGTTTGTTGTGGTATAAAGATTCTGGAAGACACGCGAATGGTGAATTCTCAATGGCTGTTGTTCAAGCAAACAATTTGTTGGAGGATCAAAGCCAACTTGAATCGGGCCCCTTGAGTTCAATTGAAGGAAGTCCTCGAGGAACTTTCGTTGGTGTATACGATGGGCATGGAGGTCCAGAAACTGCCCGGTTCGTCAATGACCACCTATTTAAACATATAAAGAGTACGTCATTCTTCTGTCTTCGCCCAGCAACATAATTTTATACTTTTGGAATTAAATTTTGAAATTAAATGCCATTTGCAAAATTGAATTTTTTTTAATATATTAGGCAGCTTGATTGCTATTTGCTTTAATAGATAGACATATATTCATGCTGGTTTTAATTGGCATAACTTAATTTCTCATCCTCACCATTTCCCCCCATAGTTTTGCTTTCTTGTTATTTTGCGGTATGACTGTGATCCTTAAGCTATAGAGGGGGTTTTGTGATTCTTATTATCTATAAAAACAATGTCTACTAGAAAAACCTTACAACAGATGGTTTTATTAAAAATTAGATTTTTGTTAGTTGTTCAACTCGTGTGGAAGATGGGATAAGTTTAAATATTACTTTTCTTAGATGCTAAGAATAAGAGCCATGTAAAACAGATAATTGGAAATTTTGATTCTTTTTCTCCACATGTTTCTAAAAGCAAAATTTGTTTCAATGTAGTATGATTGTTTTTGTCTTCTTCGTTCAAGATCTTTGCATTTTATCTTTATAGAATTTCCTGTGGATGGCATCAAATGGAAGAGGGATGGTAACTGATTTCAGTGGGGATGAACTGATTTTGTGATAAAATTTGATCATTGGTTATATAATATGTTATCAAACTGTCACTGGCTAGTGCTTGCTTGCTCTTTGTAACCAACAGGCTCAAACATTACAGATTTTTCTTTTATCTATTAAACCTGCTCAAATTGAAATCCAAGTATAGTGGCATAAAGGATTGATAAATTTCAGATTACTTTGTATTCCTGTACATGCATGCTTATTAGTTATTTTGTTAACAAGTATTGTGGATTTTTGTGTATTCCTTTACCTGGTTGATATGTTTTCTGAATTCTTAGCTGATCTAAATGCAGAGTTCACTTCAGAAAATCAGGGAATGTCAGCTGATGTTATCAACAAAGCATTCTTGGCAACAGAAGAAGAATTTCTTGCTCTAGTAAAGAAACAGTGGCTACACAAGCCACAGATAGCATCAGTTGGATCTTGCTGTTTGGTAGGCGTAATATACAGCGGGGATCTCTATATTGCAAATGCAGGAGACTCTCGAGCAGTGTTAGGTAGATTGGACGATGCTACAAAAGAGATGAAAGCAGTTCAACTATCCTATGAGCACAATGCTAGTTTGGAATCTGTCAGAGAGGAGCTGCGCTCGTTGCACCCCAATGATCCACAGATCGTAGTTATGAAGCACACGGTCTGGCGCGTGAAGGGTCTGATTCAGGTGACGGTTTTAAAAGCTTTACCTCAAGTTTCATTTTCTTTTTTCATGTAAGATACGCATGCTCACATTCAATGCACGTCTTAGTGTTCTCCGAAAATTATGATTCCTAATTCTGAGTTTGATGTACATGTCTCTGTGTTCATGGATGTCTTCTGAAAATAAAGTGTTATTTTGACCCGAATTACCCGATTGTTTATTTACATTGTAGATTTCAAGATCCATTGGTGACGCCTATCTAAAGAAAGCAGAGTTCAACCAAGCACCACTTTTGTCAAAATTTCGGCTCTCGGATACCTTTGAAAAGCCAATCCTTAAAGCTGAACCAACAATACAAGTACAGAAACTACAAGCTAGTGATCAATTTATTATATTTGCATCAGATGGATTATGGGAGCACATGAGCAATCAAGAAGCGGTCGACATTGTCCAGAGCTGTCCAAGTAATGTACGATTCTAACTTAGTTGAGTTTTCTATTTTTGTCAACTCTCAAATAGTTCAAGGACCTACAGAATAATTAAACCTATAAACAACTATTGAAACGTATGATTTCTGATACTGACTATTATGCAGGGAGTAGCGAAGAAACTGATCAAAACAGCACTTTGCGAAGCTGCAAAGAAAAGAGAAATGAGATACTCGGACCTGAAAAAGATTGACCGTGGCGTAAGGAGACATTTCCATGACGACATAACGGTTATAGTTTTGTATCTTGATTCGCATAATTCACGTGCTCCCGTTGTTTCAATCAAAGGAGGTGGTGATTTTGGTATTGGCATTGTAAATGGGTAGTTTGAGAGTTTTTCCACATCATCAATTGAAGTTCCCCACCACCATCTCTTACATTTATTTGTATTAAAAGTGTAAATTTTCCTCTCCTCCTCATAGTCCCATATCATACCTGGGATAATAGTTTCAAGAACAAATTCTCTTGGTTATTTTATTTTTCCTTTTCCATATTTAGTGTTTGATTCTTTCCCCCTCATTATTTAATTATTACATTCAACAATGTTACACTTGAGACTGGACCTCATAGAGAACAACATAAGAGCTATGTTGCATTATTATAAAAGCTATGTTTCAAATTGTGTTATCCATTTAAATTATTGTTGAAATTTGTATGTTGAAATTTAATCCCAATTAATATAACTAAGAATTTGACAGTTGAAGAAGGAAGGGTTGTGAAAGAGGATGGTAAACGATTGCACAAGTATTTGTTGAAATTTCGTTATGAAGCTTTGGGATAAAAGATGGGAAAGTTAATGAAAGTATGAGCTTATGCAAAAAGTTATTTAAAAATAATAAATAATTTGTATTTTCAACTTTTTAAAAGTTTAAATATTTTATATGTTAATAAAAAAAATCTATTTTTGGTTTCCTTAAAATGTGTCTTCACCTTAATATTGTTTGAGAAAGTAAAATGTGTCTTCTCCTTAAAGTTAGGTATAAATTTGTTAAAAAATAAATAAATAAATTGAAAGAGAGAGTGGCAGGGCCACACATTGTGAGGTGCATCGCTTTGTTGTTGTTCTCACTTCTCAGGAGGAATGGCAGGACTCAGTGCTTTGTTTACTTCTTCTCTTCCTTCCATTTCCACAAATTTCCATTATAATAATTATAATAATAATAAGCTTCGGCTTCAGCAGCGGTTTAATTCCGTCCCAATAGTATCCATGACTGGCTGGTATGTTTCTTTCTTGTTATTTATTCACTTTTTTCTTGCTAAACTTGTTTTGTTTATTATGATTATGATTATTATTATGAAATTATTAAGGGTGAAAGAAGAACAAGAACAAATTCTTCCACCATCCCTTACTTCCACTTCACCCCCACCTTCTTCCTTCTTTGATGGAACTACCAGGTTGGTTTCTTTCTTACTTTTTCTTCATTCATTCTTCACTCTGTTGAATTGAACCCATCCATTCATTCATTCATTCATTCATTCAAGGTTGTATATCTCCTACAAATGCCCCTATGCCCAGCGTGTATGGATCACCCGCAACACTAAGGTTATATAACAAACGCTTAATTAATTGCAATGCTCTATGCTTTTCACAATTTATTAACAACAACAACATCTCTCTCTATTTTTGGGAAGTAGGGTTTGCAGGACAAGATAGAGTTGGTTCCCATTGATCTTAAAGACAGACCTTCCTGGTATAAGGATAAAGTCTACCCGCCCAACAAGGTCATCTTCATCCTTCTTTCTTTCATTCTAAATAAATACTCATCTTTTCATCTATTTCCATGTTCAGGTTCCATCTCTGGAACACAATAATGAAGTCAGAGGAGAGAGTCTCGATTTGATTAAATATATTGACACTCACTTTGAAGGACCCTCCCTTTTCCCTAGTGTAAGATACAATTTTTTTTTTTTTATATTTCACTTTTCATGTTTATTTTCAGGTGCAAAATGTAAAACTAAAAGTTTACTGTCTAAAATAAACAGGGTCCTGATAAGGAGTTTGCTGAAGAGTTGCTATCTTACACTGATACCTTCTACAAGACTGTTGTTTCTTCGTTTAAAGGAGATGTAACTGAAGCTGGTAAAATGACACTTGCTTTATTGATGCTGTTTAATAACACATTTTTAAAAGGATATTGTGATAGTATTCTCGAGGTCAGAGACTCTGCGGGGCAGGAACATGATCCCCGCCCTCGTCCTGTCTCTGCGGAAAAAAATCCTCACACATGAGACTCTAAATAGGACTATATTTGTGGGGTCCCTAATCACGAAACAAAAAACTAGTATTCTATGTGAGCTGTGTAAAAAGATTACATGAGCATGTAAAGCATCACTCACTTTACATTTGCTTCATTAGGCACTGCATTTGATTACCTTGAGACTGTTCTCTCCAAATATGATCATGGACCTTTCTTCCTTGGCCAATTCAGTCTGGTGAGTATACTTATCTTGATTCATATCGGTGGCAATGCATATTGTACTATTCTAGTACATTTTCAAATTGAATTGAACTTGTCAAAATTAACTATTAATTTCAGGTGGATATAGCATATGCTCCTTTCATTGAAAGATTTCAACCCTTTTTAATAGATGTGAAAAATTATGACATTACAATGGGCAGGCCTAAACTGGCAGCATGGATTGAGGTAGAGCGCATACAGTAAAATCTTATTTATTTATTTATTTATGTGTGTATGCTTGTCGTGATTATTGAGAAAATATTTTATGATATGGGAAATCTACCTGTGATTGCATTGAGGTCACTGCATAAGTTTGTAACCTGAGTTTCACTCAAGAATTAAAATTGTTCTCTTACTACAGGGAATGAACAACATTGAAGGCTATAAAATAACCCGTTCTGATCCCAAGGAGCTTGTTGAAAGCTACAAGAAGCGCTTTTTGGTATCATAAGATTGTGCAACACTATTTATTTTCCTTGTGCACTAAAAAAAAATCTTGAACTAAATATATTTTTTCAATTCACAACGCCACTCAATCGATGTGTTAACTTAGATTCTGATCCATTCTTATCTGTAGGCCAATCCATGAAACCAATGTTTGGCATCACATTACAAGTCAAGTGCCAACGTTGATCAGGAAATCAGTATCAAATCCACTATATTCAGGCATAATGATCCAAGCCTCTGTCACTAGATAGACTGATTAAGTCATCCAGAAAATGTTGCATAATGAACCAATGATTAGGATATGTGAAGATGGCCATGTGACTTACATGTTCATTATTTATTATCTTTGTTCCTAAAATTATATTATCGAGTTACTACTGAAGCAGAGCCAAGCAAATTAATACATATTAACCATAAATATACATTGCAATTTATTTATCTGATATATGGAATAATAATAATAATACACTAGAAGAAAGATTGTACCAAAAAAAAAAAAAATACACTGAAAGAAAGATAATTGACAAGTCAACAAGGGTCGTACAATAATTCCTGTTTTTAATTTTTTTTTCTTTCTGGTAGTAAATTACTTCTGGGACATTTAATCATGGCTAGTTGCCTCCTTTTTTTATTACCTAGTGTGACTGAGGACAAAAATGTGTACAGATGATTTTCACGACCATAAAGGCAAGCCCTGCTGAAGTATAAAGCAAAGCAACACCAGACCCCACTACAAGAGTCAAGGGCACCTTCTCCATGACTGCAAAAAGAAAAATGGGAAAATACAGTATATCTCATCAGTCAACGACATAGCTCAAAATACAATTTTGAGGGAAGCAAAATGAATACTTAACGTGTTTCATTCTGATTTCATGACAGTTACAAGGAACATTAGTTTCATTGATTTGTTTTGATAAAGTTTGTACAATAAAATAAGAAAAGAGAGCATATATAAAGAAAAACAATAACAAATAAAAAGCAATAATTTTATTATACTAAGGTCAAGTTGTGATTTACATTGGGCCATCACTCCATAGAGTTGCTTTCCAATTACCAAAAAGACTGAACTCTTCTTGATTCCACAACAACAAATATATAAGGCTAAACTATTCCTAACACAACATCTAAAGAATCCACAACATCTCAATAGATGGAACTTAGAAACATGCTGATCCCCTTAAATGGCACTTTCCATTCCCTCACCGTGGTTGGATTCTTGACCAATTCCATGATCCACATCATAAGTAGCATGAACCCCAACCAACAAATAATACACAAACATTACACCAGTACAAATAAAGAATCTATAGAAAGCATCAGAACCCAATGACCCCATAAGAAAAAGGTTTGTGGCAATCGACAAAGAAGGCACCCACGGAACCATCGGAACCCCCCAAACCTTGGGTTCCCTCATCTTTGGAAGCAAACTCATCCCCAAAGTCGCCAAAAACCAAACGCAAGCAGCCACAGTATATCCAATCCAACCTACCGAACCCAAATTCCAAAGCACAGTCCCAACAACACAAGAAGCAATAACAACAAACAAACACAAAAGAACCTTCCAAAAATCCCTGTTATCCGTTGCTTCCCTCACATGATATCTCCTGACTAGCAACGCAACAGCCATGAGCATAAAAATGAAAAGAGTACTAACAGAAAAAACACTAGACAGCACATCCAAACTAGTAAAAAGAGCAACAATACAACTTGACAAAGTGGTCAAAAGTGTAGCATTAATTGGTGTTCCAGTTTTAGGATGAATAAGTGCGAAAAAAGGTGGAATCATATGTGACCTAGCAATTTGAGTTGTGTACCTAGCTTGTCCCAATGACCCAACAAGTAAACTTGTTGTCATTCCTTTCAAAGCACAAATACTCACTAAATATTTACCCCATTTCATACCAATTTGAACAAAAGCAACTGAATAAGCAGCTTCAGCATCAATCTCATCGTACTTAACCATTGACACAAGCGCCAATGCCATTAAACAATAAATAACTGTAATCATTGACATGGAACCAATTAAACCAATAGGTATATCTCTAGAAGGTTTTTTAGTTTCTTCAGCCATAGTTGCAACCATATCAAAACCTGTGTAAGACCAATACACAACAGCAGCGGCATTGAAAACGCCTTTAACGCCGTAAGTTAAAAACGGCGTTAAGTTTGACGATTTTCCGTGAATAAAACCGACTACTATAATGAAAGCTATAACAAGAGTTGTCACAATTGAACTAAGCCAGTTTAAGATTGACGTTTTTCTAGTTCCGCTAGCGGCGATTCCATTAGCGATTAACAGAACCGCAACGGCTAACGGATCCAGCATGTTGAAACCGGTTTTCAACGAGTCCACTCGGATCCGGAAATAATCCGAATCGTTTTTTACCATTGTAGCGAAGTAAGAGGACCAGGAACGGCCGAGACCGGCGGCGCCGACGAGTGCTTCAAGGAGAATGTTACCGGCGGCAATGAAAGCGATGAAGTCTCCAAGTTCAATTCGGAGGAAGGAAAATGATCCACCGGCGACGGGAACTTCGACGGCGAATTCAGCATAAATGAACGCGGAGAGTAGAGCAGAGAAGCCAGATGCCGCGTAAGAGAGTACAATGGCAGGACCGGCATGGATTCGAGCTTCTTGACCGGTGATGACGAAGATGCCGGAACCGATTACTGCACCAAAGGCCATCCAGGTTAGGTCCCACCAGTTGAGGCAGCGAGGCATACGATTCTCGCTGGCTTTTGGAAGGACTAGAAGTTCGTGTGAATCCGTTGAGCGGTTCAGGAGACGGTCCTTCAGTCGCGGACATGTACTTGCCAAGGCGCTCCGGTAGGTTTCCCCTGTTTGAAATGATGGTTCCGGGAAAAAATCTTGTTTGCTCCACCGCCAGTAGCTTCGAGTCTTTGAAGTTGTGGTGGCGGTGGCGGTGGAGGATGACGCCGTTGCCATCGGTAACTAACTAACTAACCTTTCTGACTGAAAAATGGAATCGGATAGTAACTAACACTCAGTAGTGGTATTCATTAGTGATATACGAGTACTAGTGAAACGCCTATATAATGACGACAGCTGTGATTTTTAAAAAATTCAGAGTTATTATTCAATGTAAATGCTATAAATTATAATATATAAGCTTTTTCTCACAAGGGATCTAGTCGTGATTTTTAATCATGTATTTATGTAAATGCTATAAATAATATTTATAGGAGTAGTAAAGTTTTTAGTTATTTCTTTAAATATAATATTGTACAACTGTTTACTTCTTCCAAAAACGTCAACATAATGTACTGCGCCGGGTGTTGTGTCTTGATACAATCTTAATCTTGCCAGATTTCTCAATTATTTATTATTTTCAGAACTTTTTTTTCCGTCTGAATTTTGAATTTGTATTGTTTAAATATATTTTTATTTTTAGTCGTAATAAAATACCATTATATCATGTTTATACTTTTTTGTCAACAAAAAATTTAATGAGTTCAAAGATTTTTCTCATTTGACTAAGAACAGATTTATATAATAAAAAATGGGGAGACAATAGATTTATTCTCACTTTACGTTTTTATATAAAAAAATAATACTCAAATTGTTTATTCTATAAGTTTGTTTTTTAACTAAAAATAGTATTTATTTAAATTGATAAAAATTATATCAATTAAAAATAATAAATTTAAAGTAATAAAAAAAATAATGAATATGTAAACAATCTAAAACATCTAAATTAATACTATAGAATAAAAAAATGTCTATAAATAGGACAACTCTGCAAGTATAACAGAATTAAAATGTTTTAAACATTTATGTCTTCAGAAAATGTAACATTGAAAATGTCAATTCTATCGATTTAGTGTACACTTAATTGAAACTAATATGTCAATCTGAATTAAACGAATACCATAACCAGAAAGAAAATCAAAAAATGTCATACTAAAACAGAAAAATCACGACAAAACAAAAATTATATATATTAAAATCATTTATTTAAATAACAGAGATCAAATAAAATAATTTAAAAGAATGACTTTAGACTAAAAACTAATCATAAATCACCTTCTCGGTGATTTTGGTAAAAGTTTATCAATAAAAATATTAGATAAAAAACTTTGTATTCGATTACAAATATATTTAACTCTTAATTTATAATCTAATGTCATTGTATATAAATTTGTTAAGTTTCTAGACAGATCTATAATTTGTATCATGTTTGAAATTTATAATTTTTTATTAAACTACAAATCTGATTAACTTGTTTTAATTTTAAAAAATAATTAAATAATCTTTTCCACATAAAATTCACACTATATAAAAATAATACACCAAAAAGAGAGTCTTTTTGTTTACAGCAAAAGAAAGAAGCCCTTGACTTTTGCTCTCTCTGCTTAAAATATATGTCACTTTAACAATATTACATAAATTATGGTTAATTTTATATATAAAAGAGAAATTATGACTTAATAGTATTCATTAATGTTACGAGAAAGATATATTAAAAGTATTAATCAAAAGAGAGAAAAAATAAGTAATATAATAAAAAAATAACATTGAAATCTTATTTATTTATATATGTTGTGATTATAGGTGTCAATTTTACAAGTAAACTAATTATTGACATGTGTTGAAAAGATAAAATAATTTTATAGTAAAAAAACCAAAAAAAAATATCTAAAGCTAAAAAGTCTTTAAAATTTTGTGGACGAAGCGGTGTTATGAGCTCACTTTTTCATATTTATTTTTCAAAAAAAAATTTCAACAAATTTTTTTTATTTAAAAGAGTTTCGATAAAATATGATTTACAAATTTAAAAAAATTTGATTTTTTCGAGAAAAAGAATTTCAAAAACTTTATTTTTACAAAATTTTCAAGAATAAAATGATTAAAAAAATTTAGATCTTTTTTCAATACTTTTTTAAAAAAAAAATTAAAAAATTTCAATTAACAAAATTTAAACTTATGAGTTTTCTCACTTAAGTCCAAAATAATGAAACAATCGTTCGAAACTTTAAAAAATTATTTGAATAAAGACATAATATTAAGAATTAATACTAGGTTTTTTAACATGAACTTTCAATTTTGGGACTTTTTATTGAAAAAATGTTTTATGATGCGGAAAATCTAGCTGTAATTGCATTGAGGACACTGCATAAATTTCTTCACTTATGAATTAAACGGTGGTCTTACTACAGGGAAAGAACAACATTGAAATCTATAAAATAATCCGTTCTAATCCCAAGGAGCTTGTTGAAGGCTAGTAAATTGTTGTATTTCTTAAAATCAACGTTATTTTTTATTTTTTATATTATCTTTTAATAATTATTATGTGTATAACTTACAAAATATTATTATATTTTATATTGATAATAGTGAAAAATTCGTCAACAGTTGAAATGAGTAGTTTGATAAAATAAAATTTTTTTTCTTTTAATTATATGTTTTAACATGTGTGCAATAATTTTAAACGAAACTTATTATAAGATGAAGTAAATACGAATAAATGCAATGGTGAAAAAAAGACTTATGCATAATAATTCTTCTGAAATAAAACATAAACAGACGTAGTTGTTAAAAAATTGATATATTTGATTAAAAATTTAATCTAAATACATTAATTATTCAATTATTATTTATCAACTTTTCAATTATTATTTTCATCTATATTAAAAATAAAACACTATTTTTCTTGTGCACCAATCCATGAATCCAATATCTGGCATCACAGAGTCAAGAGTGCCAAGATTGATCAGAAAATCGGTGTCAAATTCCACTATATCTTTCCATCATAATCCAGGCGTCCGTCACTGAATAGACTGTTTATGTTATCAAGAAAATGCCACTCAAAGAACCAATGATTAGTACATGGAATATGGCCGTGTGACTTACATGCTGATTTTTTTATTCATGGAAAATGTTAACAACCGTTGGAGTTAAATTTTTTATCTTAAAAGCGGTACATTTAACTCGTTTAACTTTTTATTTTTTTCACATAAAACCTTATTTTTGTTTTATTTTTTAAATCCTTAATAAGGGTCTTTAAAGATATTTGCTAGTTTCACCCTACATTTATTTATCTTGAATCTGAATTTATATTATTGAGTTACTATTGAGGTAGAGCCAAAGTAATTGTTAGGGTATTTGTATTAGTGAATTCCACCAAATAATATGCACGGCAAGAGTGAGGTTCAACCCTACTCTGATTTCGCAAAACATTCAATCATATATATAAAATATAAAATTTAAAAGTCAGATTTTTTATTTATTATAATTAATATAATAAAGTTATTATTATCATACAATAATAAAATAAAATAAATATTAAAATCAGATTTTATGTAGAGAGGAAATTATAATTTATAATATTTTAAAAAAATTTAAAATGACAATAAGTACTTGTGTGACATTTAACCATGGCTAGTTGCCTCCTTTTTTTATTACCTAGGGTGACTGAGGACAAAAATGTGTGCAGATGATTCAGGAATAGAGGAAATGATGCTGTGTAGTTAGACATTGCGCAGAATAAATATTACATTTACATGCCACTAAAAATGCAGCCCCTTTTTGTGACATCGTAACCATACTCTACTTAAGAACTGTTCAGACGAATCGGTGCCTCAAAAAATTGGGATATATATGTTAAATACATGGAGCATGAAGCATGCTACCTCAACAACACCTTCCAAATTTTCCTCATATATACAAACAACGACCATAAGGCAAGCCCTGCTGAAGTATAAAGCAAAGCAACACCAGACCCCATTACAAGGGCACCTTCTCCATGACTGCAAAAAGAAAAATGGGAAAATACCGAAAATTCCCATCAGTTAATGACAGACGAGACAATTGTGATAGAGAGTAAGATAAAATGCTGGGGTATCCTTTAAATACAAAGAAAACCAATACCTCAAGTCCCGGGACGCAAGGAGGATGGCTAATGCAGTCATCTGTGTGGCTGTTTTCCACTTCCCCAAGTTATTTACAGCAACAGCCTATTATACCAAGTTTCATGAAATAAGCTCATAACTTTGTGCTAATACCAGCTAATTGATTAAGGGTGCATGATATGAAACAAACCTCTAAAAGCTTACTATCCTGGGAAGCCGCCCATTCCCTAACAGCAGACATGGTTATCTATTTTGCAAGTCACAAGAGAAACTGTAAGAGGCATATGATTTGATCACAAATGCAAAACCAGCAAACCAGACAAAGTGCGATGCCATGAATAAAATCAAAAGGAAAATACGTGAGTATGGCTAATTACCATATAAATATGAATCTCAGTCCCATTAACACAAACAAGCTTTTGTAGATATTGGGTAATGATAAATAATTATGCATCCACAACGTGCCAAAGCAGTTTATAGGTACATTCACATGTGATGGCAACAAAATGCCAGACATAATTAAAAACTACGAATTCCCCTTGAATACACATGGGAACACAGTATACAAATATAAAACATTATATCTGCATAATTTCTAAGAAAACTGAGTATTTAACCCACCTTTACTTTGGTTCAGTTCTAATGTGAAAAAAATAGGACCATAAGTAATTCCGATCTCATGACAGTTACATTGAATATCATTTTCACTTCGCTGTTTTGGTAAAGTTGGCACCATAAAAGTTAATTGGAACACAGAAACACGTTGCAAACTAAACATCTATAAAAAAGGCAGGGGTAAAGAAAAGCAACATATTAATACATAAAAAATTAGATGCATGAGTTTGGTGATGATATGAAGGACACCTGTGATGTGAAGAATGTACACATTGCATTACCTCTCTACCAATGATGATAATGGAAGGTATAGGGAGTAGCCAAGGTGCTTGGCCAAACACACCAGCATCCAAAGGCCTAGTACATAATAAGACCAATGTCGCAGCAACCATAAGCTGCATTGAGTGGAAGACATGCATGTTACTTATTAACAGAGTGATAAAGAGACTTGTAAGCTTGTTTAGATTAAATTATTTGAATTAATCTAATGGCATAAGCATCTAAATAGCTTATAAAAACAACTTATGACATGTTTAAGCTCTCCATTATAGTTTATACGAAAACAATTTATCTTTTATTGTATAAATAACTTATAGATAAACACTTATATGATAAGCATTAATACTATAAACGTTTAATTTCGGAAAAGGAGAATACCTTGTCAGCTACAGGATCTAAGAATGCACCAAATGAGGATTTTAACTTCATCTGCATTTGAATTGAAAATTAAGAAAAGAAAAAGCAATAAATAACTATAGTATTTAAATTGTGAATTAAAATAACCTTGCGAGCAATATAACCATCAAGCCAATCTGTAACAGAAGCAGCAATGAAAATAGTTGTAGTAGCAGCTGTTCCTCGCCAACCATCCATATAGAAAGCTACAAACACAATAATTAATTAATTAATAAAATAAAATAAAATGAATGTGAAATTGTAGCATAAGAAGAAAGAACGTACTAGCAACAAGAAGCGGCACGGCGGCGACACGGCCAAGAGTCAAAATTGTAGGCAGTGTAAGCAATTTGGAAGGCTCTTCTGGTTGTTCTTGTTGTGGTTGTGGTGGAAGTGTTGAAACGAGAGTCCTTGGAGAAAACCCTAAATTGTGGGAGAGAGAAGGGGGGTTTTTATTATTAGAAATTGGGAATTTATTAGTGGAAGGGATGGTGAACTTGTTTTGGTGAATGTTGTTTTTGTAAGGAGTGGATGAGAAAGAGATGAAGGAGGAGGGTTTGGTTTTGGACTTGGTGGCGGCTGAACGGACGTAGAGAGAAGCAGTTGCGCTCAGTTTTAGGGTCGACATCATCAGGGTATCACAAATCAATAAACCAAACCGGATTGTTTTGTTTCAGACCTAAATTACTTCTGAAATTATCACTCTTTCCTCAACTTTTGATCATGGGATACTGGAGATGGAAACTTACCACCAACTTCAAATCACTTTTTTTTTTGGGATGATGATAACTATTTTTGTAAGGTGTAAAATACCTTTGTTTAAAAAAAAATAACTGTTTTTTACTACCTCTCTCCCACGATAATTATGCAAATCACTATTGAATTTTTTTTGTTTCTTAAAAAAATTATAAATATAAATATAAATAGATAATTGCGAAGTCTTGGTTGCACCCCAAAAATAACGTTTTAATATCGGCTTACGTTATGACTTAAAGATCTCTTGAGTTTTATTTAGGGTTAAATAGGTTTTTGTTATTTACAAATATATTATATTTTATTTTTAGTTTTTTTAAATTGTTTTTTAAATAATATTTTTTATTAATAATTTTGATCTTTAATTTTAAATCTGTATGTATAGTATGAATTTTTAAATTATTTTTTATTTGTATGTTTGGATTTATTATAACAATCTCTAACACAAAAATTTAAAATATTTTATCAAGTAATTAATAAAATATGGATTTTGTAAGTTTTTAGCACTTAAAAATTCATACTTTGTTAAAAAAATTTAAATTTTTGTATGTCCTATAATGTTATAAATATGTATGTAAAAAATATTAAACAATCTGAATGATACATATAAATTAGTTTTAAAATAGATATCAAAATTATTGATAGAAAACATTTAAGGAATTATTATTTGAAGAAAAATTTTAAAGAACTAAAACAAAATATAATATATTTATAGAAAACAACAACTTATTTAATCCATATATTTATTAATAAAGATAAGTTAGTAAAATTACTATGATCATTTTTTATATTTATGATGATAACCTTTTTAGTGAATATAGAATGATTTGATATTATTAATAACAACAAAAATATCAACTGCAATATTTATTATTGAATAGTCATAATTTTTTTTTTTTTGCAAAAACACTTTTTTTTTATCGATATGTAAACAACTTTTTTTTTGTGTTGTTTTTATAAAAAATGTAAATAATTTTTTTTATACATTCCAATTAGCATGACAATATCTTTTTTCACAAATTCAATAAAATCACAGCACATAACATCTCTTTGTTATGTTTGTTTCTAAAATATCAAAAGAAATAGAAGAGTACTATTTCATACCAAACTTGTGAACACGAAATGCAAGAATTGTACTTCTACTCGTGAAACATCATCTTAAATGATAAAAGCATATATTTTACTATCGAATGAGCACAACATGCATCTAGTAGTTTTTTTTAGCAAAAACGTATTTTTAGGAATTGCGTTCGGATTGTGGAATCTACTTGAAAAATGATAATAACATGAAATGATTATTTGTATTTAGCACTTTTGGACCCACGAAAAAAAGGCTTTTTCTAACATCAACTAGTCAGTGGAGTCTTCCACCGTGCACAATTATGATCTTCCACCGTGCACAATTATGATCAGTTGGATTAAGCAGCTTCATAAATATTAGAATAATCCTTATATAAGGTATTTTACCACTCTATTGTAAATAAGTGGTTCAGATTTCTCATTATGTAGTTAGAAATGTAATATACGACTTTAACACACGAAAGTTTATCATTTTAGAAAAACAACTCTTAAATGCATTTTATATTATTTGTAAAAGAAATACTTAATTGTTACGAGAATGTTTGTATAAAAGAGAAAAATATGCGATAACATTTACATATTATAATTATTCACTTAGATTCAATTATTTATTAATTCAAACTCCTATTTTCGTGTCTTATTTTCTTTCTTGTACAAATTAGTCATACCAATAACACTACTCTATTTGTAATTGCACGCATAATAGAGGAGAAAAAACAGACAAAATATGTACCGCAATTTTTTAATGTCTTTCATTTTATTGTATAAGTCGTTTAAGATTGTTTTCAATTATATCATTTTAAAAGAAGTTTACCAAATATTTTATGACACGCAAAAGAAGTGAAAAAAAGGAAATGAAGAAATCCAGATAAAAAAGAAATAAAGCTGAACTCATTAATAAGGTTGGTAGTTCTTTTTAACTTTGTAAAATACATGTTTTTAATCTACTTCCTTCGTGTCTAAATTAAACGCATATTATCTATTTCATTTTTATTAAAAAAATATTAGTGTAATTAATATGTTTATTTTATATAAAAATATAACTAAATTATTATCTGTATTAAGTATATAACTGTATTTAATATTAACTTTTTATATTTTAAGATAAATTAGTAATACTATTAATTATAAATATATTTAAAAAATATTAAATGCATATAGTATTCTGAAATCTGATATAATTAGGAACAATTTTTTTCAATAGGTATTAATAATTAAGAACAGGAGGAAGCAAATTTGGTTCATAAAAAAAAAATAAATAAAATGTTTGCAATATTCACACAATAAATTTCATTAATTCTACATTTGCGTATTACGGTAATCGTTTTTTTTATTAATTACGGTAATCGTTTAATTTAAAAAATTGTATATTAATTTAATGTTCATTCAAATGAAAGTTTATTGACAATTCATTACAAGGGGGACTAATAATTTAGTGTCGGTGTTGAAATTAACCGGGACAAATACAATGGTGGGTCCGCCTGAATCTTAATTGCACCACACTTTTGGGGTAAAAACCCCAAATAAAGTGTATTAATTTGTTTTTATCTTAGTAAACAAATTGTACTACTTTTTGTTAGTCATAAATAGTAGTAGCACTACTATTTTCTTTTTCTTTTCCGGTGTTATTTGTCTTCTTGTTTACTGTTGTAATTTGTTGTTTCTGGTTTTCCTTAAAAGAAAAACCGCATAAATTTACACAAAGTGCTCATCTTATAAGTTGAAACTCAAAACAAAATGAGTTTTTAATACAAAAACAAAATATTTTCGACCCAACATCTCATAAAATATTAGTAAATGAACTTTTCCAAAATTCAATTTTATTATATTCACTTATTTATTTTAATATAATTTATTAAAAGAGATCTTCGAGAAGAAAGGAGAAAAATAACTTTTTACTACAGATCTATCTAAATAAGCACTACAATTTTAACATCTCAATTTTTAAAATGGTAGTTTATATATATATTATAGCAAGGGTAAAGACAAATGATAAAAATAGTATTAAAGAGCGAAAAAGAAAAAAAGATGATCTGGTGTGTGTAGGGGAAAGGGCAAGTTGACTGTTGATTGAGAAGAGAGAAAGAAAGGAAAAGTGAAAATTGAGGAAAGTAAACAAAGTTTATAGCTTTTGGAGTTCCGTGAAGCTAGTATGTATATCACACAACATAGCACATGTAATGATTATAATAACGTGACGCCATTTTCGATCCCACACACACCGCTTACGTTTAGTGTGCATATGCTCACTCCCACACATTATCTTTCTCTCTTCTTCTATTCTTACTACTACTACTCCTACTAGTACTAGCAGCTTTCCAAAACGCACATAGTAATAGCCAACTAAGCAACCGCATTCAGTTACCCAAAATAAATCAAACAATCTTCTTTTTCTTCTTATTTTTTCAACCCTATTTCCTCTCTTCGGATCCAATCCTCAAAATATGAAGAACACTAATAAAAATGTAAACCCTGTAATTACCTTCGATCACAAGAGGTACTAACTCTACTCTCTACTAGATCCGTCAATTTCTACTTCTTCATCGCATTCTCTTCCATTTCTTTCATTTTTATTTATTTATTTATTTATTGAGGATTTGTGTTTGTATTCATCAAATTATTATTATTATTGCTTTCTCAAGATCGATCTCGCTCTATTCAATTTCAGTGTGAGTTACTAATTAGAAATTAGAAATGAATTATGATTTGAGAATGTGAAGCAATGCTGAATGAGTGAGTGGATTTTGTGTGAAATGTTAACTGGCTTTTACTTCACTGCTAGTTTGACTTGGTTTCTCTTCAGATTCTTGTTTCGTCTTTTTAATTTTTGTTTTGATCGATTTAATTTTTTTAGTTTTGTTCTGGCTTTTCCTGTGTTAATCTGCATCTGTTGCTTGATTGTTAGGTTTTAATTATCTAATCTGTTTATAATTGGATTTTTTTGTGAACAGGGATGCCTATGGGTTTACTGTGCGACCTCAGCACCTGCAAAGATACCGTGAATACGCTAACATATACAAGGTCTTGTTTGCTATGCTTTTGGTTTATTATTATTGCTCCATCCTTGCCACTTTTTAATTTTGTTGCTTATTCATTTTTTTGTTTTAGAGGAAAGAATAGGAGAATAATGTGAAGGAAAATTCACTATGTTAAGTTTTAAAATCTTATTATGTGCATTACTCATTACATGTTGGTGCAAATTGTTTTTATTGTCTTTCTTAAAGCCAAAAACATGTAACTGTCTAATATGTCAGTTGTTGTGGGAGTAAAACTTACTCAATTGCAATTTCAGGAGGAAGAAGAGGAAAGGTCGGAGCGGTGGAAGTCATTTTTAGATAGGCAGGCTGAGTCTACTGAATTGGACACAAAGGTATCAACTGTAGGGGAAGATGAGAAAGTTTCTGTTGATGAAGCTGCGGAGCAAGAAGCAGATGCCAGCTCAGAGAAGGCTGTTGATGGAGAACAAGGAAGCGGCCATACGCCTGGCAATGCTGATAGTGCAGTTGAAAATGGTGGTAAAAAAGAGGAGTTACCAGCACCTGAGGAGACACAAATTCATAGAGTCCAGTTATGGACAAACATAAGATCGTCTCTTCATATTATTGAGGATATGATGAGCATTCGTGTAAAGAAGAAAGTTGTGTCTGTAAAAGATGAAAGAAACAAGAAAGGTGTGTCAAAAGATGAACAGGTCAGTGAAACTGAGAAATCACTGTCTCATTCTGATGATATTAAACCACCAAAAGGAGCATGTGAGGAAGACTCCGAAGAGGAGTTCTATGATGTTGAGAGGTCAGATCCTAGTCCAGATACTCCTCTTGTTGATGGCTTGAATATCTCTGCAAATGGTATTGCTGCTGATGCTGCATCATTAGAGGCTTCATGTCCTTGGAAAGAAGAGTTGGAAGTTCTTGTTCGTGGGGGAGTGCCAATGGCACTGAGGGGAGAGGTACCCATTATATTCATGAGACATTCAGACATTCATTTCTTGTTAAGTTTTTATTTTTATTTTTAGTGATCTACCCTCTTGTTTGTTCTTGTGCTTCAGCTCTGGCAAGCTTTTGTGGGTGTTAAAGCAAGGCATGTAGAGATGTATTATCAGGATCTACTAGCCTCAAATGGTGATTCTGAAATTAAAATTAATCATCAAAGCTCGCAATTAGACAACAATGATAGTAAAACAAATGCAGATTTCATACATGTACCAGAAAAATGGAAAGGACAAATTGAGAAGGTACTTACTTACCTGTGAAGTTTTACATTGTTGTTCACGATGCTGTATTATTATTATCTTTACAACACTATAAAATAAGATCTTGCTAATAGTCCCCAATTGTTACTTGTTTGTGCAGGATCTGCCGCGGACATTTCCTGGTCATCCTGCTTTGGATGAGGATGGTAGAAATGCTTTGAGACGATTACTTACTGCATATGCTCGACATAACCCTTCTGTTGGTTACTGCCAGGTCCTTGCTTCTGAAAAGAGTTTCATGTTTTTTTTACATTTTTTATAAAAGAAGTTTTCCCCAGTATTTTTCAAGATGGATTTTGTTTGAAAAATATAACTGTCAAACAATCTAACAAGATGTCTAGATAAAAAATATATACATATAAGTGAGCTGATCACTTAGAAATTTGTTCACATAGGGCTATATTATACTATTTTTTTTCTTCAAATAATTGGTAGCCAGAAATTTGTGACCCTCAAATGATGGGCCACGGAATCCCAAAGCAATTGATAAAGAGTTTTAAAAGCCCTCCAGGTCTTAATTTTCTATTTGTGAAGTAAAAATGAATTATCAATCTTTGTTGAGGTAGTTTGAACTTTGGACCACCGTGTTTCCCAAGTTGATATTAGAATTACTTGAAGACTATCTAATCCGTACCACTGTGGCACAACATGTATCATTGTGGTACATAAATTCTTTACAGTTTATATCTATTGCAACCTTCTCACGTGAAACATCTTTGAGCTTGAAATGTGTACAAAGCATGATAAGAATGGTTCATATATCTAAGATGCTGTCTTACTCCTGCATTGTGTTGAAATTGTATATTGTGATTTGAAGAAGTGGGACGTACTTTGAGTCAAACTTGAATCAGTTAAGCACTGTTTTGAGGATGCATGCCTTACTAAAGGTGCAAAGAGCCATAATTAATTCCCCACAGACACCTTTCGTATTTGTGATTCACGAATATTAGTGATCTGTATCACAACATGGATAATCAAATAGTTTAAGCCAAAATTTATTGTATGCCTTAACGGATGGACATCCATATGTTCATGACATCTATAACCTACTAATTTAGCCTGTTTGGATTATTTAAATTGCAGGCCATGAATTTCTTTGCTGGCTTATTGCTGCTTTTGATGCCCGAGGAAAATGCCTTTTGGTAGGTCCTTATAAGTTATAAAGCCTCCCTAGCTTTCTAAAGTATATGCTAGGTATATATGCACATTTCAAAGTATAAACTACAGATAGAGCTTTATCATTATAAATGTTCCTGTATTGGATGAGCACTGGTGTCTTGAAGAAATGGCTTACTGACTACACACCATGCACATATGCAGCAACTTTCATGTTGCAAATTTGAACTAAATTTATGTTGTATCTCTAACTGGTTTTTTTGTCAGGACCTTAATGGGCATTTTAGATGATTATTTTGATGGCTATTATTCAGAGGAAATGATAGAGTCTCAGGTATTTATTCTTATAAAGATATTTGAATAAATTCTATTATGCATACAAATAACTTTTGTTTGACCTTTTGACATATGTTCAAATGCATATTCATTTTATCAGGTGGATCAACTTGTTTTTGAGGAATTGGTGCGGGAGAGGTTTCCCAAATTGGGTTTGTATACTTATTTGGTTCATTTTCATGTCTTTGAACTCACCAAATGTTCCATCCTTAATTGTTAATTTCCCGTGTGCACCTCTTTTTGCAGCCAATCATCTAGATTATCTGGGAGTGCAGGTAGCATGGGTTACTGGACCATGGTTTCTTTCCATTTTTGTGAACATGCTGCCTTGGGAAAGTGGTCAGGTTTTATGTTTTATCTATTGAATACTGTAGCTTAGTCTTATTTCAAATGAGCATTTGTTTTCTATAGCCTTAGCTTCCTCCTGATTTATGGTAATTATTTGGACATCAGTTCTTCGAGTGTGGGATGTGCTTCTTTTTGAAGGAAACCGAGTCATGCTATTTAAAACTGCAGTAGCTTTGATGGAGTTATATGGTAATGGAAGAAAATGTTTGTTGTTTATTGGAAAAAGTAAATTAGATGTGTAAGTTATCCATATCTTCACGAAACTTAATTTCACTGTGTCCTGTAGGTCCAGCATTGGTAACAACAAAGGATGCTGGAGATGCAGTAACTTTACTTCAGTCATTGGCTGGCTCCACATTTGATAGCAGTCAGCTTGTATTGACAGCTTGCATGGGTTACCAAAATATAAATGAAGTTCGATTACAGCAGCTGAGGAATAAACATAGGCCAGCTGTAATAGCTGCAATTGAAGAAAGATCAAAAGGGCTTAAAGCTCGGAGGGATTCTAAGGGTCTGGCATCAAAGCTATTTGAGCAATCGGATAATGTGCAAGTACTTGGGAGTTTATCCCGTACAGAATCTGGTTCTACTAATGCAGATGAAATTCTGATTAGTCTGACTGGAGAGGGTGAGATTGATTCAGCTCCAGATCTTCCGGAGCAGGTTGCTTATGTCTTTCCTGTTATCCCCCCTTGTTGTTAGAATATAATGAAGTTGGTTGATTCATTTTATTGTTATCTTGACAATTAATGACATTCTCAAACTATATATTTAATACAAATGATTATGGTATCAAAACTATACATATATGATTAAAATTTTCTTACTGCCTTGACCCAGAAGTCTAACCTTCATAGTCATCAATCTACAGCAAATAGAGCAACTAACCATAACATATTGATCTTATGTATCTCACTCCATGCAGATTGCTTGGCTGAAAGTTGAACTTTGCAGATTACTAGAAGAGAAAAGATCAGCTATTCTCAGGTAGTTAAAAATGATACTGGCTCTTTGATAAGAATTACTTTTCTTAATCAAACAATTAGAAGGAAACGGCTGTGAGCAAGCTCCAAGTACAGTGTATCAATGGAAATAGGGAAGTATGAAGGAAAAGAAAGAAGGAAAGGTATAGGAGAAGCTAGAATGCTGCTCTGCCCCAATACCTACTCCCAGAATTCCCTTACAAATTCATCCCTCTTCTGGTTTCATTCCCTCCCTCATATTCCCTGCACACCCCATGGTTTCCATACTCCCTTCACCCCTTGTTGGCTGCTACCTGTCCATTCTGTTAGGTTCCTCCCTAACAGATTCCTCAACCCCAATTTCAGTCCCGCCCTTATCATTTCCCGTCCTCTTTATTTTTACACTCAAACCACGGGTCCTAGATACTTGCCCCTCTTTTTTCATTAATTACAAGATTCTTTTTTCTCACTTTTTGCATATAGCATTTATGCCTTCAAATTTCTTCCTTTTTATCAGAGCAGAGGAGCTTGAAACGGCATTAATGGAGATGGTTAAGCAGGATAATAGGCGGCAACTGAGCGCCAAGGTAAGGCACGAGTCCACAGTGGATTTTGCTTCTTACATCAATATATGTTCTTTGCAATGCATATCTGCGGCTTTCTCATTGTACTGCAAACAGGGGGGAAATTTCATTCTCTCTTAATTCCTTAGCAAGGAGTTCATTTAAGTTGGTTGTAATGCTTATATAGTTAAATAATTCTTGATGTGTACCCAACCAAGTAGTTACATTAGATGTCTTACAGATTGAGTTCTAATATTGTTCTTTGCAAAGTTTATGTGTAAATTCTTATCATCTTCAGGTAGAGCGACTAGAAGAAGAGGCTGCCGAGCTTCAACAAGCACTTGCGGATAAACAAGAACAGGAAACTGCAATGCTTCAGGTTTCATTTTTACTCATAATTACATATATTATTTCTTTGGGTAAATAGGTTGTATCAATGTAAGGTTTTATTTCTCATAGGTCTTGATGCGGGTGGAGCAAGAACAAAAGGTGACAGAAGATGCTCGCAGGTTTGCCGAGCAAGATGCAGCTGCGCAAAGATATGCCTCCGAAGTGCTTCAGGTTACCTTTTTTTCTTTCGTCTTTTGTTTGTCCTTCTGTTCCATCAGTATCTACCTCAAATGCAAGCTTATCGATTCAAGACTTGTCTTGATAAGATGTGGTGCTTTCAGGTTATAGAAAATCATTTATGAGCTGTAGTTGGGACAATTACTTTGGTTTTGTTGTTCGTTTTGTAATTTGACATTCAGTTATTTCATTATGGCATTTGACCGGAATGGTTGAATTTTACTTGATCCTACAATCCTTGCCAGACTGGTTTTTGTCAGGTTTCAAAAAGTTGTTAGTTGATGTGTCTCCTAGCTTCATTATATCTCAAAAAGCCATTCATTTCTTCAGGCATCATTGTATTGTAGTGGTGTGGCATCTATTTCACAATTATCCTGCCATAGGCTGTACTTGAATCCCTACATTAAGGGTAAAAGTTTAGCCAAATTGATGTCACTTTTGTAACAATAATTTGAATGCTGGATAATAAGATTTTCTTTTCAGTTTTCTTTAGCATGTTGGTAGATCCCCCCTCATATTTGACAAACCTAATTAGCAACCTTGAATATCAACAGAGTTGCCTTGTTCCGTACTTCTTTTCAATGCAGTAGTAGTTATAAATCTCTATGTTTATCCATGCTATGTCATGTCTTTGTTAATGCTACGTTGTACTGCTAAATTATACTTCAACCAGCACATGGTGAATTTTCGGACAATTCCATCCTAATATCATACATCATATATTATTGTTTTGCAGGAAAAGTATGAAGAAGCATCTGCTGCACTTGCAGAAATGGAGAAGAGAGCAGTTATGGCAGAATCTATGCTGGAAGCTACATTGCAGTATCAGTCTGGCCAAGTTAAACTGCAACCATCTCCGCGGTATGTTTGAAGTTTTTGAAATATTTGATTCCTTAATGCACCCACAATTTTTTTGGGTCTAGCTTTAGATTTATTCACTCTTTCCGAAGCCTGATTTTGTCATACTACCAACATTCAGTATCTAGTAAGTACCACAACAGTGGTTAGACACTCTCCTAAACCTTAACAGGATTGAGTACCCTGAAAAATCGTCATCATTTTCCACTTAAGAAAATGCCAAAAGTTGATGAAAAAATATGGGAAACGAAATGAATATGAAAATAACGGGTTTAGATTGTTTATGCTCAGAGCCTTCTATGGATGAGCTTGACTTTATGCCTTCTTGCTTTATAGATCTTCACTGCCAGAATCTCCAGTATCTAGAAACAATCAAGAGCCTACGACAGATACACCTACTCGGAGGATAAGTCTGCTTTCTCGTCCATTTGGACTTGGATGGGGTGATCGAAACAAGGTTAGTTTCCATTGGGGAAGATTCAATGTTTATCAGAGTATTACTCTTCCTTGGTTACTTTATTGTGGCTGAAACCTGTATTTGTTAACTTTGATAGGGGAAACCTACTAATGTGGAAGAACCAGCTGAGGTAGAAAGTCCTATCAGCCAAAAAGAGGGCAATGGCCTTAAAGTACAGGATGAGTTGGAAACAAGATAGTATCAATATTTCTCTTTGCCCTCCCCCAGACGGTTTGAGGAGCAAGAAATTAGTTCCCTGTCTGTAATTTTTGTTCTGGGCGAACATATATTTTCATATTTCATTAATTGTTTGTTCTTTATCATAGAATAATAGTATTGGATTTAATCCCAAAAAAGGAAAAAGAATAATAGTATTGAAAAGTAAGGGTACGGTTGAGGACAATTGTGATGCATCTCACCTATATTTACCGTTCATACTCAATGTTACACAGGTCATTATATACATAAAAACGATATACAACGAGATTCCTAGAAATGTGACTTAAAAAATAACACAACAAATTAGAGAGAAAATTATAGGAAATTAAGTGGTTAAATATATTTAACGTGATAAAATAAATCACAATGGGTGTGATTGTGTGAGTTTTAATAAAAATAATTTTTTATTTATATAATTTAGAAATTAATTTTTTAGAGATTTTTTTAACTTTCGTTTATTTATTATTATAAAAATGATATTTTAAAAAAAAATGATTTTTTAAATAGTTTGTATACAATTTTGTAAAAGTGATTTTTTAAACTATAAAATTATTATAAAGGACATAAAAAACTCTCTTGTGATCCCATAATGATTTGATCCTACTCCAGTATAAAATTTACTATAATAGAACAAATGAAATATTTCAAATCTTAATTAGTACTTCAAATTTTATTATTATTATATTAATCTATTTCTTAGATGTAATTCAAATCCTAAAGTGTTCACCAAATTCTCATACAATATAAAAAACAATAAATAAACATACAAAAGCAAAAAAAAATTGGTATCAACATATGAATACTGATGTAAAGATAAAACAATTCAAATAACATACATAGAAAACAACAAAATAATGACGTCAAGAAATCGAAAATGAGAAGTAAATTTACTTAATGAAAACCTATATTAGAGTTGCATGTAATACAAAGACGCGAAGACAAAGAGACAACACATAGAAAAAAACAGTTACTAGAGAAGTTGAATACGTGAGAGAGAAAAGGTACATAAGGGCAATTTCGGATCTTTGAAAATCAATGGTAATTACATCATTTTCTCTAATTAGTGAGTTTCGTGTTTTTCAATTGTGTCATTTTTCTCTCTTACCTATCGCAGTAGATAAATATGAAAAACTACTATTTTTATCTTTTTATTTTTAGCTAAAAAATTATTTTTTTTAACAAAAATAATTTTTAAAAAATCTAAAAAAAACACAATTGAAACAATAGAAAATGATTTTTAAGTGGAAAAACTAGATTGTTTTTATAAAAAAATCTAAAACAAACACATTCCATATACATTGAATTGTCAACAAAAAAAAGTTAATGTGTTAAAGAAATATATAAGGGAGTAGAAAATTTTAGTTAAATTTTGTATAATATGAAGACTTAGAGAAAAAAATATTATATATTTAAACAAATAATTATTGTCGCTGAAATATAGTACTTTTTCTATTAAAAAATATGTCGTACTTTTTTCTAATAAAAGATATGGTACATACATTATACGTACCACATTGCTCTTGTCTTAAAATGATAATTGAATGAAAAATACTTCACAAATAAAAAATATTTGGGCATAAATGCACAAATTAAAAAATTATAAAAAAGAATAAAATAATATGTGCTATTGTAATTTTTTTCATTTGTGTTTTTCCAAATTTGTAATTTGAAGTTATCCTCATCTAAGAGTTATTGTAATTGAATAAGAAATTTTTGTACCAACCAATTTTTTTTTAATGAACTTTTCCGCTACCCACATTGTATTGGGAGAGTTAATAAAGTAGTATATTCAATAATTCAATCCAATTCAATTTCTATTCATGAAATCACCAAATTGGGAGACAGTGCAAGGCTGTGTAAATAAAAATTGACATTATGCTAACAAGTTGGAAATTGATTTCATTGCAGTTTCAACGAGTCTAATTTAGAGATATACTAAGGCTAACATAAAAAATAATATTAATAGTTCCAAAAGAGTAATATCATTATCAATTCTGCATTACCTTTTTTTAATATTGTGTTCCAGTTTTAAAGTAATTTTTTGAATTGGTTAATAGTTCAACTATGATACATTACGCTATATAATATGGTCAATCAAATTATCATTAAAGTTATAATTTTTAAGTAGTTAATAATTTTCAAATTATTTTAATGATGCAATAGTTTATGAATGACAATCACATAGGTCCAGTGCAAATAATTGGTGCACTAAGTGTTGTAAAATTGGAAATAACGATTTTGATTAAGTGTAAAATAAAAATGGAAGTGCTCACAAAAAAGGGAAGCTAGTAAATCGACCTTTAGGTAGCAATAATTTGTAGTTCACAGGAATGGTTAAATATACACAGTTGACAGCCAAATCTTCATGACAAAACAATGTCTACTATTCTTTGCGTTGGGGGTAGGACGGTGAGTTTGTCAAAATCACAGTAGCTCGCCGTGATTCTGGAAAACCATTGTGATATCAGAGGTACACTTAGACAACCATAATAAATTACTGTCTTCACCTCAATGCATCCGTGCGAATATGTACGAAAATAATTTCATTTTCTCCCCTGCTAATTCTGACCTTTCCGTCGCTGAATCTGCAAAAGAAGACTCAACTATATAGTAAAGGATATATTATAGGGATATAGACCTTAATCATACAATATCTACTATTTTGAGCAGCAAATTCAATACATATATACTGAATGGATTAAGACTAAGAGAGAACATGATTTCTTGGAAGATGTCATCTTACAGAATCTCCAAGATGAAATTCTTGTCCATTTCTAAGGGATATCCAAATGGGCCACCAATTATGGCTGCATCATCCATTGTAACCTCGTACACTTTCGCGCCACTTTTTCTGTCAATTTTTGGGCAAAACAAGATCTGAGAAACATTCAGTCCAGCTGATATATACTAGTACTATTTCAGACTCAGCTATAAAGTGAATATATATATATATATATTTACACTCACTCATCGTGAGAATAACTATTAAGATTAAATTTAAAGGTTTGGGTTAATTTCTATCAATCTCTAAAACTAAAATCTAGGCGACTCCTTCCCCCTAATGTTTTCATTTCTGACAGAATAAATGGACATAAATTTTACTAATCAAATTATTTGAATGGAAACCAACTTTGCTTTATAATGTGTGCCCATCAAGTTCTCCTATGTCCCTACAACTATCCTTCCCAAACTAGCAAGCAAGCAGCTATGGACTATGGTTTGCTTTTTACATCATCGTACGCCCACAACACTTCTTAGATAAAGCTTTCCATGGTTAAAACAGGTTGAATAAATTTATGGGGAAGAGAGACAATATTGCTTGGTTTTAAAAATTTCATCCATAGTTTTTCAATTCAAATATTTAAATGAAAGAATCTCCCATTCCTATATCAGGGATAAATTATCGATAATATATGTTTGTCACCACAACATATCCTTTGGAAGACCATAACCTGAACCTTAACCATGCCTTAACACCTAATAAAAAATCTTCACTTAAATCTTAACCGCTTATAACAGGCAACCCATTCCAACGTGAAATCCCCTACATATCGCCACTTCTAGGACACAAGGACAGGAAAGATTCCTAGCTGAAGAGGAGCAATAACCAAAAAAGCATTCACAGTATATATGAAGCTTTTCATAGCATACTTACCCCGGTTCCAAATTATTACTTCCTGATATTCCTACCTTCATTGTATACACCCATTCATGTTATAATTTATTGTGCTTGTAAGAACCCTCCCTTGGGATATAGTATATATGAAGCTTTTCATAGCATACTTACCCCAATTCCAAATTATTACTTCCTGATATTCCTACCTTCATTGTATACACCCCTTCATATTATAATTTATTGTGCTTGTAAGAATCCTCCCTGGAACATTACCATGGAAACTTACACAAAATTTCCAGTCATGGAGAACTTCAGCCCAAGCAGGATATCAACCACATACTTTATTCTTCCATTCTTCCCAATAATCTGTAACACTCGTTGTAATACACAAACTGAAAACGTGAGGCAGTATTTGTGGCAATTAAAGTAAATGTACAAAGATGAACCTGATACCTGCTTTCCCATCAAACCATTGGCAGCATTCTCTAGCCAACTATCTGTCACAGTCTGTAGAAAATAAGTGGTTTAAATAAGAAAAAGAAAACCTTGTAAGAGAACTGTTCATATTTAAATCATTTTCAAATAGTACATTATCAGTTGGAACTCCTCGTTCGCATTTCAAAATCTACCTGTGAGTTCCATATCATCTGCCATTCACCCTCTTCTAGTTCTGGTTCTTCTTCCCCAGATTTCCTATTTAAGGAAATCAGTGCATCCATTGCCTGTTGGAATTCAAGATGTGAAAAACAATAAAAATGGAAATATTCCAGTTAACTTATTGAAAAGAAAAAACATTACCCTTACCTCTTTAATACCCACTCCCGATGAAATTGCTGTTAATAATTTTTGTCTGGGTTCAGTTTGCTTCTGCAGCACAAACGTGGTTCCCTGCACTATATATATGTTGCTGATAAGTCTTGGAAACATAAAGCTTTTATAAAAAATACTTTGATTTGATACACAATCTAGCCTTTTGCTCAAGCGAAGGAACAAAAGACTATTAAGATGATGTTTATATTGGACATGCCTAATCACCTTATTTCCTCTTGAGATGCGAAGGTTTCCTGAATGCGACAAGTATGTGGTGTCTAACCATCCCTTTGCTTCATCTCCAAGTAGCTTAAATGGAACTGGATACGGAACTTTAAATGGAAGAAATTTAAATGAAAAGGCAGCTTTGTCAAACCTAAAAAGGATTCTTTTTCCATCTTCAATGGATGCTGCCGCCTGTTCAAATTGAAAGACATAAATATATGAACAGCTATATGATATCATGTTTTTTTTCGTATGACAAGCACAAACATAAACACAAACAGAAATTCAACTATCAAGCTACACGTGAAGAAACAAAAGAAAGCCTGAAATTTATCCATATTGACTTGTGATTTTTTAGAAGCATGTAAGCAAGTAAATTAGCTGCAACTGTGAACAGTGCTTGTAATGAAATTGAGAGAAAAAGCCAACCTAAGAATCTATATAGCATAATTCCTTTCATAATATTGACTATTGACAAAGCCTCTTAAACTAAAAAGTTTCAACGAGTTTCAATCTGTCTCACCAAGTATTGCAAAAAAATTAATAAAGTTGAATTTAACACACCTGTGTATTAAACTCATGATAACTTCAACTTAAGTTATTTAGTATTACCTCCACTTTGAGCTCACCAATGGCATCAGAAAATGACACAATATTGCATACGCGTGGATCATTCGTTCGAAGATAAACCTCTTGAAATACACTAAAAAAATCAACCCCAACAAATGTTCTCTGAAAGAGGAATATAGAATACCATATTGAGTCATATATCATTAAACAATCTATGGGGTATGTCTTGAACAGGTCAGAGACACCTGTTCTGGTAGCTTATCAGGTTGAAGTAAGTTTCAGCTCAACATGCCTAAATTTATAGACTGATTGCACTAAACATAATATATGCAACTTTCCATTAGGTATTTCAAAGTATTATTTAAGTTTCCAAACTAAATGTACAGTATTTTTCAAAGTATTATTTAAGCAATGACTAAAATATATACATGAAAGTGAATAAACCATTTGGAAATACGTTTGAGTAACATTCACTAATAACAACCTGAATGGGGGATGCTGTTCCGGGTCTTGTAGTGAAAATAAGCTGCCAGCGACCCTCAATTAAATTTGAGTTTGTCTGCACAAAAGAACTTCATCTTATGATAATAATAAGAAGTTAAACAGAGAGAAGAGAGATTGAGCACAAACCGGATCGAGCACACCCCCTCCTAAACGTTCAAGGACTTGAATAGCACGCTCAATAGTCTGAAAGTAAATATTAAATGGAAGGGAATTTAACGCTAAATTCAGGAACAAATTAAAGAGACGGGAGATTAAGAAAGAGACATTGAGTTGCTGGGGAGAAGAAGATCGTCCACGCCCTTGGGTGCCAACAAGTGCTTCGATGAGTGAGTTCTCAGATTCTGTAATTGACAATTGAGAACACCGAAAGACGAAGCTATTATTATGTTCTCTACTACTGCGAGATTTGGAGGGTTTGGGAGAAACAAAAGTAGAACGACAACATGAGTCAAACCCTACGTTTGCATTCACAGCTCTAAGAGCCATTGTAATAATTCTACTAGTTGCAGAGAGAGAGACCTGGGTTCTCTTCTTCTGTAATGTGGCTGGCGCCAAGATGAAATAGAGCACACGTGGCAAATCAGGAAGAGAGAGACACAGATATTATGGCTATTGTCTGTCCCACTTTCAGGCTTCCGCATCCACACATCACCTTGCCACCTCACCTATCATACATTGCCATTCATTCGTCACACAATATCCATATGGATTTAATTGTTTCTTTTAAATAAAAAATTAGTTGTTTCTTTGGAAACAGTTACAATAAAAGGAAACATTAAAAATAAAATAAAAATGACTTTATTCTTAGAATAAAGTCTCTTTTTTCTTTTCTTGCAGACAGTGCTTAATAAAAACATCTACCAACCAGAGTTCTGTACAGTTGTATGAAATAAAATCTTTTAAATATTATTGATTAAATAAAATCTTTTATACATGTTAATCATCATTTGACGTATCACGTGTCACGTTATTTAAAGTATTTCATATCATCATTTTTTAGTTAAAAAATAAAGAGTAAAAACCATACACACTAAAAATAAACAATAGACACTAAAGAAGGAGTCTGTCATTGAAAGCATGAAATTTAAAATACAACATTCAAATTAACTGATGTTATACTATGTAACACGTCGAGCTTGAGCTTTGCAAGGATCTCCCGGACGCATGATATGATGACGTGAAGTTAGATTGGACTCATATCAGAAGAAAATCAATGAAAGCCTAGAGATCTCCTACAAACTGCAATCTGCAGGCGCAATGAACGGAAGTGTGAGCCTGCGGCAGCTATTATGCATTCCACGATCAGTTCGCAACTTAAAAGCTATTGCCCTATCTTTCTGAGATACACCTACAAACTCTAATATCATATAATTAATAGATTTATGAAATCGACTGGGGGACATGTTAACCACATATATACAATGGCGCATTTTTCACCCTGACCTATACTACTACCTATCTGCAAACACAGGAAACAATGGTGGTCTATATTAGATTAGAGTAGATAAAACAGATAAAGAGCAATCACCCGCTTACCCATGACCAAAGTTTTAGATTCAAAAATATGATCAAACGATCTTTCCCATTCAATCTATTCAAAAGAGAATCCACACATGGCTTCTCTTCAAGTACACAACGCTGTGAATTGTATGGCATTTGGAATCCGATGAGAAAAGAAAAAAAATACTATTTGAGGCATTACCATCATAGTCACTTCCATTTTCTCCTCTGAAGTAGTTTCCCGGTCTCGTTCTCATTTTCCATGCAAACGCTTGTAATTTCAAACCCCTACTCCATCCACCTTAACTCCACGGTATTGCCGCATCTAACTGTGAAATCGAATACCCCTTTGAAAGATCTGGTAGAAACACTGCTTTAAATCAAACTTGGGAGTTCAAAGCTACCAAACATTAAGAGCAATAGCCAGGTTTCACATCAAATTCAATATCAAAGCTCTCGTATTTGTACCATGGTTATGCCAAGACTTTCAATCTCTTGCACTCACAAGAGAAAAACATGGCATAACCAGATACCACTTAAAAGTTCATGTTAAAAGTAGCACAACTCTTGTACAATTCAATCATATCCATCATAGAGAACTAACACAATCTTTGCACAATTCAATCATGTCCATCGTATAGAACTAGCACAACCTTTGCACAATCAAGTTGACATAAAACATGTACTTCAAAATTTGCATGGGAATCATTAGTTCTCTTTACAATCACAGGTTCTTTACATGCTACTGAGTAGAATATTTTAAAATACACTTTAATCCCTTGTACATAAAGGTAAAAACATGGCAGAACCAGATATCATTTAAAAAGTCATGCTAAAAAAGGCAACTAGCGTAAATTTGTAAATCTAAACTTCTTACAAATACTACATATTTAAATGACTGGACAAAAGGTATAATAATTAATCTACTATGAAAGCTTTCCTCACTTGAAAGGACTTCGTGCAGCAGTCTGACAAATTCACCAGGGGCTAGAAAATACTTCTGCCATCATCATACAGAATTAGCACAACCTTTGCACAATTCAATCACCCAAACAAATCAAAGATATTTTTTTAAGAAGCAACAAGAAAAATTTATCAAGAGGTAGCATAGTGAACCTGCCCAAGCAAAATATAAGGCAAGGACAAATGAAAAAGAGAAAACCAATTTCATGAAATTAACTAGAAGTAGAAAAAGTACATGGTAATCATTAGTTCTCCTTACAAATTCACAGGTTCTTTACATGCTACTGAGTAGAATATTTTGACATACACTTTAATACCTTGTACATAAACGAACCTGCAAACTTAGGGCCCTTTTCTTACTATTTTTCTACAGACCTCCCCAACCAAACCCCGCCCCACCCCTGAAGGAAAAGAAAAGAAAGACAAAGGAAGGAAACTCAGCCCTTAGCCCTTATAGTCCTCTCTCAAAAACCAAGAGATGCGACAACCTTTCCCTAATCTTTCATTTTACCCAACCATACAAACAGAAAAAAAGAGATAAAATAAAAGTAAACTACTAATCTACGAGGCTGCAAATACCATATGCATTAAAAAGTAGTAGAATTTGCTCACTAGCCTTCCCCTCAAAGCCTACTAGAGGAATGGCTTCAGCTAATGTGGGACAGGCAAATCATCATCTCCAGCAGTCTCTGAGCTTGTCCCAACTATCTGACTCTGGCATTCATCCTTCTCACTCAATAAGCCATCTGTACCTTCATGTGTTGCTTCATGGGTTTTTGATTCATCATTTCTATCAAACATTTCATTCTCACCACTTCCTTTTTTATCCACAGCATTGTTTTCTTTGGCAAAATCCTCGTCTGGCAAACACGGTTGTGTTGCTAATTCACCCTTCTGCTCATCGTTCTCTTCCTTCACTTCATTGTTAAACACAAAGCCACCCCCCATTTCATTACCTTTGATCTCATGCTGATTCACAACCACCACATTCGGAACAGACTCTTCCATAAAAACATCATCTTCAGCTTCAGATACTCCATTATTGTCCAACTTAGCAGTAGCACTGGCCTCAATGTCTCCATTTCTCCCACTTTCCAGCATAGAATCAACCATCTCAACATTATTCTCAATTCCCATAACAGGTAAATCCGATCCCCCCTCGCTTTCATTATCAGACCCATTCTCCACCACTTCCTCGTTGACGTCTTCCACAACCTGGTTCTGCCTCTCAAGAAACAGTAACCTCCTCCTTAGATCACCCAACTCCCTCTCCATTAGGAAAAGACGCTCCCTCAATGTCAAATTCTCTTCCTCCAATTGTGCTATATGGGAATCCTGATCGTCTACCCTATTCTCCAACACATTGTTATACTCACCACCTCCATAATTTGGATATATCATCTCGAACCGGCTCAAATCATGGTCGAGCCTCCTTTCCACCTCTACGTGTTCCTCTACATCACTCTCACTCGACCCACCACCACCATCCTCTTCATCTTCATCATCATGAACATCTCGAAGCCTAATCAAACCCTTCATCGACCCATATCCATCAACACCCCACTCTTCCTTCGCCATATCCCCCAACATCTCCCTCGAAGGAGACAATATAGGCGTAGGAAGCACAGCCGGTGTAACAGGACAAGGCGACACAAGCGATGCAATACCACCGGACTTCTTAGCCCGAATAATAAACGAAGTCGTATTCCTGGGCGCATAAGGCGCAAATCTAGGATTAAACTTCTTCTTAGGATAAAACTTACGTGCTTTCAAACGATTCTGAGATTGCAACTCATGAAGAGTTGGTGGTTGGTAACCGACACTGTTGTTCGGAATACCGATGGAAATACTTTGATTAGGTTTTTCCATTCTCCTAATATCTTTGCGCTTATCGCTAACCTTCTTTCCCTTCCAGTTATTATTACTTCGTCCAGGTTTCGAAGGAGGGAAATTAGGTTTCAGATTAGGGTTCTGAAATTTCATGTTAGGGTCCAGAGGAAGCTGTTGAGACCAAACCTTATTATAACCACGATTCATCATCTGAGGCTGATTCTGATTCATCATAATCTGAGATGTCTTCATCTGCGGTTGAGGTTGTTGATTCATTCCTTGATTGTGTGTGTGAGAAAGTAACTGAGTCTGAGACTGGTTAATTACCTGAGGCTGATTCATCATCGGAACTTGATTCATCATCTGAGGCTGGTTCATCTGGTTCAAATTCATCATCATCTTCGATTGATCGTTCATTGTAACCAAACCCTAAGTGCGTCTAACGAATTCTTGCTATTTCGATTAATAGTTAAGAGCGAAAATATTATCACCGATCAGAAAATTCTTGATCGGCGGCGAATTGGAGATCGATTCGAAACCCTAAATCCCTTTTATCTCTAATTTAGAACTGTGAGATATTGGGATTATATTTTTCAAGAAATTAACCTATCTAAGGGTGAAACCGTTTTCGCAAATGAAGATTTCACAAACCTATAGACTGAGAAACCCTGATTATTATTATTAATTTTTTTTTCTTTCTGATTTACTATTCTCGAAAAGTGTGGTTATCGTTGTTTCTTGAGGTCACCGTGCCAACAGAAGAGGGTTATATAATGGGTTGGGAATAAAGTGGGCGGCTAGATTTTGATCCGAAAAACGGACGGTTTGGATTTCGTATGCGTGATGAACACGCGTCGATCGCTCCTAAATGGTCGATTCTTCATTTCTCATTTATTTTATTTTTTAATTTAATAGTAATATTTTTCTTTAATTAATTTAATAGTATCAATTTTTTATTTGAGTGGACTTGTATGTCGTTGATAACATAAGGTACTGCGTATGGTTTAGTCGGTTTTTTTATTTATATCATTTTTAAAAAAAAAATTTAATATATTTTACATTAAAATTTACATATTTTATTTTTTTATTTAAGAAGATTGTTTTTCCGTTCTACAACTATAAAAATGATTTTTTTTTTATATGTGACTTTTTATAAATTTTTTATTTTTTAATATAACAAAAAAAATTTAAATGAATGGTGTCTTCTTAAAAGTAAAAAAATAAAGTATTTTATATATTTTAATGTATTTACATTTGAGAATTTAAAAAAAAAATAGATATAAATGAATAAAAAATATCTTTAATTGACATAGAATGATAAAATTATAAACAAAATAATTTAAATGGAAAAAGAAAGTATAGATATTTTATAATAAAAATATCGATTACTTAAATGGTTAAAGATAGATAAATTGTAAAATCAAAAGGAAAAACTCACGCCAAAATTTCCTATTTAATTTATACATAGTATGAAAGTATAGAGTTTTACATAGTGAGATGGATTCATGATATAAAGAGTTATATTTTATTTTGTAATTTAATTTTTTTTTTATATTGATTAAACTTTCGTTTTTTACTTTCATGAGAGAATGCATTGTTAACATATATTATATTTGAACTATTCGCGATTCATTAATAAACGCTGAGTTTAACTGTAGAGATTAGATTTTTACAAGTGGTAAATTCAAGTTTGAATTTCTTTAGAGATGTATTGATGTTTAATGTCTAACTTATGCATCTCAAATATAATTACATTTAATAAAGAAAATAATAAAAAAATCTCTGTGGTTCAATTAAAATGAATTATTATAGTTTGTCTCAAATTGAACCGACATAATGATTTTGCGTTGATTGTGTGTTTCATTGATCACTATATTTGCAAAAAAAAAAAATTATTTGTGAATCACATTGTACTAAATTGTTATTATTAATATTACATATAAATATATATATATATATCAATATTGTTAATAAAAAAAAAATGAATTGATGCAGGAAAAACAAAATTAAAAAACTAAATAGTTAAAACAAACTAAATTATACTGAAAATAACGAGCTATGAGAGATTGTTCACAAACTGACTAAATATGGCTTTTTTTCCGTAGATTAAATTTTACAACCTAATTTAGTTATTGAATTTTTTTATTATTGTGTATTTGCACATTTAACATATGAACATTTAATGAAAGGTCTATTTTGATTATTGTGTATTTGCACCAAATAATTTTAATGTGATTCCACATTTACAATTAAATACATAAAAAATTGACCTTTTAAGTGATATCATTTCAACTCCACTTAAATTGAATATGAAAAATATGTGATCTAACCATTCATATTTGATAAATTCATTGTGTAATTTGTTTATTTGATTGTTGTAGAAGAGAGTGAGAATGAATAAAAAATACAATGAAATTTATCATTGATTTTACAATTTGTTTTAATAAATTAAATTGTCCATTTAGACAACTTTTAAAATGACCAAGTGTTTTTTGCTCCCTTCGACATAGCATAAAGTAAATGTTATTGCAGGTAGAATTATGCATCAACATTGCCACAGTTAAAAAATATTTAAAAATAATAATCGTGTTTAAATTTTGACTAAAGGAATAATATATTGCAGTTTTTTTTTTGTTTGTCTAAAACTAAAAATTATAATTTTATTTTTTCAAAGGCTAACCTAGATACTCTACACAAATAATATAGTTCACAAACAAAAAGTTCAAGAAAATTTAAATTTTTTTTAATGTTTAAAACTAAAATAAAACAATGAATTATAAAGTTATTAATTTAATAAAATTGAAATTTTATGAAGCATTCGAAAATTAAATTATTTATAAAAAAAACTTAATATTAGATATATGTATGTTACAAAATTCTTGTCTTTTAGCTTTCAAGATACATCTTAAATTAAATTTATCAGACAAAAAATTTCATCCTATTATCTCTAAATTAATTTTATAATTTTTTTACTTAAAATCAGTTTTGAAAATGTTTTTTAAAAATAAACTTTTAAAACTAAAAAGTAAAACACAAATAAACAGACCATAAGTGTATGTATTGTACTTTATGAGAGTATCGACTATCGATGTTTGTATCACGTGTGTTTTTAGTTCAACGGCGGCAAAAATAAACTATGAATAAATTGATTTTGATTAAAATTTTGCTATTTTTTATTTGGGATAAAATTTAAGTCTTTATTTCTATTTGGGGTTGGGTTTGAGTTTTCTGCTAGTACATATAAAATAATAAATTTAAAATTTATATTAATAATTATTATTATTATACAATAATAAAATTAAAAAAATATTAAAATTATATTTTTTATAAAAAGAAGATTGTAATTATTACTATCTTAAAATATTAAATATATTGAATATATAATGTATATAAAATTTAAGAATGACAATAATATTTCTTAGTTAGGAATGACAATGGGTAGAGTAGTGTAGTACCCATCCCCGTACCCACAGTTTAAAAAAAATACTCGTGCCTGTGTCCGTACTCTCGTAGGTATGAACTTTAATACCTGTACCCTTGCTCTTTGGATACTTCAGTGTCCGTACCCATACTCATTATCCGCACTTTAACAAAAATATATCGATAAATACTTTGTGATTAAATTTAAAAAAATTCTCAAATATTTTAAATCCAAATCATAAATATTACAAAGCAAAATATTGTTTAACTCAAAACTTCCATAATATATCATGATCCAATATTAGTACATTACTACAATAAATATCAAAACATAAAAAATAATGTTTTCCGAAAGAATATTTTATGAAGTTGCAAGTCCTTGGACGGTATTCTCCGATATATGTAAAAAAATTGATATGTGTATTATATTGGTTATTTATAATTATAAAATCATGATTAATAATATAAAAAAACTCTTAAATATAAAATCACAATTATTTACCTCTTCGTCAAAATCAAATATGTGTATAGGGACTAAAATTTATTTTTCAAAGTTTTTTAATTGTTAAAATTGTACTTTTTTTATTAAGGTTTCAATTTTTAATATTAGAACAGGACCTCCAAAATCTATTACTATTTACTAACATATTTTCGTGATGATTTACTTATATGTTTATTTTTCATGAGGATCCGAAAATTATAAAATGAATGACCTAAATCCGTTGATTTGTTTGGAATAAAAAGGAGAAGTAGAGAGACATGAGATAGTAGAGAGTGAGAGAAATATTAGTTAGAGATTGGAAGGAGAGATAGAGATGCATAAGATAGTAGAGAGATATGTGTATTTAGAAAAATCATGTATTTAAAAAATATTTTTTCAAACAAACATGTTTTCTTGAAAATTATTTTTATGTCTTTTATGGTAATTTTTTAGTTTAAAAAAATTATTTTTATAAAATTTTATACAAATATGTTAAAAATTATTGTACAAAAAAATCATTTTTATAATAGTAAACAAACGGGAGTTAAAAAATCATATTTTAAAAAATCTCTAAAAAATAATCTCTAAATTATTTAAAACAAAAATCATTTTTATTTAACCTCAAACAAACTTACATGCTGCTACTACTACTAATAATAATAATAATAATAACAACAACAATAATAATAATAATAATAATAATAATAATAATAATAATAATAATAATAATAATAATAATAATAATAATAATATTATATGTGCGGAGCGGGGCGGGATGGGTACTATAGTACCCGCACCCGCACCCATACCCGTTCAATTTTGCGGGTAATTACTCGTCCCCATACCCATTATGCGAGTTTTTACCCTACCCATTATGCGGGTTTTTACCTACCCATTATGGGTTTTTTTGCGGGTACCCACTGGGTCTGGGTTTAATTGTCATCCCTAGATGAGTTCGAGTGTGGATACCAACACTCCAAATCGGTATTTTCCTCTTATTTTTAATTTTGAAAAAACTCACACTTGCACTCAATTAAAAGTGGATTTTCTCGTACATATTGGGACATATTTGAGTTGATACCTGCATATGCGAATTGTTTTGTCATCCCTACTAAAAATTGATAGATAAAAGACAAAACATAAGTGATCCTCAATCCCTTCCTATATTGATCAAGAAAGACTAGACTCAGTCAACTAGACTTTCATAGATACTTGATACAAACTTTAATAAAAGTATTTTTTTTATGTACGAAAAAAAATATATAAAAAGGATCTTGCTAACACAAATCCTTACTACTCTTGTCGAATATTTCAAATATATTTTTTATTTGAAAAATTTAAAATAAAATTTTTATACTTGATATCTCAATATGTTGTTGGAATTTAAGTTAACATTTTTACGAGTTTATAAAAATATGTATTTTTTTAAGGAAGATCAGAAATATACTGATTATTCTTATAGATGTAAAACAAATAAAATATTATTATATTTTATATAAAAAATTAAGCTTTCATATAGCATTTTCCAACCAATTTTTTTGCCTAACTTCTATATATAGTTCTAATATTTTTTTTACAAATACCAACTCCAACTTCCAATGTTTAAAACCACAATATATTTGAAATTAAATCAAAAATAAAAAAAATAGAAATTGACTTGACATCACTTGTGTATTTGAATTCGAAAACACAATACGAGGAGGAAATACACTCAAATTCAATTGCCATTGCCAAATGAACTGCCTTGTTTGTTTGATATTTTCACTCAAGGTTTATATCCATCGACAAACAATTAATCTTGAAGGCATTTTGTTTGTGCCAAATTCTAGATGTTCAAAGCAATATCTACATTATGCTTGGGTTCACCTTGAGTTAGGAAGACACTCTTTTATTCCTACTAATATTTAAATGGATATTTTCGTGTTCCTCTGTTTGTTTTTTATTAAGTTAATGTATATTAATTATGAAGAATAATTTTTATGTAATTTAATTTTGATTTAAAATTAATAGTGAAATTGATTAAGTGTAATTAGAAAAATTCAAACATACACATTAATGCAATTACATTTTTTTATTATGTGTTAAAAATACGTGCACCAATCATCACCACAATCAATAGATAAAAGTAGTTAAAACTAAAAATGATAAAACTAGGAGTAAAATAAGTTACACAAAAAATATATATTGTCTTTATTATTAATGTAAATTCCACCCATGCATATATTGTCTCATAATCTTTTACCTCTTGATTTTTTAGTAGACGTGTTTACACTATTATAAAAAATTATCCACGAAAATAAGCAAAATATTTGATTTTCATGTTCATATTTTTGTCAATTTCATACGAGTTTATAGCATTTAATTAATCTCAATTTATAAAATTTAGAGGATCGATTTTTTAAAATGTTCTATATGTGTTTGTAAAAAATATTAATATATATATATATATATATATATATATATATATATTGACATTTCATATCATATTAAAACTGATTGCATGATAATTTTGATAAATTACGAAATGTGATTTTTTTTATAAAAACTAAAAACAAAACTTATTTATCTCTTATTTTATTTAATGTTTTTAAGTATCGTTATGAGAAAACCATTTGAATTAGCGAAATTTCTATTATTTTTATTTTTATTTTAAATTGAGCTTAAAAGTTATTAAAAAGAAAAGAAAAACAATTGGAGGATATAAACCTTACTAAAAAAAAGTCTTTCAAATCATATAGGTTTTTTATTCAATTCGGCAAAAATTATACATTATAGTGTCCTGCATATTATTATTCATTGTCTTAGAATTCACCTCCGTAAAAAATTATTCATTGACAATAATTGATTGTTTGCGAACTAATATTTAATACATTCTCGTCATTTCTACGATTTATTTCGCTAGCATCTTTTTTTTTTTTTTAAATCTCGCAATATCTCCAAGTCATTAATAATCAAGTTATGTAAATTATCATCGGTAACAATAATATAATGATATCTTATACTTGAAATGACAATGTTTATCATAAGAAATGGGGGATTAGAATTGTGATGACTTAAAAAATTTCTGTAGTGTAATTTAAAACTCAAGATTGATATTGGTTTCATAAGTAACAAAAGCAGATCGTTATTTGTTATGAGTAAATAGAAAATTTTATATGTGATTGATGTGCATGTGATAATTAAAATGAATATGAGAGAAAGGAAACTCACACGGTGATGTATCGTCGTTCACTCAGTGTTGGCTACGTCCATTCCTCGCAATCTCGTGAGTTTTTTTCACTATTATGGTCAAAATAAGATTGTTCCTGTTTTTCCCACAAATGATCAACTTTGATTTATTACAATAGATTGTCTTTCACCTTGAAAGTTATGTCACGTATTACTTCACAACACTTTGGAAGTGTCTTTACACTTATCCTTTTTACACACAATGATTTTACAAGTTTCCTCACACTATCTCTAACTTATAGTGTTTGAGTTTTGTAAGTGATTTGAGATGAGTTTTATTTGATCAGCAGTTACTCAACATTCGTTTGAGTTTATGTTTAAAGCAATCAGATTATGGAGTTTGATCTTTGAGTTCAATAACAGAAAGCTGAAGCTTTGCTGATTGTTTTTTTGAACTTGTGATACTCAAGAATGATGTGTTTAATGGAAATTGATTGCACTTGAATCTGATGATATTTCCCTTGCCCTAGAAATCCTTTTATAGGCATTGTTAGGGTTTTTGTCAGCTCATATAGTCGTTTGAAAACACGCTGTAATGTTATGAATTTATAGGCATGTGACATAATTAAACGAAAATTGTTCCTGCTGATCTTCAGAACATTATTCGTTTCATGTTTTAGAATTTTTCTGATTTATGTCAGTTCTTTTGATTCTAATTTGTGCTTCAGACTTTCGTCACATTTTTAGTGATGCTATTTCTCCTTTTGTTCAGTCTTATGTTTGTTTATTTCATTGTCTTTTGATTTATTGGAAATTTAAGTTTTCCTCGTGAAACTTTGATGATCGAAACATGTTTGTTGATTATGATTTGCTTCTTACAGATTCTGATTGTGGCTTCTCTACTTGTTCATATTTTGTTATTCAATTTATGATAATCTTCTTCTATTAAGGTCTAATCATAAGTTATTCATTTGAATGGTTCAAGATCATTTTTTACATAGATGCAATAGTTTTGGTTTAGGTTATTTCTTGATTTTGTTACGGCTGTATATTCTTTTTGATTCTTCTCCTTAACTTGTTGTATTTGAAACCTATATTAGATTACAAAACACTTAAGAAAATATGTTAAATACTTTATGATTAAAATCATAATTAACCGATTAATTAACTTGGTTTTGTTCATCATTAAAATACTTAAAATGGGATTTTTGTCTCAATAATACTTGACATCATTACCTTTTAGTTGACTTCAAAATCAAAATAGATTTGATGATTTTGAACCTTATTCTCCTATAACACTGCATCATTCCAAGAATCAATAATACACAAATCTGAATATTGATGATTCTCTTATAGATGATTTATGTTAGCTAAGTTATATAAGTTGGAATAAAAAATCTCCTGAATTGTATTTTTATGACCCCGAGTAGGCTGAACTTCACTCTCTTCAAGTGTTTCTAAAATTTCTGATTCCCCAAAATCAACTACATCTAACTTATAAGATTTCCACGATTTTTATCAATTTTTTTTTCTAATCAGAGGAGAAAATTATTGAAAACAAATGTGTCTCCTATATCAACATTGGGGATATAATCAATAAAAATATAGTCAATAATTCAATGAATACTATTACCATGGATATTTTTATTTATACTTTCAATTTCGACCTTGTTCGGAGCAACATTGTTTTTAAATACATAATTCGTTGCCAACATCTTTGCAACTGCAACATCATCGACATATTGAGTCATTTCATGACCATTATAATTTTTGCGATAATTGTCTATGAAAAGCCCAAAAACCTAACAAGATTCATAAAACAATGGTAATTTTTCACAATTAATATAAACAAAAATGCATATCCTTCACGTTCAACAATAATTCAATCTATTGGCTTTTATTACATGTCAAAATCGACCAAAACTTGAGCAAAATGTTCCAAAGTTTTTGAATTGGTTGCTTCATCAAGAGATAATGATGTGTCAATACATGAAACAATTGTGAAAATGATATTTGGCCTATAATATTTATGAAGAAGATGTTTGGAGATACAAATCCAACATTAAACTTTTGTGTTTCTTACCAATTCTGGATTGAAATTTTTTCGTCCAAAAGAAAATTCAAAGAAGATCAGGTTTCAACTGTTCGAACACTTTGCAGATCGTCAAGTGAAGCAAATGAGAACTCATAAATTATTTCTTGAGGGGAACAATTTGCCATGCACCAATAAGTTTTCCATATTGTTAATAGTATTTCACGTAAAACCGATAATGTAATCAATATCACCTTTAGACATGATGACTCTATCTTAAAGGTTATTCTGACAACTCGTCGAATCTAATTGATATTCATCTTTTGAAATTTTGATATCGAACTAGCGACCATTTAATATAGTGTTTTGGTAACTACTTCAAATGAATATTACATGAATTATTGAGAGTATGTGCAAATGATTTTAATAGGAGTTGCTGGTGTTGAGGAAAAAACATTTTTGATATATGTTTTAATGACAACAAACCTTTTAAATTAAATGATTAAGTTTTATGAATGGTGGTCTACTAATGATTTCACTTAAGTTTGTTTAAGGAACATAAATGCATAAGTGAACAAAGCAAGAATCAAAGAAAACAGCAGCAGAAAACATTCTCCACATATTCTAGAAAACGGAGAATGTTCGCCAGTCCATGACAGCCTAAAAACCTAACTTTCTCCATCACTTAATCGAAGTTGTTGGCTCTGGAAGTTACATGGATATGATCACTATATGGCAGAGAACACACAGGATCAATTCAAATCAAGAGGACATTCGAATTGAGAAAGATAAAGAATCTCAAACAAGCCTGTCCAGACAGTTCTAGAAACGGTAATTATCAGACTCCAGAAGATATCTCATGAAGTCAATTACCAAAAGATACATTCTGGAAATTACCAGAGGATACATTCTGGAAATTAACAGAGGATACGTCCTGAATTTACCAGAGGATAAATTCTGGAAAAAACCAGGAAGTCGAAAAACATCATCAGAGGATAACTTTGGAGGCCCAGATCAAACGGAAACAATATCAGAAGAACATCTAAAATACACCAGAGGGAAGCCTGCCATAAGGACAATTGCTTCATACCATAAGAATTCAAATATCAGAAGCAATCAAGAAGTTATGCTGATCAGAACATAGCCTGACAGTGAAATATCAAAACTGTCCAAACTTGATCCAGAATGGATCAGAGGATATGTTTGTTGGCCCAGATCAGAAGGAAAAAATATCAGATGAAAACCTGGATCATACCAGGATGAAGACTGCCATGAGGATAGTTGTTCCAGCTCAGAACTAATCAAATGTAATAAGTATTACAGAAGATAATCTGACCAGAACATAGCACGACAATCAAATTTTACTTCATCTAGAAAACGATATCAGAGGATATCTCCAGAAAAGATCAGGAAGACATCAATAATGATCAAAATTGAACCTCCAGATTGATTATCAATCTCCAGAAAAGATCAGGAAGACATCAATAATGATCAAAACTGAACCTCCAGATTGATTATCAATCTCCAGAAAGTTCAAATACTAGGACTCCAGATTGATTATCAATCTCCATAATTTTCATTAACATTCTGCAGAAGTTCATCATCATTCTCCAAGCTGTTTTGACATAATCAAAAACTCCAGTTCTTCTGTCAAGATTGATAAACAATCTTAACAATATACAATGCATCAAGACAGCTTCCAGTATGTTCATAAATCAGTCCAGATTGATTATCAATCTCCAGGATATCCAAAAGCTAAAGCTCCAGATTGATAATCAATCTCCAGCAATTACAGTTTTCTGCAACAACATTCTATGATCATTTTCAATCTGTTTTAAATGATCCAAAGCTCCAGTTCAGACCAGCAATATTATCACTTATCAGAAGTGTTAAAGGATCAGTAAATCACTCAAGTAAATTTGATCCAAAAGCAATATTATCACTTATCAGAAGGATCAGTAAATCAGTCTGAACAGAAAATAAAAATAGTCAAAAGTTTGATTATTTTTATTCAGAAATAATGCTTTTGGTCAAGCCTGACAAGAGCACTCCAACGACTCTATTTTTAAATGCTCTCACGCCTATAAAAGGAAGGCAAAAGTTTAGGAAGAAACATAGCTTCAAGTACAGAGAAAAACATCACTCACATACATCTTCATACTTGAAAGTTTCTCAATCATAAACAAAAGACTCAGTTATGTTTTTTTCTCTTCATATCATAATCATCTACTGAATTCTTTTGTCAAGAATCTAATCTCAAACACGAGTTGAGCATACTCAGATTCTGTCCAAAAATCAAAGCTTCAAGTACAGAGAAAAACATCACTCACATACATCTACATACTTGAAAATCTCCAATCACTTACAAGAATCAGTTTGATTAAATTCGTTTTACTGATACATTTATACTGAATTCTCTGTAAAGAATTGAATCTCAAACAAGAGTTGAGACATCTCAGATTCTAACAAAACAATCTCTTCATTATTGTAAAACTCAAACTATAAGAGTTAAGTATAGTTTGGGGTAGATTGTAAGAAATCCTATCAAGGTTGATAGGTGATTTGATTAATCTCTTTCTGGGTGGAATTAGATTAAGTTATGTAAACAAGGATCAAGGTTGATCTAAGCTAGGTGCTGTAAAACCAAGAAGGTTCTTGTTTTAAACACTTAGTGGAAAATCTCACAGTGGTGAGGACTGGACGTAGCCCAGGTTGGGTGAACCAGGATATATCTGTGTGTGATATCTCTTCCCTTATCCCTATTTACTTTTAGTCTGTTAATTATCAAGTTAGATAGATAAACTGAACTGTTGATTTCAACTAACCAAGAACGTTATCTGTTTTCTGTTTTCACAACCAAGATCAATCTTGAGTTATTTTCTTAAGTTTTTAACAGAAATTTTAAAAGGGCGGATTTACAATTCAAACCCCCTTCCTTGTAAATCGATATTGCTACTTCAATTGGCATTAGAGCTTGGTCTCTAAAGATTAAGCACCTAACAAGTGTTAGAGGAGAAGATTCAGGAAGAATAAGTAATGTCAGAAATCAACATGTGCTTAAAGGAAAACTTAGAAAATAATGAGGTAACCATCTCTGAACTCTGTCCTTTATGTGAAGAAATGGAAAAAGAATTTGATAATCTTTTATGTGATTCAAATCTTCTTGCTCGAAAATATGGTTTATTAAAAGAACAACTCCGTAAAGAAAATGAAGAAAAAGAGAAAGCCCAAGCTATGAATGACGAACTCAGAAAGGTCATTCAAAGTTTGCAGCAAACTCATTTAAAAACGATTGAGCAACAAAAGAGTCTCAATGAGATAACCATAAAAAATCATTTTCCAAAATGTTCTGAAACTAAAGAAGAAAGGATATTTGACAAAGATGATTTATGTTTCAAAACTTCTCAAAAAGAAAAGATTTATGAAAACCTTTTTGTTCCTAAAAGAAAATAGGAGAAATGCAAAACCAAGTGTTTATATTGGAGTAAATTTGGACATCTGGAATTTGTATGTTATTTTAAGAAAAGAGATGAAAAAATCAAGAACAAAAGGATTTTTAAAAGGAAAGAGTGTTCTGCAAATAAAGTTGAACCAGTTTTGAAAAATCTGCAGAAAGGATAACGTTCTCCAGGTTGTTCTCAAAACGGAGAACCTTCTGGAACAAAAGCTGAACTTTCTCCATAAAGTTTAAAAAAGGAGAACGTTCTGGAATTTCATCAAAATCAATTTCAAAGACTTTTAAAACTCATATTTTCAAACATTCTCCAAGACCAACAACAAAGTGTTCCCGTTGTTCCAAGAATGGCCACTTCGAGTCAAATTGCTATTTTAAAAAGAGATCAAGTTTTAAAAAATCTTCTAAAAGAAGATATACTAACCATCAAGGACCCAAACAAATATAGGTACCAAAGTCATTACTAACTTGTGATGCAGGAAGACCATCCAACAATCAAGAAAGAACATTGATACATAAACAAGGCTTGCTCAATACACATGAATGGAAAAGTATGGTGTCGCCTCTCATTACAAAAATTTGGAGCGTCTATAACCTTTGGAAACATTAACAAATCAAAGGTACATGTATCATTTGTTGAAATAATTTTGCATAGATTAAGGATGTTTGATATGTGAAAGATAACTTTGTAAAATTGCTTTTAAAGTTATTTTTTTTAAAACCCCACGTGGCTAAAGTAAAACAAACATGTTCATGTTTTATTTTAAAGAAAAATTCTTATGTTTTATACTTAGATGAATTTCCAACCAAATCATGTTGTTGAGTCTTTTAAAAAAATCTGTCATTTCCAGAAATGATCAAAGGAAATTTGAATTATTATTCCTCAAATAATTCTTTGATAAAAAATGATATTTCACATTATTTGTTTATCAAAGAACTTTCAAACAATATGAAGTTACAAGAAATAGATAGAACAATTTTAAATAAATCAAGTGGTGAAAAATAATTTTGGAGAGAAGCCACAAAAATTGTTTATCATGTTATTAATCTTGGCTTTAGTAGAAAATATCTTTGACGTGCCTTCATATTGTTTTTAATAGAAAGCAAAACTTATCATACTTTGAATGTCATTACTATGTTTGACATAATAAAGAAAGTATGAGCAATTTGTTTTAAAATGTCATCAAAGTATATATTCTGAATGCTCTACATTCTATAAATAGTATAGAATCTCAAGGCCCAAATGAAATTATGCATATATTATTTGATGAGTTTGATGATTTGAATTTGAGTAAAAAATAAAAAACGAGGAAGAAGAAGTTCAAACTGGCCTGCAACAAAAGAACAATCTGCAGGAAACCGAGATTGATAAACAATCTCCGTTTCATTCTCCACCAAAAAGCTGGAGAACAATTGGAGACCATCCTCAAACACAAATCATTGGAGATACAACTGATAGTATTAGAACAAGAATGTCATTCAAATATGTCGTCAACAATAATATGACAATGATCTCCCAAATTGAACCAAAATCAATTAAAGAAGTCATAGTTGATCAATCTTGTATTGAAGTAATGAAGGAAGAACTTCTACAATTTGACAAAGATAAAAATCTGGATTCTTGTTCTAGATCCACAAGATCAATCTATCATTGGAACAAGATGGGTATTCAGAAACAAGCTAGATGAAGAAAAATCTAAAAGAATGATCAATTTAAGCAAAAAAAAAAGGGAAAAGAAAAGGGGTTCATACCAGAATGTTCTCCACAAAAGCAGAATGTTGACAGTTTATATGCAACATCCAATCAAAAGTGATGTTTCCAATTATGATGATATGGTTGAAGAACATCAACAACCTCTAAATGAGTTTGAACCATTTGTTTTCTGCATTCCTACACCTATCTCACTATTGACCTTTCAAAAAGCATCTCCTCATGATCAAGGTATTGGAATAATTATAAGATAAAAAGAAGAATAACATCATGTAGTTAATTAATTAGTACACAAAGTTAAAGACATGTTTGTTACAACTTAATTTAAAAAAAAAATATATTTTTTTAAATAATAAAATATTGATTGGTCTAGTTAACTTTGACGGAGTGAGCGTATTATAAAATAATCATTACCAACACTATTGTAATTTTCACTTCTAAAATAAATAAAAAAACCAATTTGTTATAAATTTTTAAAAATCAAAATCTGAAAATGATATAAAACTTATTTTTGAGGAAAAAAAAATCCGAAACTATTTCAAATAAAAAGTTGTTTTTAATAGTTTATCATAAAAATATTTTTTTATAAATATTTTCTCAAAAGTAATTTTTACTATGACAAATGAATATACCGTAAATATTTTTTAAAAATATATAAAAAATGATATTTAAATTAATTTTTTTTATAATATTAATAAACATACATTTGTTTAAAATCTTTATATCATTTCATGAAAAAGAAGTCTCTAATCTCAACAACATACATTGATTTTTGGTGTTTAAGAGTAATTAACGATAACTTTCCGAATTTTTTTTTATAAAAAAATATTTTTCTGAGAAATTATAGAATTTACTCGATAAAAGCGCCTTAAATAGAGAAAAAGATATAACAGTAAAATTTGTTTAAATATAAAAAGCCGTTAGTTTGAAATTTGAATAAGAAGCTGAATGGCAGAAACGTTATTTAGAGAAAAAAATGGGGCATATATTACGAAGCTAACGACGGTAAAGTAGAAACGGACCCACTGAATGACTCGGCTTGACGAATATAGTACCAAATTCAAGCTGCATGTGCTTCTGAGCCAGCGAGCGAGCTTGCACAAGTAACAACAACAGTTACAAAACACACTCACTCTCTGTATTCGTGCCTCAAACATTCTCATTCTCATCTCTCTGTATTACTATTAGGGCTTTTTTCATTCCACTCCAACTCTTCTCTCATTTGTAAGCTCTCATTTCTTCTTTAAATGCATACCGAATTTCACATTGCTTATTATCATTATCATTATTATTTTTTATTTTTAATTTAGTGAAATGCATGATTAGGATTCTGAAACTGTCTGTTTCGTTGTTGTTTTTGGTGAATTGAAAATCGAAAGGAAGTTAGGTCGGTGAGAGAAGACAATGTCGTCGAGAGCGGGGCCGTCGGAGTCTCAGGGACCACCGCAGAGACGAATAACGCGGACGCAAACTGTGGGAAACGTTGGTGAAGCAATTTTTGACAGTGAAGTTGTGCCTTCATCTCTCGTTGAAATTGCTCCTATTCTTCGTGTTGCCAATGAGGTTGAAAAGACTCATCCTAGAGTTGCTTATCTCTGTAAGTTCTAATCTCCCTTTTTCTCAACAGTGTATAGTTTCCGTTTCGCATGCATTTTCTAGCATATATTAGTTGCGTTGATAATGGTTTTAGAGTTTAGTTTCAGAATCATTCAGTGTTTAGTAACTATAGCAATGCAAGTTTTGGTATTAGTACTAATTTTAGTATTATTAGTACTTAAATGTATTTCTATTTGAGGATGTGTGTTTTTGCTATTGTAGGTCGGTTTTACGCGTTTGAGAAAGCTCATAGATTGGATCCTACTTCAAGTGGTCGTGGTGTTCGGCAATTTAAAACTGCTCTTCTTCAACGTCTAGAAAGAGTAAGCAGTAACATGCTTTTCTTGCATAAGATATAATTACCGTGTTTCTTTTCCAAATCATATGTTGTGGTTTTGCTCATTTCCTCTATATTGAAAAGGTTTTGGATTCACATGGTCCGTAAGTAGACATCATTTGTGCCAGGACATTAGGTTGTTTCATGATTCATGTAGCTGACATCACATATTAGGATAAAGCTTTGGGTTGTTGTTGTGTAATGTTCACGTAGCAGTTTCATACTACCTTATTTATTTTTGGAAGAAAGTATTGATCGTGTTTCTTATGTTATGCTTTTAATTCTTTTGATACATTTCAATAATTTCCCTAGATAAATATAGACTGTTACTGATTTCACCCTGAAAGTTGAGGGAATGCTCTCTTTGGAACATCTTATTTACCAACCATTTTCCTGTCATCACGTTGTTATATAGAATGAATGTGAACGATTGCCCCTACCAAGATTGTAGAGATGGCAATGCCTCAGTATTAATTTAAAAAATATTTCATTTAAATTCTGTACATCTTTATTGATTTTGTTCTATATTTCTTAGGAAAATGATCCAACATTGAAAGGAAGGGTAAAGAAAAGTGATGCCCGCGAGATGCAGAGTTTTTATCAGCATTACTACAAAAAATACATCCAAGCTTTACAAAATGCTGCTGATAAAGCTGATCGGTATGCCATCTATGTAGTGTGCGATGTGAAATGTTATGTGCCTTTCATGTGACTAGCAGTGATCCTGTCTTCTTTCTTTCAGTGCACAGCTAACCAAGGCATATCAGACTGCTAATGTTCTTTTTGAGGTTTTGAAGGCTGTTAATATGACACAATCTATGGAAGTTGATCGTGAGGTAACTTTCCCTGCCTCTTGTATTGTTGTCTCTTTTAATGTGAGCCTTTATAAATATTATATTAAAATATTAAATTTAGTTCACAATTATTGAATTTCTGCTTAACAATTTTTATTTTCACCTGCCTTTATATACATGAGTCATGATTGATTTCCTTTGGCATTGTAACAGATTTTGGAGACTCAAGATAAAGTTGCCGAGAAAACTGAGATCTTAGTTCCTTTCAATATTCTTCCTCTTGATCCTGATAGTGCAAATCAGGCAATAATGAGATTTCCTGAGGTAAGGTCTCTAGTTTCATATATGAGCATAATTGTGATCCCCATTTCTTTCAACTTTCATGAAAATAATAGTTATCCACCACTCTTTGCAGATCCAAGCTGCTGTATTTGCTCTTCGTAACACAAGAGGTCTTTCCTGGCCAAAGGACTACAAGAAAAAAAAAGATGAAGACATTCTGGATTGGCTTGGGTCAATGTTTGGATTTCAGGTAGATTTGAATCTGGAACTGGTAAATTGTTTATGCACATCATGACTTATTTGTTACTAACAAAATCAATTGGATTTGTTTGCCACCTCTTGTATAAATACAGAAGCACAATGTGGCAAATCAGAGAGAGCATTTGATCTTATTGCTTGCAAACGTACACATAAGACAATTTCCTAAGCCTGATCAACAGCCGAAGGTCAGGGTTTAACTGGATGGTTTATACAATGAATGTTTTTTCCTCTCTATTTTCAGTTCTGTGAAGAACATTTTGCCCCCCTCCCTCTCTAAATATTGAAGGTTCTTCCTTTCCATTGTTTTAGTTGTCACGTAGCATCTAAATCTTTAAATGTGCATGTGTGTTATTTTTTTGGGCTCATAAATGGCATGCTCAATATATTTCATAGATTTGAGTGCCTCTTCAAACTTTCTATATGAATATGAATGCACTCTCTTACCGATTTTGGTTGGAGATATCTAACACTTGATGTTTCAATTTTTAGTATTAAAATCTTTTTCTTTTCATTATTCATTAGAATATTCCTTTATTGATTTGTGTTAATATGCTTGTGATTTGTGGACATTATTTGCTTAGTTGGATGAGCGCGCACTGACAGAAGTGATGAAGAAGCTTTTCAAGAATTACAAAAAGTGGTGCAAGTATTTAGGTCGAAAGAGTAGCCTTTGGTAAGAATTATGTTCTCTTAATGTGGAAAGATATCTATACTGTGGTTTTGCTAACTAGCACCCATTTGTTTAGCTTCATATGAGGAGTTGAGGACAAGAGAGTTTTTAAACTTGTTTTTTTTTTCATTATACATTTTATGCTATAATTTTAATTTGTCATATGGACTCTTAAATTTAGTTGTGACTTTCAATTTTGAATTTGATTTCTTATTTGCAGCTTGTTTTAACTCTCTGTCTAGCTTTCCCAAGAGCTATAGGTATTTGTGAGTTTCTCATGCAGAAAATCTCATCGATGTATATTGCAGGTTGCCAACCATACAACAAGAAGTGCAGCAACGTAAATTACTATACATGGGTCTTTATCTTCTAATATGGGGTGAAGCGGCCAACCTAAGATTCATGCCAGAGTGCCTTTGTTATATCTATCACCATGTAAGTTTTGTCATAGAGGCCCAAGAATAATTTTATATATATCTAACATTTAAGTTTGTATGTCCCTATGGTTTTTGGCATTTGCCAAACATTGTAGGCATTGAACGATTTCTTTGAAGGTAACCTACTCCTTTGTTGAACTTGAATGAATATTGATATGCTTTGGGATCTTTTTCATGGTGCGTCTTGTAGATGGCTTTTGAATTGTATGGTATGCTTGCTGGTAATGTTAGTCCAATGACGGGAGAGAATATCAAGCCAGCCTATGGAGGTGAAGAGGAGGCTTTCTTGAGGAAAGTTGTAACCCCCATATATAATGTGATTGCAAAGGTACTTTTTCTGGCTTTGATTATTTTCTTCTTTTCTTTCTACTATGTTTGTGAGTACATAATTAAACCATATTTTTTTTCATGGTATTGATAATGCGTCATAAATATTTGTTGATTGCTTTGTTCAATAGGAAGCTGAAAGGAGCAAAAGAGGCAGGTCCAAGCATTCACAATGGAGGAACTATGATGATATAAATGAATATTTCTGGTATGGATTAGTTTATTTTTCTTTTTTTGTTTTGTCTTGAATGGTTTATTATTTATACCTGTCTGGGTGTTAACTTTCAATAAAAACTGTAGGTCAGTTGATTGTTTTCGGCTTGGTTGGCCAATGCGTGCTGATGCTGATTTCTTTTGCCTTCCAGTTGAACAGCTATATTTTGATAAGTTGAATGTAAGCGTTGATTCTGATCTCTCATTTTCACTACCTATTTTTAATTTTTTAAGCTGTGTTTCCCTCGGTATGGTCTTGTGGAGATTCCATGGATATTATTTATTTGTGGATCATTTACAGAAAGTTTTTTCTGTATATACTGGAGCATGGTAGGATGATACTATTATTATTTTGTAGCTGCTAAAGAGATTCTCAGATTGAAATTTGCTTCTTAATTATTACATTGGTGCTATAATATTTGCATAGAAGAGTTGCTCATATCTTAAATTTGTTGCAATTTGCAACTGGATGGAACTTGGATTTGCATTTTGCTTTTATGGTACTTTTGGTGGGGAGTTAAGCTTTCTAGGAATCTTCTTTTAGGCTAAAGCCAAATTGTTGTGGTTGATGTGGTAATGCTTTAAAGGAAACTGTATTTTTTTTTTCAAAAGATAAAGATTTCCTCAATTTTGGTATGCAAATTTCATGTTTTTATTCTATTAATTGAATAAGATATATGATGGATTTTTCATAGCATTGAATTGGTATTTAGTTTCAAGTGGCATTAGTAGTAATTATTTTTCATGTAGCATTGAAACCTTATAGTATGTTTGGTTGGAGTGGAGGGTTGCAGAAGGAAAAAATTTCATTTAAAATAAATATTCTTAAATTTAATAATTTTTTTGAATGAAAGAAATAGAATGATGAATTATCCTGGAAACTCTGGTGCTATTTGTTCATTTTTATCCCTTGATTTGAAAATGAAAAGTTTACCCTCACTTCTTTTTCTCTAAGAAACTCCCCTTCCAAGCAAACCTAAACTATTCTTCGAAATACTTTCTTGTTAATCAATTATTTATTTATTTATAATTCTTGTTAGTATCAACTTTGTAATGATCACTCAAACAATTCCACAAATTCTAAGTCTCTTAATCTCTTCAAGAATTTTGTTCTTAGAAGAGAAAAGTTGTTTCCGAGATTTACTAGATGCATACAGTCCATTGAAATTTGATCTACGTATGCATTTTAGACTGGCTGATTACTGGTTAAGATATGTTCTTTAATTAAAAAAATTAAATGCATTAACTCTAGGGTTTAGGGTCTAGGCTTGAATGCTGGGCTGTAAATGGGAAGATTCTTCTGTGTTTGATTGTGATTATGATAATAATTTAAAACGCTAAATGGGTGCTTTTATAATTTCCACTATATTATACAAGTAAATTTGAATTGTTTACTGTGGAAAGCTTGAAACTTATATGCGACACTGGATTTTAGCCTTGATAGAAGCTTGAACTTGCAGGATAACAAGTCAGCTAACAAGGACAGATGGGTCGGAAAGGCTAACTTTGTTGAGATAAGGTCATTTTGGCATATTTTCAGAAGTTTTGATCGCATGTGGATTTTTTTCATTCTATGCTTACAGGTAATGAATACTTTCTATGCTATGTTGACATATTTATATATATATATTCCAAGTACATTTTTTTTCTTTAATGTCTTACAAAACAAGATCCATTTCTGAAAGAGCAAAATTGTCATTAGGCTATGATTATTGTTGCTTGGAATGGACCTGGGGATCCAAGTGGAATATTTAACGGTGATGTTTTCAAGAAGGCACTTAGTGTGTTTATAACAGCAGCTATATTAAAGCTTGGAGAAGGTAGGTGACAGCCAATTTTACTAGAACATAATATTGCTGCTAGGTGCTGTTCAATAGCCAGTTTTATCGTTTTGTATTTAGTGAATTTAGAAAATTGCACCTACTCTGCTACTTTGACTTAGATTCTGGAGCCTTTTAATGATTGGTCAACTAGCACTAGTAATAACTGCTGAAACAAAGGGAAATTTTGTGGGTTTCAGTTGCTATTTTACAGACACTATTAAAAATTTGACGTTTCTACAGTTTCTGTACACAAAGTAAGCAGAGAGAGCAGGAAAAGCAAATTGAAAAAGTGCTGGTAGAATTTACTAGTGGACAAAATAGGATGGCAGGGAAGCATTTTGCTCCCATTTTTTTTAGACTAGCACTAGCCTACAGGCTGTTTATTTTGATAAAAAAAACAAGTGTTCGTTAATAAAAGATTATCTAGTTAGTGAGAATGTCTGATATGGCATGATGCAGTTACTGAAATATCAACAAAATACTCTTTTTTCTTTCTTCAACTTTTTTTACTTTCAGGTTTTCTCTCCTGGGAACTATCCTAGCATTATATTAAAAGAGCAGGTTGTTTATAGTTACCTTTTCTTATTTCATGTTAATGTGGGCAGCTATTCTTGATGTGATCCTCAGTTGGAAAGCACAATGGAGTATGTCAATGCATGTTAAGTTAAGATACATTCTAAAAGTTGTTTCAGCTGCAGCATGGGTGATTGTTCTATCGGTCACTTATGCTTATACGTGGGACAATCCTCCTGGCTTTGCTCAAACCATCCAAAGTTGGTTTGGAAGCAATTCGCATTCACCTTCAATGTTTATTATGGCCGTTGTTGTATACCTGTCACCAAATATGCTAGCTGCCATATTGTTTTTGTTCCCACTCATTCGGCGTTTTCTTGAGAGATCGAATTATAGGATTGTGATGTTAATGATGTGGTGGTCGCAGGTAGGTGATATGACAACTCTGTTTTCTACGTTTATCATTTAGTTTGGTACATCAAACAATAGTTGTTTTGTGCTATTAAAACTGAGATAAATAGACTCTAACTTGCTGGTTTTGATGCCTTATGATTGACAGCCCCGTCTCTATGTCGGCAGGGGGATGCATGAGAGCACATTTTCGCTTTTCAAGTAAGAAACTGAAGTTAAAATTAAAAAGTTTCTCTTTGTTGTGGATAATGTAACTTTCCTTGGAATCTGATGTGAACGTGTCGTTGATTATAATCTCAGGTACACAGTGTTTTGGGTTCTCTTGTTAATTACAAAGTTAGCATTCAGTTACTATATTGAGGTAATTCTTTTTCATTCATGAGCTCTACAATTTTCCACAACTGTGCGAATGGATTTGCATATCTTGTTTTTGGTCCATAGAACTGGGCATATCTCTTATCCATGCGTGTTCCGGAAGCCCTTATTTCTACAAGATGAAACCTCTAGTGCGACCTATGAATCAGTTTTGCTTGTTTAACTATGTCTCATCACACAAGCTATACCACAAGCAATTATTGTTTGTTTAAAACAAATAAATTAATTTGATTTTTTAACAGGCTGTGTATTTTGTTTTAATAGATAAAACCTCTGGTGGAACCTACAAAGGCTATAATGAGTGTAAAAATCACACATTTCCAGTGGCATGAATTCTTTCCACGAGGTAGACGACTTGAACACTTGGCCTTTTCATATTATTTCATTTGTGCACAAATGAATTCATAAATTGTGTGCTTTGCAGCTCGAAACAATATTGGTGTTGTAATTGCACTTTGGGCTCCAATTATTTTGGTATGTCTTTGAAACGGATCTGATTCGGTTAGTCTGTCAATAAACACCACTTTACTTACTGATCTATCTCTTTTTCCTTTTCAGGTATACTTCATGGATACCCAGATTTGGTATGCCATATTCTCGACTTTATTTGGTGGTATTTATGGGGCATTCCGTCGCCTCGGTGAGGTTAGTAGATTTGCTCACTTCTATGATCTCTTTTAGTGGTTTTGTTTATATATTAAGTTTTTCTTGCTTATTTATTGGTTGTTTGTTGTTTTGCACATGCTTGTTGGGACTCTAAAGAAGCATGGATTGTGTTCCATACTAGATAACTTATTCGTGTTGCTTCTCTCCTATGGCACTTTTTTCCCAAATGCCCAGCAGTCCTTCAAGTTCAAGAAATAATGTTGTCTGTCCACACACACACACAGAATCGTTTGTTTGATAGGTATAACTGTCAAACATTCCTAGAGTCTCACAATGTGGCTATTTGTACCTGGTTATTTTCTTTCAAGTTAAGTCATTGTTTTCAGAAGTTGTAAATAAAATTAAGTTTCTTTTCTGTGGTTGCCAAAGATTTCCATTGGTTTATGTGCTTTTATATTGGTATACTGTGCATTATGGTGGTTGTGTGCTGTTTATTTTCTTTGCTTGATTGGTCGTTACCGCAACACAAGCAAACAATACACATTTTTTTATAAAGCATATTATTTGGGATTTTATAACTTAGTTATAGGTTTTGTGGTGTCTTTTTCCCTGTGTAGTCCTATAGTTTATGTTTGCTTCAGTCTCGAGTTTGGTTTTCTTGTTCTAGTAGGTATCTTGTGCATTGCATGTTTTTTCAAAGTCAGCTAAAACAGAAGATGTTTGATGTTCAATGAGGATATCCATGATTAGATTAGAAGTTGAAATATGGGACATTGAAAGGAACATTTCATTCATGTTAGAAACAAGATATGAACTAAGGCACTTTCAAGTACACATGCTCCAACTTAACAGATACATGTAGATTAGGGTGGTTGAGCTTCAAGGATTTCAACTTCATGAATTTGTTTCTTTATCAAAAAAATTGTTTGTTCCTGAGATTATTCCATCATTCCCTGCTCATCTTTTTTCAAACCTAATCATTTTGTTTACTGGTTTCAGATAAGGACACTGGGAATGCTTAGATCTCGTTTTGAATCACTGCCTGGTGCCTTTAATGCCTGTTTGATCCCAGAGGAAAAGAATGAGCCAAGAAAGAAAGGATTGAAAGCAACTTTATCTCGCAGATTTGATCAGGTTAATTATTTTAGATTATTTTGCCATCGCTTTCTTGGACTTGTTAGTAAAAAGAGCATCATCACTTCAAATTTACTTTTCCCTCGTTGATTACAGATCCCATCTAACAAAGGTAAAGAAGCTGCAAGATTTGCACAACTATGGAACCAAATTATCACTAGTTTTAGAGAAGAAGATCTTATCAGTAATAGGTAATCTGCAGGGAACATTTATGCTTCTGGTTCTTGATCTTTTCTCTTTTGGTACTCGGTGGAGTACTATATTTTTTTTTTACTGTAGTGAGCTGAGGTGGTTATATTGTTCAGGGAAATGGACCTTTTGCTTGTGCCTTATTGGGCTGATCCTGAGTTGGACCTTATACAATGGCCACCATTTCTACTCGCCAGCAAGGTTTATTTATATAGAGTTTTGCTTTTGAATGTTTGCTGCCTTAATGTCCATTAGTAATTAGTAATTGTCTATCTGCTTTTGTAGATTCCAATTGCGTTGGATATGGCTAAGGACAGCAATGAAAAGGATCGAGAGTTGAGAAAAAGAATTGAGTTTGACAACTATATGTCTTGTGCTGTTCGGGAGTGTTATGCTTCATTTAAGAGCATTATTAGGTACTTGGTTCAAGGGGATCGTGAGAAACAGTAAGTCCTTCAAAACAGTACAATGCACTTGTTTATTTGGTTGTTGATGTGTGTAGCAGTACTTTGACTGATATTCGTTAGTAGGTAGTATTCCTAAGTTGATCCAAATTATAACAGATAACATTTGTTCTGATAAAAATGCTTTGGACCTCAATTTCGATGCTTTCTCTTTACAATTTCTAACAAACTTCTGAATTCATTGTTTATTTAAACCCTATTTTCAACATTTTTGGCACCTTTCATTTCAGGGTTATAGAATACATTTTCTCTGAGGTAGACAAACATATTGAAGTTGGTGATCTAATAAGTGAATTGAAACTGAGTGCGCTTCCTAGCCTCTATGGGCAATTTGTTGAGCTAATCAAATATTTGGTAACGTTTGAACAGACCTTTATGGAATATACATTATAGTTTGTGAATATGTAGTTGGTCAAAATCTTATCTAGGGTTTTATTTAATGCAGTTAGACAATAAGCAAGAAGACAGGGACCAAGTTGTGATTCTATTCCAGGACATGCTGGAGGTGGTGACAAGGGATATAATGATGGAGGATCATATATTCAGGTGATTGTAATCCCAAGGTCTCTGCATCTTTAAATGATATATTCTTCCTTCTGTGATTATGATTGTATCGTTTTGCACGTATAGCTTGGTAGATTCAATACATGGTGGATCTGGACACGAAGGGATGCTTCTTCTTGAGCAACAACACCAGTTATTTGCATCTGAAGGGGCTATCAGGTTTCCAATTGCTTCAGTTACAGAAGCTTGGACAGAGAAGGTTTGCTACTAATTAATCAGTTCAGCTGAGAGTTTGAATAGCGAAGTGTATATCTGATGATCTTTTACATTATCTTTAACATTTTCAGATTAAGCGCCTTTACTTGCTGCTTACAACAAAAGAATCAGCAATGGATGTACCATCTAACTTAGAAGCCAAAAGGCGTATTTCTTTTTTCTCAAATTCACTGTTTATGGATATGCCTACAGCACCCAAAGTTCGCAACATGCTTTCATTCTCGTAAGTATTCTTTTAGTTCTATATATTTAGCTATGCTTTTATGATGCAACATGTTAACCAGTTAAGTCAAATTTTGTTTACTTTGTTTTATTTGAATCAATTCCTTTCACTGCAATAATGGTGATACAATATTCTAATTATGCACTGGATTGTTTGTTTTCTCACAATATATATATGCTTATCCCATGAGTTTTAAGGGAATCTTGTGGGTTGATTATAGCCATAATTAAAAATTTTCTCTCTATTATTGTTGATATAGTTTCCTTAGTTTACTATTTTTTCCTTATTTTGGGAGATTCTCTGTTAGGAACCCAATAATTGGATTCCTACGAAAGATACTATTATTGAGAACTAGGAGAGAAAACTCTCCTCCAAGGGTTTCCCCTTCACAATAGAGAATACTCTATTCACAATTTCAAATATTCAAAGATATATCTCTAACTCCCTAACCCTCCTATTTATACAAATAGTCTTATAACAACCTTAACTAACTATTATTATTAACAAACTACTAATCTCTCTCGTTGATATGAGTAGATCGTATTTCCAGGAATAAAAAGTACCCATACATAATTTGTTAAAACTTGAAACGATCACGAGAATGTAAGTTTCCCAACCTCCCATTCTTGGGAATAAGTTTGAATCCATAAACAAACCCCTAAAAGATCAACCAAGTTTTAGGGCGGTTGTTGACTGCATAACACAACCCTCTCCTTTTATTCAGGCTTGGGATCATTTCTTGTAACCATAACTGCTTGAGGTAGAATAAGACCAAGAAAAACTAAAGGAAAAACTTTTTAAAAAGAGTGAGATGTCAATGATATGATAAAACATTATGGCGTTATTTGATCCATGTATGCTACCCCACTTTTAGGCCTCTTATAACTAAATATTATACGAAGAGGGTCAAGAGTTAGAATTTTAAGTGGAAACTGAATTTGTATCACAGTTATATTTTTTATGTAAGCATTTATTGTGTCAGTTTAGGTTGTAAGTCAGTGCAGTAACTGCTTTAGAGCAGTTATGGGGCAAATAAAAGTAGAAAATTAGGAAAAGGAAACGCAGAAAACTATTGAGTGGTTATTGGTAAAGGAAAGACCAAGCTCTCAAATTCTTGGAGGGGGTATTCTTGTAACACCCACCTAGTGAGATAAGACTCGCATTTTGTTTAATTCAATAAAGAATAAAGTTTCCCCATTTTAATTATGTACTGACCAGTTCTAACACCCACCTAGTGAGATAAGACGTATTTGTTGTTATTTTATTGTCATTTATTAGGATTAGTCTATATAATAGTTTGCTGGTGCTTGTACTTTTAAATCATCAATTAATATTTAGTTTCTCTATTGTTCTCTTTCAACCTGAACTTCGTAGGGTTTTAACTCCATACTACACAGAAGAGGTGCTCTTTTCCTTGCGTGAGTTGGAATCACCCAATGAAGATGGTGTTTCAATACTTTTCTACTTACAAAAGATCTTTCCAGGTGTTCACCTTTACACAAAAGTCACTTTTGTATAGATGTTAAAGTTCAAGGGGTGTGTATTGATGCATTTCTTGGTACTTTGGTTGTCAGATGAATGGAACAACTTTCTTCAGCGAGTGAATTGTTCCAATGAAGAGGAACTTAAAGAATATGATGAGCTAGAGGAAGAACTTCGCCGCTGGGCATCATACCGAGGCCAAACTTTGACCAGAACTGGTTTTGCCCCTCTCTTTTCTATATTTATATGAAACTTGAGTGCTGTTCCTATAAATTATGTCAAATCCTTAGAATGTCAACCGCCTCTTGCTTATCAGTACAATTGATTGAAGAATTTCTGTTGATGCAGTTAGAGGCATGATGTACTACAGAAAAGCCTTGGAGCTCCAGGCTTTTCTCGATATGGCCAAAGATGAAGGTGACTGTTCCTTTGTTGGGAATGAGATCAATTATTTTATTATAAGTTTATTTTAGGTTTTAAAGTTTTTTTTTCTGAATGCAATGAAACGAATGTGCAGATTTGATGGAAGGCTATAAAGCCATAGAAAATTCAGATGATAACTCAAGGGGGGAAAGATCATTATGGACACAATGTCAAGCCGTAGCTGATATGAAGTTCTCATATGTGGTATCATGCCAACAATATGGGATTGACAAGCGATCTGGTGCTGCTCGTGCACAGGACACATTGAGGCTTATGGCAAGGTAAGTAAGTGTCCAAAGCTAATTGTACTGGCCTATATGTTTGTCTATACCAATTAGTGGGTTGATGTGTTTTTATTTGGTAGATATCCTTCACTTCGAGTTGCCTATATTGACGAGGTAGAAGAACCTAGCAAAGAGAGACCAAAAAAGATCAGCAAGGTTTATTACTCCTGCTTGGTGAAGGCTATGCCAAAATCCAGTAGTTCTTCCGAGGCAGAGCCTGAGCAGTGTTTGGACCAGGTTAGTGGATTTTGATAATTAAAGGATGCAAATAACTCTCTGTCTCTTGCTATTTGTAATTTTTATTTGATAGAACATGAAGTTTTTTATACATCACATATAAAAGAGGGAAAATATAACCACAGAAGGATACTAAATTTTTTGAAATGTGGAAAGTTTATATTTCATTATGAAGTAAGAAAACTAAAAATATGGCAAAGCTTCCAATCTCTCTGCATATCTATAAGATAGCAACTCGCATGAAGCACCCACGTGCAAAACAACAAACTTGACTACTGCAAGCTGCATTATTTGTCTGTATAGAAGTTTATATAAAAATTCACGTTTGACAGCTATTAGCTAACTCCTTGATCACTTTATTGATCCGCTGTAACCAATATCTTGGATCATATACTCTGCATGTGGTTGTTTTAATCAGGTCATATATAAAATAAAGCTTCCTGGACCAGCTATTTTGGGTGAGGGTAAACCTGAAAATCAGAATCATGCCATAATGTTCACACGCGGAGAAGGCTTGCAAACAATAGATATGAACCAGGTATTGTACTTGTACGAGAAGCACAAAATTATAACTTCTAAGGTCTGATATCAATCCATGTGATTAAGTTTCCTCTTTTCAGGATAATTACATGGAAGAAGCATTGAAAATGAGGAATTTGTTGCAAGAATTCCTTAAGAAGCACGATGGTGTGAGGTACCCAAGTATTCTTGGACTTCGGGAGCATATATTTACTGGAAGGTAAAAGCCTTTTGCTCTCACATTTATTTGTTTTTATACTGCTTGAAAAAATCATTTATAACTGCAATTCATAATTTAAGAGTCCCTGACCATTATTTTGCTCTGAATTTTCAGTGTTTCTTCTCTTGCATGGTTCATGTCAAATCAGGAGACCAGTTTTGTGACAATTGGTCAGAGATTGTTAGCTAATCCACTGAAGTAAGTTCTCATTCTTGTTCTTGTTTCTATGTCATTATGACTGCAAAAGAGGAATTGAGAAAATAAGGGTCTATGTGAGGGTGAGAAAAAAATACATTGCTGGTCATGGTGGTTGAAGTTATGATGTTAAAAATAAGGGTTTATTATTATAAAACCTCAAGTCTTGATGGATGGTGAACACCGAACAAAGGCCTTGATCATCCTCTTTGGATAAATTTTCTAAACTCGGGCAACTTAAAAACAAAAAGTATTACTCTTTAACCCTCTCAGTCAAATTAGATCATTAATGTTGCTAGCTTCTGTCAAATATAATATATTGTTTTGGCAAAGATTTTGTAGAGGTCTAGTTGCTGCTATTCTCCAATCCTAGTTCGAATTATAAAGAAAACCATAGTTTATGTTCCTGCTGAAGCTATATGATGACACAGATAATCTGATTATATGAATAGATAAAGACCAAGTGCTAACTGATCAAAGAGTTTAAATAATCTTTGATAATGAAATGGGCATATAATGTCAGAAAAGTTTGGTATAATTACCTTGTTAGATATATTATGTTTTACATCTCTGTTTGAATTTTCATTATGCTTGTGGAAATATTTCATTTTATATATGTGTATGTAGGGTTCGCTTCCACTATGGGCATCCTGATGTCTTTGATAGAATTTTTCACCTCACAAGGGGAGGTGTAAGCAAAGCCTCCAAGGTTATCAATTTGAGTGAAGATATATTTGCTGGTAAAGTGAAGTCTATCTCCTTTTTTTCCTGTTTGAATCTCATCCTCATTTGCTTTTTGTGTAATCTATCTTCATTTGAATTTCATTATGTCATTTGCAGGCTTTAATTCTACCCTTCGTGAAGGAAATGTTACTCATCATGAGTACATACAAGTTGGGAAAGGAAGAGATGTGGGTCTCAACCAGATTTCTATGTTTGAGGCAAAGATAGCTAATGGCAATGGAGAGCAAACACTGAGTAGAGATGTATACCGACTTGGCCACCGATTTGACTTCTTCAGAATGTTGTCTTGTTATTTCACCACAATTGGGTTTTACTTCAGTACTCTTGTATGTCACCACCAGAGTTATTTCTTACTTAGTTCTTTTTCACAAGCTTTTCTGAACCTTTTTCATTTCTTGTTTAAACTTTGAGCAGATTACTGTTCTCACTGTGTACGTATTCCTCTATGGTCGCCTTTATCTTGTTCTTAGCGGTCTTGAAGAAGGTTTGAGTACACAAAAAGCCGTCCGAGATAATAAGCCACTTCAAGTGGCGCTCGCCTCTCAGTCCTTTGTTCAAATTGGATTTTTGATGGCTTTGCCCATGTTGATGGAAATTGGCTTGGAAAGGGGATTCCGAACTGCACTTAGTGAGTTCATATTAATGCAGTTGCAGCTAGCTCCAGTTTTCTTCACATTTTCTCTTGGGACAAAGACTCACTATTATGGAAGGACGTTGCTTCATGGAGGTGCAAAATATAGACCTACTGGTCGAGGGTTTGTGGTTTTCCATGCTAAATTTGCTGACAACTATAGACTTTACTCCCGTAGCCACTTTGTCAAGGGTATTGAGCTATTGACTTTGCTCATTGTATACCAAATTTTTGGTCATTCTTATAGAAGTGGGGTTGCATATCTGTTGATTACCATACCAATGTGGTTTATGGTGGGCACCTGGCTTTATGCTCCCTTCTTGTTCAATCCTTCTGGGTTTGAGTGGCAAAAGATTGTTGATGATTGGACTGATTGGAATAAATGGATTAGCATCCGAGGCGGTATCGGTGTACCACCTGAGAAGAGTTGGGAATCCTGGTGGGAGGAGGAACAAGAGCATCTCAAATATTCAGGGATGCGTGGAACCATAGCTGAGATATTGTTATCTTTGCGCTTTTTTATCTATCAGTATGGTCTTGTTTATCACTTGAACTTTACGAAAAATACAAAAAGTTTCCTGGTAAGTCTAGCCTTGTGTAGTTCCCTTTCCCAACTATCTATCTCACTTTCATAATTTGGCATATTGAATGGATATCTTTTTCTTGACTACAGGTCTATGGCATATCATGGTTGGTGATCTTTCTAATATTATTTGTGATGAAGGTTAGAAGCAAGCTAGTTTTTATCTTGTTGGGCATGTTAAAATTGTTCATGTGATGTATGGTTTATCAATATAAACATTAGTGGCTGTTACTAGACTTTGCTCCTTGGTTGGACACGTTGTAGGGTTATCTCTTGTATAATTTATTCATCATGAGGCAAAAAGCTCATTCCTCTTTCTTACAGATATAGACCATATTATAATTCTCAATATTTCAACAATTCCTTATTATCAAAGCACATTCCACTTTCTGATTTTCGTTTTCCGTGTTTTGTCAGACGGTGTCTGTCGGGAGAAGGAAATTCAGTGCAAATTTTCAACTTGTCTTCCGGCTAATGAAGGGATTAATTTTTGTGACTTTTGTCTCGATTCTAGTAACCATGATTGCCCTTCCTCACATGACATTTCAGGACATTATTGTTTGCATTCTTGCCTTCATGCCAACTGGTTGGGGAATGCTACAGGTGAATGCTCTTTCCTTTTTGTAATCCTTGCAAAATTATTTATTAGTTTTAGCAAAGCACTTGCATGCAATGACTCTTGGAATAGTATGGTTTTATATTCCCAGTTTTTCTTCCTTTCTGTTATGAAATTGCGGAGCAGTTTAACAATCAAGTTATATTAATTTACAACTGCTGCAGTACCCGTTAGGATATACAATTAGGGATAGTTAGGAGTTTGTTAGTAGTTGTGTTCCTAGGTTGTTAGTAGTTGTACAGGTGTAACTGTTTGGTGTTTGTTATTAGTTAGTTACCTGGACCAAATCTCTATCCTAATGTATTGGAAGTCTTTAAATAGAAGCTTCCATCCCTTTAAAAATCATCTTTTGATCAACTTTAGAAATTGAGTGGTGTAACCCATTGTAGAAGCGTATCCACTCTTGTGTATCATTTTCTTTCAATCAATAAAAATCAGTGACGAATTCTTGGGTTCCTAACAGTACCCTTATTTCTCTTGAACTTGCATGCTTTTTTGGTTGTGGTTTACCAAGACATTATTTTTATGTTACTATGCAGATTGCACAAGCATTAAAGCCTCTAGTACGCCGAGCTGGATTTTGGGAGTCGGTGAAAACTCTAGCACGTGGCTATGAGGTTATCATGGGTTTGCTCTTGTTCACTCCTGTTGCATTCTTGGCTTGGTTTCCATTTGTGTCAGAATTTCAGACTCGTATGCTTTTCAACCAAGCATTCAGCAGAGGTTTGCAAATTTCTCGTATTCTTGGGGGCCAAAGGAAGGGTCGATCCTCTCGCAACAAGGAATAGGTGTTTCTCTACACAAGGCTTAAAATGATATCTTTCCTTGAGAAGTAGTAATATCTTGTTGTGAACCTTTTCTGTTACAATTGTAAGTAGTTGTAGATTGTAGGTAGTAAGAATGGGATATATCGTAGCACTTAATTTTATTTCAGAAATTTATTTATTATTCCGTAACATCAATGGAAGTTATTTTAGTCTAAATTTTGACCATAAGAAATGGTAAATTCTTCTCCTTTTTAAATATTTTTCTTGTTTATAAAATACCCACACCTTCCATAACTCTTCTTTCGAAATACACCCCTCCCCATTTAGACCACCCTCTACTCCATTTCCATTTGGATTTCCCACTTCTCCCCCATTGCATTTTGATTTGGGTTCATTCATCAGAATTTAATTTTTTAATTATTTTACAAATTAAATTCTACAACTCAATTTTTTTTATGGAAGCAACCCTATTTTACAAATCTTGATATTTGTTTTTAATGAAATATTTCTTTTTTATATTTCTTTTCTTTTTTATATCAGACTTCTTTTTACATGTAGAGATTAGGTCATTTTATAAAGGTATTTATTTTTCGGTTATTTATTTCCTTTCATTTTCTCTTGATCCTTGTTTCATTTCATTTTCTTTCTTTTTGTTTTCTTTCCATTATCTTTCTTTGATAATTCAAACAAAGAAAAAACAGCGAAGTTTATGTTTTGGTTGAATGACTGAGGAGAGGAACCATGACTTAAAACTCTTGGTAATGGATTTAAAGTGAGGTAGACCTCTACTGTTTATGTATTTCATGTATAGCTTCAGTTTGTATGCGATTGGATAAATATTCATAACATGCTGTTTTGATTTTTTTTTTTTTTCAAATGTGTGTTTGACAAAATAAAATTTGTTTTGATTATATATTAACCAAACCTACATCCAAAGGTGTATTTACCAAAAAAAAAATATATTTTATAACATAATAATAATAATCTACAAAATAATAAGTTTTAATAACATATTATTTATAATAAAATAACAACATAAATTAAACCAAAAAACAAATTAACAAATGTTATATTTTTATTATTTTTCTAGATGACCCAAGTAAAATAGAATGTTAACAAGTGGCTCTTTTTAAAGAAAAAATAGCTCCTTAATGCAAATGGTAGAATAAGAATAGTACAATCAAATTGACAAAGTTAGGACACTTCTCATCAATTGTTGATATTATAATGAATATGTACAGAATAATAACCATTTATTTTGTATGATTGATGATTGACATTATTCAGTTTTTTTTTTAAAGTGAGTTATCCACTTTAGAATAACTAAATACTTTTTTTTATATCAAACAAATGTCTTTGGGTATTGTTTAAGCAATTAAAAGAGGCAAGTTTGTAAAGAAAATTATATTTATTATATTGACTAATGTTTAACTTATAGTTTTAACACAATTTTTTTTATGAGTTTTTAAATCTTTAGTTAGCAAAAAAAAAAATAAACAAAATACTTTATTGAAAAATCTCACGTTCATAACCAATACAGTTATCTCTCTCATCTTTCATGTTTTCTGTAGAGTCTTCACACAAAACACATATCTCTTCTTTATCTTTCTTGTTAACCAAATCACGAAGAAAAAAAATGCACAGCAAGGAGCTTTTAAGAATCGCAATAGGTAGGGTTTACGTAGGGTAGGGTAGGGTAGTATAGTACCGTCTCCGTATTTTCGTGGGTATCAACTTTAACTTTAATATTCGTACATTTGTCTTTTTAGTACTTAAGTGCGTACCCATCCTTATTACCCGCACTTTAACAAAAAATATATCGATAAATAATCGCTATTGTTGTGAATAAATTTAAAAAATTGGTATGAGTATAGTATCATGTAAATTGGTATGAATAGATCATCATGTAGTTTGATATGTGTATGGAGACTAAAAAAAAATTTCCAATTTTTATTATTATTAAAATTGCATTTTTTTTATTAAGGGCTCAATTTTTAAGATTAGAATAGGACCTCTAAAATCTATTACTAGCATATTTTCGTGATGATTTATTTATGTTTCTTTTTTAGAAGGATCCGAAAATTATGAAATGGAAGACCAAAATTCATTGATTTGCTTGAAAGAAAAAGGAGAAGTAAAAAGACATGAGATAATAAAGAATGAGAGAGATAGTAGATAGAGATTGGAGGGAGAGATAAAGATGCATAAAGAGTAGACGGAAATATGTGTATTTAGAAAAATCATGTATTTAAAAAATATTTTTTTAAACAAACGTGTTTTCTTAAAAATCATATTTATGTCCTTTATGGTAATTTTGTAGTTTAAAAAAAAACATTTTTATAAAATTATATACAAACAAGTTAAAAATCATTTTTCAAAAATCTCTAAAAAATAATCTCTAAATTATTTAAAACAAAAATCATTTTTATTTAAGCTCAAATAAATACATCCAATAATAATAGTAATAATAATAGTAATAATAATAATAATATAATAATATATAAGTGCGGTGCGGAGTGGATACTATAAGACCTGTACCCGTTTAATTTTGCGAGTAATTACCCGTTCTCATATTCATTATACAGATTTTTAGCTTACCCATTGCGGTTTTTTTTACGAATATCCACTAGGTCTGGATCCAATTATTATCGTAAAAGAATGAATACTCCTAAATGAGCATTGAGATATTAGCGGATTGGACAAAACGAGAACAGCAATCTAAAAATGTAAAAATAATAAGGGTGATACTTTCAGGTAAACGTAAGTTTGGGGCTTAAATTACTTTCACCAACGAACTAAAATCATAAAACAAACAAAATAAAGAATTTGTTCAGTTGTTGAAACGGGCATTTAGGAGTCCTCAATGATAAACCAAGTCAACACAAACAGGTTGAAACGGGCATTTAGGAGTCCTCAGTGATAAACCAAATCAACACAAACAGATCGGTTCTTGAGAAAGTGGCCCATACACATTTAAACAAAACAAAAAATTCAATTTTAAGCTCTTTTCTGCTATCATGAATCAAATTGCAGTTTTCTTGGATATGTGAGCACTCCTCAGAAAACATCATGTCAAACCTTTGTAAAAAATATGGCCTAATTTTGATGCATAGAATGAATGCACGTATTGATGGAATTTGTTGGTGCAAATAATGAATGCACGTATTGAAGGAATTTATTGTTAGAACTTTGTACAAATGAATTGAGAGAATAATAACAAAAAATATGCTTCATAACTAGCCTCTTAACACTAAAATAAACATACATCAGTACAACAACCATTGCGAATCTTTTCCGCATATAGTCATGACAACTGTAATTATAGCAGGTCCACTCCAACTGGGACTATACATCATGAAAGAGTCTCCTTATCTGGTCAACGGTTGCAGGCATCAACGTTGCCGGGCAGCGCTTATACTGTAATGAACAAAAATACACACGGTAAACAATTAATTAGATGGGGAAAAAACCATGAGTAGAGGTGACATCAGTTGATTATGTTCCCTTTGGAACTCTTCAGCCAACCTTCTACTGATAATCCTTCACTTCATATCTAGTTCGATGGAAAATGCTAGATATACAATATTAATATGGCAGAAGGAATTAACGTTGTAACTGACTTTCAATGAAAGGGGTGATTCCAAACATTCTGTACTGTACAAGCACAGTTAATTCTATTACTGTCAAATTCATTAAAAAAATTCTCTCTTAAAGGAAGTTCCCATATCCACAAAATATTAATTGTAACAGTATATCTTAATAAACTTCCCAATGGTTCTACTTCTAACTTGTAAAATAGAAAAAGTTGTTTGAATTCCAATAACATTAGTTTAACCATCAAGGCAAATAAGGGTTCAAGTAAAGTAAACTAATTGGCCTAAATATAAGTTATTTCCTTTCAACGTCACAGTTAAGGTGTCTAGAGCTCTCACCTGAGTGGTATACTTGAATATACAGGCATAGCAGAAGACGAACCCTGATACTGTAATTACAGACGGATTAACACGCTTCTGCAAGCACAGGGGGCAAATTGTTCTGTCTGTCGGTAGTGGTACCCCTTCTTTGGCAACCTGTTCATATTACACATAGAGATTCACACACAGATCCTTTAGGCACTGAACCGGCACAACTTTTTGAATGACTTGGAAATTCTAATTACTTAATGCACTAGATCATAGAGAGGATGCAAGTCTGGCTATTACAAATTAGTGAAAAGTAAGCTTTAACAATGAATATTGAATTTTTTTTTTTTTTGTTAAAATGACCAAAATGGTAAAGTGAGTACTGATGAGAGAGGTGGGGAAAAGATTAAAATTTGTTTCTGCACCTTTGGTGGAGGAGGGGGAGGGGGAGGAGGATATACAGTTGGAGCTGACATTCTTTCCTCAGCAGACTGGTACCACCATTCCATCATCTATATAGGATCACAAAGAAAATGTGTTAATGATTATGATCCTTGGTAAAGTGTAAATAAAGCTAACATATTTAACAGCATGTCACTGGCAGGCTGGCGGGCATACTTAGGATCCTTGGATAGAACAAGAAGTCAAACTTCAGATAAACCAAACCACCAAGGCAATGGAATAAAAGGCTTTAGTGAATAATGATTCCATTGGTAACAATATTTGATAGTTGATACACAATTGGACACTTGAACAGTTACATAAAATTCAAAATTGAGCCAACAATATCAAGCAAACTACAATAAGCTAAGGATTAAGAAAACTTTGTATCATTTTTGACATATTGCGAGTATTCCATGAAGGAAGAAAAACTATTAAAAGGGCTAGCCATCTTACTTTAAAGAAGAACACTGCTGCAATCAAACCGGTTTGTGCATAGTCAAGTACAGTGTATGTAGAGCTGAGCAATGCTCCCTGCAATGTCTGCATTGTGAAATATATTATGTAATCACATGTGATTCATGGGTCTAAAGTGAAGCATAAACAGACGTTGATTCATACAGTCCGCATTGCCACGCATGATAACAGATTGCAACTGAATATACTTATATACAAAAGGAAAGTTTCCCCACTTTAACCTATAGCCTAGCATAAAGGGTTTAAATCACATGGGAGGTAAGTTCGAACAATACATGTACAATGGTTTATAATTTTAACTGTGTTAATGTAAGCTTCCCCCTCCCCCAAATGGAAGAAAAAATGGAAAACATTAATATCAACAGAATATGAACTAGCTTCTTCTTACTTCGGCGAAAGTAAATCAAAAATAAAATCGTCAATGTGATAAAAAAAAAAATACACACCTTCAACCATTGAGGACCACGGAGTCTCTCACGTTCACGGCTACGTATCTTAGATATTCTAGAAGAGGCATCCATCTATCTTGACATGAAAGAAGGGAATGAAAAGGTCAATCATATGAAAAAGAAATGGTAAACTACGAAGTTCTTAAACTGTAAAAAAAAAAAAAGCGTTTAAGTTGTTTCAACTGTTTATTTGAGTCTCACGTATATTGAACAAGACAACAATAATAAAATGTCCATTTTGTCAAGCACAATTGTCACACTATGGAATGAGTTACATAACAACTTGATGAAGACATTCATGGAATTTGAAACAAGTTTTGGTATTCTTGGAAGGACCAGGTAGGAATTACATTAACAACAACTGCAAAGATAGGGCTAATTCATGTGTTGATGAATTATATTCCAAAATTCCACTCATTAACTGCTTTAACACATCCACAAACAGACAAATACAACAACCAAACAGATTCACTCACATTCACCAACAACACAACAGCACTCAACAACCAAGTAAATTAAGAGCATTTCTAAATGATAATAACAATGGCACGTTACAAAAGTTAATTACATTTGGACTGGAAGTTTAAAGGTTGACGGGATGCCAATACATGTCCAGCTTAGAACTAATGTCAGTGTCAAACAACCAGAATAAAAGGGAAAACATGATAAATGATAGGCCAAATAATGAAAACTTCTGCAAATTCAATACACTAAATGTTTACCAGCTCTTGCCCAGTAGCTCGGCACACTTGAATCCCAATTGCGTGCAGTGCTAGTGAGTAGTACCCAGTAGCATCCAACAAGTATAACATCTGGTATGCGAATTGCATGCCTGCAGGTAAATATAGAAAGACACAGATATTCAGACAAGACATGAACAGATAAACTGAACAAACATGAAGAAAACAATTAACTCTTAAAAAAATAAACTGGATTTACATTTATCAGAAAAAAGAGCTTGCAATCAAAATAAAGATAACTGTTAACAAATCAGGATACAAATAATCCAAAGCCTCAACAACCTGAATTTCACACACATACCCTCAGTACCAGCATGTAACAAAGGGTAACAAAATCCAACAATTTTCTGAAATTTCTTAATGATGCGTGTCCTAACAGAAGCACGAACATCCAATGTTGATGTGGACACCACAGAATCGTGTTCAAAATCATATGAGTCGTTTTCATCACCCCAAAGACTGGCTTGAATCCTTGCTTCCCTTTCTTTATTGTAAATTGAATGCATCTTCGATTTCAAATACGGCAACACAACCTGAAAATATAATAAATATTCATAAAAAGTCGTTCAAAAGTGGTTAATGAGTTAAGGATACCGACTAGAACAATTTTTTTGATAGACTTTAGACTTTACTTAACCGTGAGTCAAACTCCAGATTATCAGGACATTATTCCCTTGAAAACCGGAGGGTTAGAAATGAAGTAGGGTTAGGGTTAGTACCAAAAAGAGAAGGGAAAGAAGTTTTTGGCGCCTCCGTAAATGTGAAGTAGTAGCAGTAGTATCAGTATCGTTATTGAGTTTGATATTTGTGGGTCTTCTTCTGAGACCGTAGAGTGATTCAGAAAAAGAAGCATCTAATAAGGAAATGAATAAAGAAGAGAGTTAATTATATGATATGTTCGATTGAGAAGTGTATAATTAGAGAGAATTGCAAATTAGCTAGGTACCTGTGGTTCGTAAGCTGTGAGCTTCAAGAACGAGCATGAGTAAAGCGAAAGATTCATCTTCGTAATCTAAGAAACTATGAAGGAAAGGTCTTTGTAATGCGAGAACACCAATTGAGTATGTAAGAGCGGCACGGAGACTGCGGGGAAGCTGTTCGGCCGCCGCCATCTCGAAGAACGTCGGACGATTTCCTTGTCCCCCTACTTGAAACAACATATCTGCTTTCTTTCTTCCTTTCAATCCTTCGCCTCAAACAACGTCACTAACGAGGATGGAACAAACTCGTGGGGTGTCAATTGGATTAGGATATTAACTGATTCAAAATACTCAACGTCAGAACCTATGAAATCAGAGTGCAACAAATCAGATAAAAAGGAGTATTTAGTTAAATAATTATTTTTATTTATTATAATACTCATATGAAAGTATATCTTGTATGCAAATATTCACACAAACACATTATTTTCATCTATTTCTCTTAAATCAAAGTCAAACTATTATCATATACTATTAGATAAACAAAAAGTTTTTTTTTTCATAAATATCTTTTTTTATAAAAAATTATAATATACTCTAAATTTATATAACAAAATATTTTTTTGACTTGTCACATCTCTGCTTTGAAATTAAGGTTGATTTTTTTTCCTTTCTGCAGTAGAAGATCGCACGACCTCCTAGAGTAGAGGAAAAAATAACTTTTATGTGGTCGCAGGCGCGGGAACGTGGATGCTAACTCTGAAGGTAAAAAAAAGAAAGTATTTTTGTATATTGAAAAGTTTAAAAATAAAATATCTCACAAAAAATATTTGTTTAATTACATATATTAATTTTTTAGATATTCTTTTACTTATATTTCATTTTGAAATGAGTCAATTTTAACTCTATGTATATATCAACTTCTAATAAAAGATAAACAAAAATATTTTTATTTCGTATATATCTTTTTTATTAAAAAAAATTGATATATCCTAAATTTATATATCAAAATATTTTTTTTTACCTGTCACATTTCTGCTCTGCGATTAAGGTTTATTTTTTTTCCTTTATGCAGTATGAGATCGCATCCCTATATGCGACCATCTATAACCTTTTAATTTTTTATTTTAACAAAAAAATAATATATGAATAAAATTAAAAGTTTATAGATGGTCGCATCGAGATACAACCTCTTACTATAGAGGAAACAATAACCTTTATGTGGTCGCATGCGCAAGGATACGACCTCTGAAGATAAAAAAATGGTATTTTAGCATATAAATTTTAATGTAAAGTATATTGGAGAATTTTTTAAAAAAAATATATAAAAATATCCCACAAAAAGTATTTGTTTAATTACATATATTAACTTTTTAGATATTCTTTTGCTCATGTTTCATTTTGAAATGAGTAAATTTTAACTCTATGTATGCATCAACTTCTAATGTTATATTCTCACCTTAAATTTCTTTCATTAAAAAAAAGAACACTAATGTTATAATAAATTTCTTTCATTAAAAAAAAAATGTGTTATTATATGATATTATTAGATTCGATGTCTTATTACATGATAATTGGTATTTTTCAACTATTTATTTCTATGTAGAAAAATATTATCGATTTCATATATTAAATATCACTTAACCGCGTTGCTATAATAATCTTTTCAACTTTACCTATCAAGTGTTACTTAGCTTCTAGTCGAATATATATCTTAAATAGGTATAATTGTGGGGGTACGGGGTAAAACTTTCCTTCTTCGGTCTCAAGTATAAGAAACTTATATATCTTATAGGCTAAAATATAAACAAAATTTACTATATTTAGTTAGAAGATGTTTATGGTGTATTTGAAAATTAACATTTTTCAGTACTATTAAATTAAATTACCAATAGTTGAATGAAATGTCATATAAATAAGTTTGACTATATTTTAGATTCAGCACCACAAAATTTTGAAGTTTAATATTTTGGGTCAATTTTGAATTGACGTTTTTTGTTGTGATTTTAATTAAAATTAAAATTTTAATTTCAATTGTGGAAACAATTTATTTAATTATTATGGTCAAAATTGAATAGATAATAAATGTATTAATACATTTAATTTAATTTAGTCAATTTTAATAAATATCATAATAACGTTCACGTAAACAAATTAGATATAATAATTTATCAAAATATTTATAGTACCGATACACACTTTTTTTATAGTATTGTCTTTAGTTAATATTGGGCGGTATAATATTACACATATGTTTTTTTGGATTAAAAAAATAATATTCATTCAAATTGATTGAAATTAAATCAATTGAGACATTATAGTTCAAAGACACTAAAAAAAATGATAAATATGCGAACAAACTTACCGCACTCAGATCAATAGCATAAAACAACAAAATATCTACAAATATGACAAAACCTACAAATATGATAAAATTGAAGTGTTTTGAATATTTGTGCATCCGAGCTGTAACGTTGATGATGTCAAAGTAATTTGTTGAATCTGCACTTGATCAAAATTGATATGTTGATTTGGTTACTTGAACTAAAAAACACAGCAAGACGGCGATAAATCAAAATGTCGCATCACAACGACGGACAAACATAATGGTGCATTAAGACAATAAAATCACGAGAGAAAAAAACAGAATATGTGTAACACCCCGAGTTTAAAACACAGCGCGGGTGCATTTTTTTTTTTTTTAAATTAATAATTAAAATAAGTTTTTCCCAAATTTATTTTCAAGGAATTAAAATAAAGTTTATCGTAAAATAGTACGTTATAGATTAATCGATGAACGTAAACCAAATACTTCATCAGGATTATCACTAAGTACTTATCTTGGAAATTAGTTTTTAAACATTAATACATCCCAAAATATCATTGTCATAATACATCAATAGTGAATATCAGAGTACATGGTTCAGCGGAAAATAGTATAGAATTTCCAAAATAAGACAAATTACAATTTCAACCCAAAACCTAATACAATAAGTCTAACTGATCATGCGCTGAAGCTGCAGTAACACGGATTCCCTCCGCATCCCACGCAAGTCTCTTCTGACTCTGCAGCTCGCTTCGATGTAACCTCCTCCTCCTCCTCGTACATAGAGGGATCGGTCTCCTCCGAAGTCAAGTCAATACATACTCGTGGCCGCTTTGGCGGTGCCGGAATCTCGTAGCAATCCTCGGAAATCCTAGATGGACCTGGAATCTCAGTCGCTACCGGTCTCTGCTCATCACGCTCCTCTACCGCATCAGACCCATGTATCTCCCTTCCAACCACAGGGTTGGGAGTCACCACTCATACAGTGGCCTCCGTCTCAACCCTCTCAGCAGGCTCCTCAGCATCGTCGAACACTCCGTGCGCCTCTAACACCAGGCGAGAAGGCACGGGGAAATCTATGCTCGCGTGAGTGCGCTCTACGAAGTTTTCCACGCCATCAGTTCTACTTGTCCGCTCCAGCCACCCCGTATACGTCGCTCTGCTTGAGAGGGGGTCAAAAGCCCAAGCAGTGCGCGAGTAGCGATCAAGGAAATTCAACGACGTTTCTGTCGTTCGGGTGCCCACGGGCGGCGCGGGTTTGGGAGGCATCTGAGGGCAAAGCCCAAAGTCCACAATATAATGGCAAGGGGGTCACCAACCAAAAATAACAAATATTCACATAGCATGCATTGCACAACAACATCTAATCATGACATAATTTATGATGATGAGGAAAGTAATAATGCTCATTTGGAAATTTATGACTTTCATGCCTTTTCGAAACAGCAGTTAATGATTATGAATATGCGGTAAGTACAGCCAACACGTCAACAAAACACAAACATAAATTCAGAAATTTCAGATTTTGGACAGCACTCACACGCATTAATTTCCAACATTCATCATATAAGCAATCATGACACAACGGTCAAATCCCACAATGTAATGCATATATGCTCATGCATAATTTTCTTGGAATCACCAAGGTGCAGTCACTCATAGTGCACATCTCAACGGCCCTCATGACGAGGGTGCAATCGCTCAACAGATCAGCACCAGTGCAGACGCCAAACAGTCCAGCACCAGTGCAGACGCTCAACAGTCCAGCACATCGTGCAGTCGCTCAACAGACCAGCACGTTTGACATCACCCAAGGTACAATCGCTCAACAGATCAGTACCCAGTGCAGACGCTCAATAGTCCAGCACTCGTGTAATCGCTCAACAGATCAGCACGGGGTTGCGCATTTCAGGGTACAGACGCTCAACAGTCCAGTACCAGTGCAGACGCTCAACAGTCCAGTACCAGTGCAGACGCTCAACAGTCCAGCACTTATATACCAAAGTATAATCACTCAACAGATCAGTACTTAGTGCAGACGCTCAATAGTCCAGCACTCGTGCAATCGCTCAACAGATCAGCACGTGGTTGCGCATTACTCTGTGGCCCATCGCGGGTACCACTTGACTATGCAATGCATGAATATACAATGTTTCACTTCTCTAGAAACAGAATGCAAACTCAGAAAATTCATGCATCTCCAACAAATTTAAAATAACTCTGCATAGTCAAAAATCATCATCACAAGCATGATTAAACAGTAAATTAATCATTCACGTTTTGAAATGTTTTCCCAACCTCTCAAAAATTCAGACACAGTGTTTAAAATTGGGATTTTTCTGGGATTTACGAATCTGTATTCGAATACAGCTCTTCTGTATTCGAATACAGAAGCCAAAAACAGTGCAGATTCACACTCTGTATTCGAATACAGAGGCAGTCTCTGTGTGCAAAACCACATCTTTCACTATATCAGTAAAATCTAAAAACTCCATCATCACCACTTCAAAATGTCATCCAAAAGTTCCATTTAAATCCACTACAACATTCCCAGTATTCCCCCAAATACTCAGGGTTTTCAAAATACTCTTAAAACTTGAGATTTTCTGAAAATTCGAATCTGTATTCGAATACAGACCCCCTGTATTCGAATACAGAAGCAGGAAACTGCAATTTAACATTATGTATTCGATTACAGCATGACTGTAGTCGAATACAGGAGTTCAACCTTTGAAAAATTCAGCCTTTTTCTCCCATGTCACTTAAAGGTTTTCAAACATCTTTCTCTCCTCTTTAAAACCATTTCATAGACATCCTTTCAAATCATTTAAACCTTCTCAGAATTTCTCAACACTTCAAAACTCACATGAGAGTGATTAAAACCTATTTTTCTGGAAAACATGAATCTGTATTCGAATACAGCTTCCTTGTATTCGAATACAGCATGCATGTAGTCGACTACAGTTGCGAATACAGTGTTAAAATTTCACTTCTGTATTCGAATACGACATGGTCGTAGTCGAATACAGATGCGAATACAGAAGCAAAAATCTTTCCTCTGTATTCGAATACAGGGGCTCGTATTCGAATACAGGTTTGAAAATTTTAAAATAAAACAGAAACCTTGAAGGTTGTATTCGAATACACACATGCTGTAGTCGAATACACCTTCGAAAACCAATGAAAGTTCAACCCTTTTCAAAACTGATTCTTTTAAAACAACAGCCAACATCAAACAGATTCTGCACTTTCTCAAGAAAAAACTTACCTCATTTAAAATTCCTTTTTCTTTGAAAACCAACAACACCACCAGAATTACACCAAAACAACCAGAATCAGAATCATCACCAGAACCACACAAAACAGCCAGAATTAGAATCATCACCAGAATCCCACAACATAAAACAGAATCAGAACCATTAACATCAGTTTATCCAAAACAGAGACAGATGGTCAATCATTAGAACATCATGCAACATTTCAGTGTTCTCACTCATCAGAACAAACATGCAACATTTCAGTGTTCTCACTCATCAGAACAAACATGCAAATACTCAGCTTCATCAAACATCAGGATGACATGCAAGCACTCAGTTTTCTCAATAACAGAATGACATGTAAAACATTTCAACTTTCATGATACCACATAAATACTTGCAAACATCACAGAACAACAAACATCACAGAACAACAAACCTCAAGAGAATGCATTTTGCATTTTAATGCTATTTTTCAAAACAGTTTTAAGACATGCATTTTAATCATAACTAAAATGGCATGCAAACATTTTCCAGCATTCACACAGAATGTAAAACAACATATTTTACCAGTAAAAACGGCCAACAACAACTTATCAGAATAATCACTTCTAAAAAAAATGCATTTTCTCTCAAAATGTCATTTTCGAAAACAGCTTTTCCTTTAAAAACAGAACTGAAACAGCACAATTTATGGCCCTAATGCAGCTAAAAGATGGAAGGTGCCCTTACTCTTGTAGCGTGCTCTGCTATTTCTCTTGTTCCTGCTGCGTTCCCTTTTTTGCGTCCAGAAACGGTGAAGCTGTTCCCTGAGTTTGCTGCTGCAAAACTGGGTTCTTTCTCTTCGTATTGAGGTGGGGATTAACTTTACTACTGGGGGTTTTCTGGTTTGATGGTTGGAATTTCAGATAATGTGTTTGAAGGAATTTCCCTCTCTTCAAATTTCAGTTCGGGAATGGCAGAAACAGAGACAGAAATGGGAGAGGAGATGGAGTTGGTACATGCAATATGGGCAGTAAGGAGGAAGGAATGGTGTTCTGACTTCACCATCCTTCTCACTCCTATTTATAGACTCTCATGGTGCCACCTCACTTGCCACATGTCTGATTTTCCAGCTTTTTAATTGTCTTGCAATTAGCCACTAATCCTTACTTAATGGTCCAATTAATTTAATTACTTGAAATTAAATTAATTTAATTCTTCACCCAATAATTTTAATTCATCTTCCAAATAAATATTTATATATATATTCACTTCAATCATACATATATTAAATATTTACAAAAATTCTCAAAATGCCCTTGACATTATTCCAAAAATTAATATTTAAAATTAAGGGTCTTACAATATGCGCAAAAAAAAAACATTTATTTAAATAAAATAAAATAAAAACTATTTAGAGAGATAATTTAAAAATAAAAATTGTTCTCCACCATTAACCAGTATTCTTAATTTATGTATATTTTGTTTTTCTACAAATTACACTAACCTTCGTCGAAGTATTCTTAAATAATACTAACACATTCTCTAATTTTTAACTCAACACTAAGCTTCTTTGTTTTTTTATTGTCCCTCTTGAAAATATGAAAAAGTTCGTGCTTACGTAGCTATCACTCAACATCAAAATACGAATAAACCTGTCATTGAAAGCTCCCAACTCTCCAAAGACACAAATGATAGGATATATTTTATTTTCCCCATTAAAATCGTCCAATAAATCAAATAATCGTTCTTCACTTTTCAACTAATATCAAACAATTATCCAAATGCCAAATGAAATACTTAATTGATATTAAATATTCTACAAATACACTTGCGGTAGTAGGAAGAAGATTACTCGACATCAATATGAAAAAATAGCTAATGGTAGGGTGAATTAAAGTGGAAATAAACTAATTTGACAGATAATCAACGATGTTAAATGAATGAGAGGTGTTGGTCACTGAATACAAAAATAAGGGAAGTTAGTGTTAGGAGAAGCGAGTGTAATTTACCCTTTATTTTTTCTTTATATTTTACTGTAGAAAAAATATCACTTGCTTGAATAGTACATGGTAATTAATTTTGTGTGGTTTTTTAATGCTAGTCATCGAAATAATTAATATTTTAAATAAAATAAAAAATTGCGAGAAAGAAATGTTATTAATTTATTTTTACGAGATAGATAAGAGATATATGATTAAAGTGGAAAAATTAAAAAATATAGTAATAAAAAAATAGTGGGTGTGATTCTTAAACTTTAATTCAACTGATAAATACTAATATTGTTAGGTTGAAAAAAATAATATTATTAAATTAAAAAAAAAAAACAATGAAATACATATGGCATAACTCCTTCATTTCTTGTTTTTTTTTAAAAAAGAAAAATCCTTTCTTGGTCGTTAAGAATGAGGACGCGGACATGAGCTAGGTGACTTAATATTATAAATTTAGTCATACAAATATCACAGATGGAATTTAGTCTATACTAGTTTTTCTTCAATGCCAAGCAACAACAATAAAGTTAGTGTTGGAACTATTAATTAATAGTATGAAAAGCGTACAAATTACAACTACGGTTTAAAACAATTTAAGATACAAAATAACATGGTTAGATAAAAATAATGAGAAACTAATACTTCTTATCATAATACTCGAAAACACAATAAAGAGATATTTGAATTGTGTTTGTCATTTTTTAAAGCTATTTTGATTTCTTTATAAAAATTGTTATTTATCAAGAGATTCAATTTACTTTTATAAAACATATTTAGGCAGAGTAATGTTAATTCATAAATAACTAAGATGTGATAAATAGAAAGCGATAAAGGAGACATAACTATTTTTATACTAGTTTATAATAAACTGTTGCTACATGTGGTCATTCCATTACAAATAGATTTTGCCTCAGTACAGTTGATAACTTAATTCATTATTTCAATAACTAACATACAAATATTTTTTACTCTACCTCTTCATACTTTGAGTATTTTTCTTTAACTTCTTCAAATCGTAATCGTCGGAACTTTCTTAAACTTCCTAGCATCCTGCCATTGAGATTTGTGGGAGTCGTTGTACCTTTTCAGGTATCTATTGGAGGTGGGAGAGTTGTTACCACTATTGGACTGATTTACATTAGTTATAGTTTGTGTATGAATTGACTCATTATTTGTTTATATGATTCTAACTCTTGTTAAGATAATGTTGCATATCAAATCATATATCACTGCAAGTGCGTGAGAACACTTTGACTACTTTACATCAATTCTAATAATTATCTACTGAGAGGATATTCCATTCATATTTTTCTTTTGACATGTTTTTGGCTTTTTCATAATTTCTTCGTAACACATTGCTTTTTTTCGTTATCTCTCACGCTCATGCAATGGACTAAGTGTGTTCCTCTTAAATAGAGAAAATAAGTGTTTGTTGAGGATGTTACCATTGAATATCTTCAATCATCATTTAAGGCAGACAAGTCTTTAATATGTATTCATATGCACCTTTGTGGATGATTCTTCGTATCTTGGTACGAGGATAAGGAAACAAATGATATTATTACCAGAGCATGTCTTAATGCCTTTCAAACAAGCAGCATATTTAGGATGTTCATCAAAGGACGCAAATACTTTGTCTTATTTGGAGCACTAACTTTCATTGCAGTGCTGATTTCCATCAAAGCATACAATGTAAATTAGAGTTAGACAGTCAGATGCTTGAAATGATGATGTGATTATCAGAGGCAGATGATCATTTGCTTGTTAAGCTTATAAGAGGCAAAAGAACAGAGCATTACCGTGTTTAGCAGATGCAATCGAACCAAAACATATCATGTATTTTGAGAGTCAACAGAACCAAAACATTACTTGCATTGTCGGAGCCAGTAAAGGCAGAGCGTCGCCCACGTCATTGGAGGAGCGTGTCAAAGCGCTTACATTAAACTTAGAAAATCAGAGTGAAACATAGTCTCATTGTTCATTTGTATTAATCTAATCACCAGATAATATGTCTTACATTAGAACACATACTTTGAAACACTTGTCTTTGAACTACATGATACAATACTTCTTATCTGTTATATTATGACTTGCTCAATTAGTAGACACGGTTACTTCTCTATTAGGGGAATAATATTTTTTGTGTTTAAGATACTCAAATTATTATATATAATTTACTAGTAATTTATCTCACCTTAAAATAGATAGTCATTAATATAATTCAAATTATTATCTATAATCTACCTGTAATCTGCACACTTAGCAAATACAAAATAATAATTATTTATTTATTTATTTTTGTTATCATCAAAACATTAATCAGAATATTGTAGCTAAAACCACGTTTATAATATATATTAAATATCCGGATTAGGTTATTCTTCAAAAATGTTCACATATAGTATATGCATTGAACATTATAAGGTTTATACAAGGCAAATTATTTGATGATATAAGTTTTATCACATATTTCATAATTTATAATCTCATTTTTTTTTTATAATTTACCAATACGAAATAATTTTGTTATTATAAAAATAAAATATATTTTAACAGTTTAATTTTTTTTATCTTAAAAGTTTATATCTGTATTATTTAATTTAAAAATTTGAGATTTACATAAAACATAAAAGTTATCTAACATTGTTTAAATTGAATTATTAATCTTCAATGGAGTGATTAGTGTATAAAAAAGTATTGCTATTTATCGGTTTAATTAGGCTCTAACAGATAAAAGTATCATTTATTGTTAGATTTCAAAACATAAGGATCAACTAATAACATATTTAACTAGTGCACTTAGTGAGTAAAAAGAAAAGTGTATTTAATCTGGTTTTGAAAAATAAAAATAAATTTTGTAACTTTTAAAATCAATTATTACATTTTTTTTAACCTTCTAGTTCATTAACTATTTAATTTCAATTAAGCGGCGGTTAATTAGTACTTTTCTTTGACATGAAGTAATTACAACTTATTTAAAAGAAAATGTAATTACAACTATGTGTAAAGTGTAAAGAAAAGAAAAACACACACTCACTAAAAAAGCGACTTTACTTCATTTATTTGTAAGATTAAAACCCTAAAACAACACAGCACCGTAAAAAATCGCATCCGATGCTGTGTGGCCTTGTATCAGAAACGAGTTTTAAGTCGCACTGAACTCAATTGCCCGGTAAACGCATCGGAGTTCGTCGTCAGCCGCCACAACCACTGACAAAGTCCAGGTTATCCTTTTCTTCATTTCTAGCATTTTCCTTCTCCACTTCTTCTAGATGCACGAGGATTCAATTCCAGCGCAATTTGCGTCCGCGATACTCGCCCTTGCAAATTTGAATTGCTCCACTATTAGTTGATGGATAGTGAAGCAATGTTAACCGATTTATTGTTTAATTTATTGGATTCAGTAGACACTCTTTATTGTTCGCTCTTTTTTTTCTTTTCTTTCTGTTTGTTTATGGTTATGATTTAGGTTACTTAACCTGCTAGGAAGGCACTTTAGAAAAGTTAATTTCATATAAGAAATTTAATTCCCGTACATTTTTAACAATGGTCATAATTTAGGCTAATTATCTTGCTAGAAATGCACTTTAGAAAAGTTAATTTCATGTAAGAAATTTAATTCTTGAACATTTTAAACAATTTTTTCATTTGCTTATGTTACTGGTTGTTTGAATTTGTACTTCCTGTGCTCTTCATGGAAGTTCGATTTTTGGTTTCTCATTTTGTCTTCTAAAACATTGATTTGTTTTGTTTTTAGCAGATGTCTCATGTTGAGGAACTTTGGGAGCGGTTGGTTCGAGCTGCTTTGAGGAGGGAAAGAACTGGTGACGATGCTTATGGGAAACCTGTTGGCGGAATTGCTGGAAATGTGCCATCTGCGCTTGCTAAAAATAGAGATATTGATGAAATTTTAAGAGTTGCAGATGAAATTCAAGACGACGATCCCACGGTCTCTCGAATATGTATGTTCTTGTCCATGCCATTTTCATCTCGTGCTCTATCTTTGCTTGTTTTATCCATTGTATTGTCTTTGCTACTTTTTTTACTGCATCGCAGTTTAGAAGTTATATGAAGTGTTTCAATTGTATATTATCTCTCTGTTTTCTCCTGTGGTGGTGGTGGGTTATAGGAAAATGTTAAATGGTGAAAAATGTAAAAGTCCTTTTGATGAAAACCCTTTTGTTAGATTGAGATTGTCTTCATATATTTCAGTTTGACCACTGAGATCCTCTAGAGTTTAGATAACCATTCTTTGTTCTAAATAATTCTTGTTTTTTGCAGTATGTGAGCATGCCTATTCGTTATCTCAAAATTTGGACCCCAATAGTGAAGGTCGAGGTGTTTTACAATTCAAGACTGGTTTGATGTCTGTCATTAAGGTATATATTTAGCTTCTTTTCTTAAAATTTAATTGCAGGATTGGTCTTTTTATTTACTACTCGAGAGTTTGACCTTATAGTCATTATGATAACTGGTTCATATCGGCTTCTGAAGTATAGCAATGTTGACTTTTTCCCTTTCCATATCTATTTTTTAATTTTGAAATATTTCAAACTAAGTTTTTGCTTCACACTTCATATTTTGGGGCACAAGCTCTACAATAGTTATTAGGACCTCACCAGTTTATTATGGTGTAATTATTTTAAAACTATCTAAGCTGTAAAATCATCATGTGTGTTTTTAAATTTTTTAAAGGTTTCTGTGTCCTCATTTTCTCTGTTTTTTGTTTATATTTTCAGCAAAAGCTAGCTAAAAGGGAGGTTGGAACTATAGATAGAAGTCAGGACATTGCCCGATTACAAGAGTTCTACAAGAGTTACAGAAAGAAGAATAATGTGGATAAATTACGTGAGGAAGAAACACAGTTGAGGGAATCTGGTGCTTTCAGCCGGAATCTTGGCGAGTATGTTTACTGTTATGTGTTTAGGGCCTTTTTAGATGACATTGTTCTTCCTCTTTCCCACCCCCTTGGGCTTTGTGTAACTACTTTCTCCCAATAATTAATGAGTTCTAGAATGTGACTTGTTGTTATTTTTTCATCTCTTCTCATGCTATTGCATTTTCTTTTTGACGGGTTTCACCTATCCAAATAAGGTTTGATTGTTGTTATCTGCAGTAGAATTTCCTAGTTTGATATTTGTGGTTTCATATCTCTTTTTCCTTGGCTCTGTTAAATAGTGGAGTTACTAATGAGGTGTAGCCAAGAAGTTGATGTTGTGAGATTTGTTATTGTTTTGAGTTCAGACATTAACTATGTTTTCAAACTCAACATCCTACCTAGGACTGGGAGGTGGTGAAAAGAAAGTAACTTGAGAAAGATCCTATAGATATGATAAATAACCAAACTTAAATTGAATAAATAATGAAAAGAGATATTAAAATGAAATTTATATATGTGTGTGCGTGCGCGTGCACACATATTGCTTTATCAAAAGGTTTAGGTTTTAAAAATAAAAAATTACGATAGCAAAGACAGGGAAACCATTAAACCGAGTTATAGTATTAGAAACAGTATTACATTTTACAACCCATCTCCCTCCTCTTAAGCAAATAAATAAAAAGGGATAGGGATAGAATAACGTGTGCAGAGATGCACACATGGCAGACAACACATCACAAGTAGCTGTGCAGGGTGGACGTTGGTTTAGTCTTGACGGTTGAGTGTGCTATGGTTTTGGTGGGAGAGAGGAGTGAAGGTTGGGTTGTTGCTGTGTTTACGTATGGGTTATGAAATGAACCTCAATGAAGAAGGAAGGACTGGGTTTTGATTTTTAAAACCGGGTCAAACCTTAAACCCAACTCAAAAAACTTAAAAAGCAGCTGCACAGGATCAGGAGAAATGTTCGACCCCACAGCAAACTTTGCTATACCGCAGCAATCTTTGGAGCTTTCGAGCCTTGGCGTATTGTCAAACAGAAACTGGGGAGAGGATTGTAGAATCATGTCACATGATTCTATGAGTCACCTCGAGATCCTGACAATATCAGGCATTAGGTTGTAAAAACATTCAATGAAATGTCTATAAAATTGGGTAATTTATATTTTTAGACATCTATATTTTATATTATAAATTGTATTCAAGATTCATATATAATTTATTCCTGCTAAATTATATGTTCTGATTATTCTTAGTCCTTTTCTTATTAAGTCTTTAAATGCTATACAGGTTGGAGCGCAAGACTGTGAAGAGGAAAAGGGTTTTTGCTACCTTAAAGGTTTTAGGAACAGTGCTTGAGCAATTGAGTGAAGAAATTCCCGATGAGGTTTGGTTCTTCACTCTTTGAACAATGTAAACTTTAATATGTTTTTTTCTTTGCTTATTGTTATTATGGATTATAGAATAGTTTTTTCTACGTATTATAAAACGTGAAATGGTAATAATTTGAGAGGAAATTAACTGGAATATTTTCTGAAATGCATTATCTAGTTCATTTAGTTATGGGTTCAGTTAACCCCTATTTATAGAGTACACGAATCTGTAGGGACTCTTAGAGATATCACAGTGCAGCCAGTTTCACATAAGCTCTATTAGTAATTTATGCAGTACACCATAAACTATTAAACAGAAACTGCACAGGCACTTATACCCTATATACTCTACCACCAGTTTATGATTTTGAGTGACACTACTTTTTCAATATTCTCTAACCTTTCTCCTTTTTATTTTTAAAAAGGGAAAAATAAGTAAATAACAGAAGTGGATGGGATAAATTCTGCAGGGGAACTGCTAATAAGCAATAACTTTGTAACAAATGTGCTGACATTTTTGTCGACCTTGTACTGATTGCTTTGAGTACTTTCCTTTAATCTGTATTAGGGGTGATGATATTCTAACTGTTTAAATCCTATTACTTTTCATTCCTTCCTTCCTTCCTTTCTTCTTATTTGTGTATGATCTTTGAAACCCATATATTTCTGTACCACAGTATAACTTGGTGTTTTCACCGTGATTGAACTAGGTTTCATTTGTTAGGGGTTGTATATTTTAGCTGGTGTTGATTGGTATAAGATTAAACCAGTCTCGTCCCAAAAACTTTCCAGATGCAATTATTCATTATTTTTGATGACATTGTAATAATAAAATTTTATTTAATGCATAATGTCACAATAGTTTATTATTAGCCTTTTGTTACTGCATTGTTAAAGGATTTTGGAATGGAGATAGAAGTGCCTTATTGAAGCAAGCCGATGCTTGCTGTAATTTTTTTCTAGAAGCTGCTATGGTGCATTTGTTTAGCTTAGCCGAATGCCTGAATTCATCAGGATTAGTATTGTTGTTATAGTTCCTTTTGAATTACTTTATTTTAATTGTATTGCTTTATTTTTTTCTGGGTGTAATTAGCGATATGAGGGGTATGGTAAGATGTTTTTTATGTTAAAAATTGTGTATGTTAGCCGCAACTTTGGAACATTTTTTTTATCATTTATTTCTGATCTCTAACATCTCTTATAATATTTTCTCTTTGGTGTAGCTTAAGCGGGTCATGGAATCAGATTCTGCATCGACAGAGGATCTGATTTCTTACAACATCATCCCTATAGACGCTGCTTCTTCAACAAATGCTATTGTTTTTTTCCCTGAGGTTTTTGAGCTTCTTTATTTAGGTTCCCATTTTTATTTTTGTGACTGTTTATTACCTGAAAAATATTTATTGTTAGGTGCAAGCAGCAGTTTCAGCTCTGAAGTATTTCAGTGGCTTGCCTGAACTGCCCAGAGCCTATTTTGTTTCTCCTACAAGGAATGCCAACATGTTAGATTTTCTACAATATACTTTTGGATTTCAGGTCTGTATGTGTGCGTTTTTATTTGGTGTCAATTGTCCAGTCAAGATTGATGTTGTTGTTTCTGTCATTCTTAATGTTTTTGGGTTCTTGAATTAACTTTTCTTTATCTCTAATATGTAGTGAACTCAAATTGTTGTATTTATTAAAATCTTGGTAGGCTAACATTAGTATTTGCCGGGCATGAACACTTAAAAATGCACTTTTGGAGTCCCTTTACATACATACATACATACATACATATATATATATATATATTTGTGGAGGCTGATGGAATCTGGTCTAAACAGGTCAATAACTGAATATTGATGACTGTTTATTTATTAAATATCTATTTGGGAACTCCTAACAGTATAGTTACACAGAAATAATGAAATACAACTAGAAAGTAGATAATAGAATGGTAACTGCTAATGAGTAATGACTACGTTGGAGTCAAGAGAGCCTAGGCTCTTCCAACAATCCAATACTCAATACCTAATACCTACCATTTGTCTCCTCCTCTCATACTTATAATTATTTTACTAAATAACTGCTGCCCCCCGGGCCCATTTAAATATGTGGCCTCCTGCTAGAATAAGTTTCCACAATTGGAACAGTGGGAGCTCTACTAAGCTGCAACAAGTCTGTATTTGTCTGTTTATGTACTCCCATGTATACAAATGATTTAACATTAAAGGAAATTTTGGACTTGCCAATGGCATTGTCAAGGAAGATTCTTTGATGGTTGAGACTTTCCTAGAGATTTTAAGGTCCAAATTTGATTGAATTTGCAGTATATGATGAAGAGACTGTTGTTTTTTGGATCACCCAATTCTCAGTTGAGCTGAATAAAATAGAACTTTAGAATGGCCATGTCATGGAAAGTAGAGAGATTATTTGAACTTGTAAAAGCCTTCGATAAAGTAGAAAAGGAATTTCCAGCGTACAATAGTGACACATGTATGAATCAGTTTTTTTTTTTTTGTTATAAAAAATCTCTTGAAACTGAACTTATTTACTAGAATGGGATGTAAAATTGCTCGATTGGCTTGTCTGTCACAATGATATTATAATTTGGGTTATTTGATGGGACTGAATAATTGGATCATAAAGCAATAAATTCATTCAGTCTGAAAATTAAAAATAATTTGATTGGAATTCTTCACATATGTGATTCTGTGTCCTTTCTGATTTTCATTCTTTTATTTGTTTGATGTAATTAATTTTGATTATGTCTGATTTATTTTATCTTTTTTAAGTGATAATTGTTTGACATTGGCATTCTTGCGAACTCATTTTTCTCATGCATATGATGATTTGTTTGCTGGCAGAAAGATAATGTTGCTAATCAGCGTGAACACATAGTTCATCTGCTTGCAAATGAGCAATCTCGGCTTGGAGTTCCAGACAAGACCGATCCCGTTAGTATTTGAATCTTTCTATTTTTGAGGATTGTTTGCCTTTCTGAATTGAATCTTGATTAAACTTTTATCCCTCAAGTTTTTCTCTAGTGTTTTATTTGCAAAATGCTACATCATTTACTGAATGAATTGCGTTTAGTAGATATTCACAATTTTAAACAAATGTGGATGATTTATTCCTTGTCTATGTGAGCAAGGGCTACATACAAAAGTAGGTGGATTGATGGTGATTAAGCTCATAGCCACACTTTGAAGCTATGGGAGAGGGTAATCTTATGGAGATTAAGATAAGAGACTCGCAGTATAGAAAATAAATTTTGTTGATGCTATTTAGGTTGATCTGGGAAGCAAGATACGTGCTACAAAGATTTATGGAGAGTATTAGAGGAATAAAAGAGTTACACTAGGTTTTAATTAATATGGAATAGGGCGAATGATAGTGTGCTTACAAAGGAAATATGGAAAGTTTTAGAGAAAAAGAAGTTTGTGTTGCCTGTATTGGAGTGTAATTTAATAATAGTTTCTGTGTTGTACTTACGCCTGTGCATTTACACGGTCTGCGGAAATGGAGGTTCTGGCCGCTGTGTGGTGAGTGGCGGGTGAGAAGGATTTTCACAAGCCATCAGGATCAGAGGGCTCTTGACGTGCTATATTGGAGTTTGAAATTTGTGGGAGAGAAGAGAGTTCTAGAAGTGTTTGTGCAACTGGAAATGTATTGAATGATTAACTGAACACAGTTTTACACTAAATCTACGTATAATTAGCTAAGTAAACCAAGCTAGTTACTGTAACCACCATAAACAAATGACAACTGCAAGAATATTTCAATAGAGAGACTGTTCTCATACATATATCATGATTCTGATTGCAGCAAATTGTTTTGTTTTTCTGTTCCTTTGTTCTGATGACTAAATGTAAGACCATAACTTTGGATATCCAAATGGTTCTTGTTAAGAGTGGAGAAAACTGAAACTATCATTATGTTAAAGGAAGAAAATGAATCTTGAGAATATACAAGAGGTGACCCTATCTATATATAGGGCACCATTACATTGTAGAGAAATGCTAGCTGTATGCCTGCTGTTATAAAAACAGTAATCGAACTGAATTAGTTATGCACTCAACAGAAAATAATTTTAAACAGTGGGGGACTAGATACAACCTCATAGATACTCTAATAATTCTACACAGAAATTTCTGCATCAATCTGACATGCAAAATTTTGAAATTACATACAGCAATGCACGCCATAAAGAGTAGTGCACCTGCCCTGCATGATAATTTTGTTTTTTATTATTATTTTGTCACCCTGTTGGCATTTTTTTATTTTGTATTGGTTCTTATTCTCAACATGTATTTATTGTTTCCAGAAATTGGATGGAGCAGCTGTGCAGAGAGTATTCATCAAGATTCTCGAGAATTACATAAATTGGTGCAGCTACCTATGTATTCAGCCTGTTTGGAGCAGGTACTACGACTATTCATATTGGTATGAAAACTATTTGATTTATTGTGATCTATGAATATGATTACTGACACTGAAGGGGCTATTGTGGTTCTTTAGTTTGGAGGCTGTTAGTAAAGAGAAGAAATTGCTGTATGTTTCTTTATACCTCCTAATATGGGGCGAAGCTTCAAATATCAGATTTCTACCAGAATGTTTGTGCTACATATTCCATCATGTAAGTAAATTGAACAGAGTATTTCATATTTCTCTTTTATTGTTTCTGCAAAGTTTTTGGTATTTAATTTACTGGCATTTGTTGTTGTGATATTGCCTTCTAAATTATTCGTTGCTGTTATATTATACCCTACTTCTTCATCACCATCTTTTTCTCATCTGTTTAGTTGCATTAATGTGATTGCTTCACTATTTAAATGCACTATTGGTCTCAACTTGTTGATGTTCTGGTGCTATTGCAAACAGTGATGGAACTTTTTAGATCTGAATTACTATTGGATTCTGTTCAAATTATAGGGTTAAGTAAGGAAGGACTACATGAGAGGATTGACACCCATTAAACTGAGGAAGTGTACTATGAGGCTATACGAAATACTGACCTGATAGTTTATCTTTATCCACCCTTATATAATAATATAATATTTCCCTTGTTCTTAAATGTGAGATAATCTCTATCTCTATTGTCAATAGTCTCAATCACATTTATGTTTTGAAATGGAGTCCTCATTCAGTCATTCTTGAGGGCAATGTAGTCTGATATTTTTGTGGCCAGAATTTTTCATGACAATCTGAAAGTCAATAAATTTTTATGCCAGGTATAGAACAATATGTAAAACACAAGTTCCATATTTTAAAGGATTCGAGTTCGACATGGGATCACAGAGATGGTAATGCACGTGAATCCTTTTGAAATTATTGTGTTCTGGTAAGGAAGGAGAGTAAGAAAGTAGACTATAGGCTCAGAATATTAAAATGATATGGTATAGTATGCAATGTCGTTGATGGCGGATGGCAGTTGATCGTAGTGAGCCATCTTAGGTTTTGGGCCCAACACAACCTTACAAAACCGGCTTGTAAGGTGACGGGCGTCACTATTTATAAACTCTTATCGAGTTCTATCTATTTCCAACGTGGGACTTGAGTTTTTTCAAATAAGCCAAAAATCCGCCATAAACATATGGCGGAAGCATGGCAGACAGGTTAAAAAACTTATTTTACATATATACATTAAATGGCAAAAACAAAATAAAAAACACCAATTAAGAAACCAATTTAGAAACCATATTAAGTTAATTTAAAAACTGGATGTGTATAAACAATTAAAAACAGACTTAAGATAATTTAAAAAATAGAAAAAGAAGTTTAAACAGAAATATAGAAGAAAAAAATAGATAAAGAATTGAAGAAAAAAGAAACATAATACTTATTAGAATAAGAAAAATAAAAAACAGAGAGAAGAGAAAAAAGAGAGCTGGTCGTGTGCCCCTTAGCAGAGAAGAGAGAACAGAGAGCAGAGAACTGAGTGGTCAGTTGGTGGTGGTCGCATTGTAGTCACACACGCAGTTGGATGATGGTTGTTGCAGCCGCACACAGTTATGTTCCAGCCACTCATGCAGTTGTCTGACGCACAGGAGAGAAAGAGAACATGTAGAGAGCAGAGAGAGAAGAAACACTTTGAGAGAAGAGGGTAAAATTGTAAAGTATCCATCTTTTGTAATTTTTTTTTAGGAATTTAACCCATTTTGGGCCTGAGTTTGGTTTGGGTCACATGGCCAATCCCACATTTTTTTCCTTCTATTTTCCACCGAAAAAATCTAGCTTTTCTGTCACATTGCCATGTCCTTTTCCTTCCTGGCGGCTGCCATGGCCCTGCCATACGAAATCTGCCATGGCCCTGCCATACGACACCATATCTTTCTATGGCGGTCTGTTGAAATCCCACCACGGCGCCGCCATGGCCGATTTTCAATTACACTGATATTGTGTTCTAATATTACCAAACCAATTGTGGTATACATTCCGATACTTATCTTGCAATCCCGATTAAATAACTTCAAGTATAGGGTAACATCCCTAAAAATAATGTAAGGATCCTATCTTGATAAGATTCCTAAATTAAGATAACTGGATTTTCTCGAAAATAATGTAAAATATCCTAATTTATTATTATGGTCCCATACTTCTCAAATATTTTTTAAATATTCGAATACAATAAAATTCGATTTTGTTTTGCTCTGATTTTTTGTTTTAATTTTTTTGGTAACTTTATTTTCGTTCCCTTTTTTTTTTCTTTCAATTTTGGTTTCTATTTTGCTTATGTGTTCCCTCTGGATATCATTTTATATTAAATCCTGTAAATATATGCAGATGGCTAGAGAGATGGACGAGATCTTAAGGCAGAAGATTGCACAGACAGCTAATAGTTGCACTTCTGAGAATGGTGTCTCATTTCTTGAGAATGTTATCCTTCCTCTCTATGACGTTATTGCTGCAGTAAGTCTCAGTGTTCTATAATTATTTTTTGAACTTTACATTGTCAAAGCTTGAAATAAGCTCTGTACATCAGTAGTAGGCTTGCCCATAATTTTATGCTGTGGATATGCAGAAAACCATTTAATTGTCTATCTTTTAGAGTATGCATAGTCATTAATATCAGTAATTTGAATAGAAGGTAGTGAATATATTCACCTTTGAGTTAATGTGTTAACTATTTCTACAAAGACACAGGAGAACAAACTGGACCTCATAAATTGTCATCACATCACATTGATTTTGGTGTTTGTTGTATTTAAATTTTGTTTGTGCAAGTGTACACAATCGTGACTATTGGTGAAGTGAAGCTAGATATTGTTACCGCGAGGATTGGTTGTGGTTAATTTCACAAATTCTCAGTTTGGATAATCTAGTACGTGAGATAGCAAAGTAACAAGTGACACATTAAATTGAGGCAGTGAAAATAGTAAATTAAAATGCCTATGAAAGTAAAAATAACTCAAAGATGTGGCAAAAACTGGTGAATAAAAACAGCTAGGGATACAACTTCCTAATAAATCACCAAGCATGATCTGCGAGTGTGATGCTATGGTATCTGGGTGAGAATAAACGATGGTGCCTTTCAGTCGCTTCCTATAGAGTTTTATTGAGATTCCTTTATGTCTTTATGTCTAACTTCTCATTTATTACACTCCTGACTAATGACCATGATTCAATTCACCCTTTGGACTTTGATGTACTATTTCTAGCTTTACCAAACTTAGATAATGTGTCCATTACCTATATTATCCATATTTCCCAAAGATTTCCACTCACTAAACTTTTTCTATATTTTGTGGCCTGTTATTTTTGAACCACGGGGCAAATCATAGTCGAAAACATTTGGCATAAACCGGACCGGACTGGCTGGTTTGACCGATTCAACTGGGAACCGGGTTTGTTTCCTGGTAGGTCAAGCGCTGAAAACTGGTAGTTCGTTAGAACTGGAATAAAACCGCTTAAGACCGGACTGAACGGGCAATGGTTTCGGTAAACTGTCCGGTTATTAAGTATGGTTACCCCTTTAATTTTGTGTATTTTGCTATTTTTTTAGTATTTTTGTATAGTGTTTGTATTTTATGTTTAGTTTGTATACTATTTTTTGGCCGTCACAATAGTGGTCATCCCGCTATCCGCAATCTCGCTATCCCATTGTTAGGGTTCGGCGCTCTGCACCGCTATCTGTGCCTGACAGCATAGGTTTTTGCGTCCTTGAAATCTTCAATGCTGTCAAAGGCCCTAGCTGCTTGTCGTGTGAATCCTGTTAAGACAAGGCACCATACTATTGTGAAGAAGGCAAAGGGTGAGTTGGGTGGGGTTTTTTTGGTCTGTTTCGCCAGTCAATTCTGCAACGTTGAGTTGATGAACCTTGGTCATGATGTCATTGAGGAGTGACTAAGCGGAAGGTCGAGGAAGGATTTTTAGTTTTGAAAAGGGATCTCGGTTTTGGAGTATTGCTTGAGGTGGGGAGGGAGGGTTTGGGTGATGGTGTTGAGGCAGGCCAGATTCCATGGTGTGGAATTGGTTGAGCTGTTGGTGGTTGAAGGATTTGTGCAGCGGTGGTGGAAGTGTTGTTGCTTGCGGCGGGAACATTGCAGACTTGACTGGCGCTCTGTTTTTGCAGAGTAGTAAAGACTCGTTTGTGTTGGAGGTGCTGCAGTGGTGCACATGGTGAGTTGCATTGCCAAGTGTCTAGGCATGGCTGCTTGGTGGTGAATGGGTGTCTGGAAAAACCCTACGGTAACAAAAGGATGTGGTTTGGGTGAGAGAGATAAAGATGGAGGTTCTAGTCGTAATTTAAATTTGAAATGTATCTGTATACTACTTAGTTTGATTGCTATTGTACATTACATTACTCCATTCAAACAAAGGAATTTAAGAGTGAAGAAATTTACTTAATATATCTAATTAATATTAAAGGAAATTCAATTGAACCAAATGAATTTCATACCATTTTAGATTTTTTTTTTAATTTCATTCAAATTCACCAGTAGTCTTCTATAGTCTTGCAGCTTGGTTTTCTGTTATATGCATTGTTTTCATTTAGGGGTTAATTTCTTTAATTCTATAATCTTCAGTGGTTCTAATACTTAAATCTGAATTTTAGCATTTATTTATCTGAAATTTCAGGAAGCTGCAAACAATGATAATGGGAAGGCACCTCATTCTTCCTGGAGAAATTACGACGATTTTAATGAGTATTTCTGGTAAAAATTCTTTAGCGACCTTCTCTTCTATTTGAGTTGTTTCTTATCTATAGGAAACTGAGTTTGTTGCCTATTTTTATATTCAAAATAATCATTTCTCTTTCAATGTTTGAAAAATGGTCTTTGAGACCGACAATATATTGCTAGCCATGACAACCTAATTCTTGTGCTTCAACCTTTCTCTTAATGTTGACTGTTTCCTTGTTACCCTGAAAAATGACTTTGCGAACTCCTATCGGTTTTATTAGTTGGGTGCCATTAGTTCGTCATATTCTTCTCTTGCCTCATCAAATGGTCTGCATATTTGCACATTCATCGTTGTTTCTAATAGAATCCATGCTAGGAAATTAAGATTTGATTAAATATTCGGAAAGTATGCAAATTATAACAAGTTGCAGCTAAAATATGTTTTCCTAGAGTTATACTCCTTCGGAGGGCTGTGAACTCTTAAAGTTGACCATGAAAATACCATAAAGTACGTAGTACACACCCACATGTTTGTAAACCACCACACGCGTAAGAGTTGCCTTATAGCAGTTACAACCCCTAAACATAATTACTACTTGCTTAGTTACTGCTACTCCCTCTGTTCTTTATTACTTTTTACTGGTTGTTTTTCTAGAAAAAAATTGTTCCTATTTACTTGTTGTTTTTAATTGTCAATGCAACATTTATTATCGTTTGTCCATAATACCCTTTTGTATTTATTGTTGAAAGAGAAATTGGTAGAATGAGATAATAAATTAAGGGTGTTTTAGGATCAAAAGTAACAAAATTTATTGGTTTTCTTAGTTGGTGTAAATAACCTTAAAACGTCAACTAAAAAGGAACGGTGGGAGTACATAACAGTTACTATCCTTTACATTTATTATGCCCAGAATACACATTCCTATTCCTTGATTTGGTTGCACCTACAACCACTGGATCATATGTAGGCCCATCAGTTTCAATATATGGTTCTCCTTCAAACTTTAAGATATCTAGTTGTCCCAACTCTTGCTCTTGAAGACAAAGCTAAACCTCTATAAGTGATACTGGGTCCATCAGGGCCATTTTACAAATATTGTCTCGTGAATTTATTGGCACCTCTAGTTGACCGTGCTTGAGCAGTTCCTTTTTGAAGGTCCACCACAATACTTTAATATCAAAACTGTGATTATTATTATTAGCATTATTGTTGAGAAATATCACAATTATAGGGATTTGATTGTATAGAGTCCTAATTATGTTTCCTTAATTATCTTGCAACCTTGTATATATATATATCCATTGTATTGTTAGTACATTCAATTCAATAAAATATCGGCTTAATTCCAGTTTTGGTCCTTTACATTTATTCTAGGTTTCATTTTGGTCCCCTACGTTGTAAAAGTTTCAAGTTGGTCCCTTAAGTGAGTAACTTTCAGTAAAGTTGGTCCATTTTCTTAAGTTCCCCCATTCCCATTTTATTCCTTTTATTCAGGTGTTCTGTATTCCAAATTCCTTAAGAAGTTCGAACTTGCTGTTTGTTTGGAAAATCTGGTTTAGTTTGCAGGTACGAGTGTGTTGTTACGGAAGTCCAATACGTGTTGTGACCTTTTCAGAAATGAGTAATTAACGTCTATGCTCTTGATTATTTGATGAAACTATAGCCAAGAGCATATTAGATATTAGATATAAAATAAAGCAACAATAGTAGCAAAAACATTGAAGGAAAGCTGCAGGTTACAATGGCCAAGCCATGAAAACACTTCCAAAATGACAGGAACGCCTGTTGCTTTTGATGAAACAGAGGGAAGCTAGGAAATGAGTGAAATTTGCACAACGGTAGTATCAGAATAGGGAAATCGTCACAATTTATGTTTTTGTTTTTATCAATTACTAACAGTGTTATCACCAAGGGAGGTAGTTGCTTAGTTAAAAACTAGAAAGGATGTTATTTGGTGAAACTTCAAAGGAGGTTAGTGTAATTGTCTAATATTCATTTAGTAGTTTGACCTCAGAAATTTTTCAGGTCACTGCATTGCTTTGAGCTTAGCTGGCCTTGGCGCAAAAGTTCTTCATTTTTCCAAAAGCCACAACCTAGATCAAAGGTTTGTCTCTTTTTTAATTATTTTAGATACCTTTCTTATTACACCACACAGTTCATTTTATTGCATTTCTGTGTTGGATACTGTTAAAGGACAGTGATACTAAGAATGATGCCCAATAGGAATGGGTTGTTTATTTTTTTCTGGTTCTTGGGTGGAATAACAAGTGTATGATGATGTGTGGTTGAGTACACATGTGACATGTATCATAAAAAGCTCTCAAAGTAGGAATAATAAATACCCGATGAAGGTAGTTTAACTTGAATGTATTGTAGAATCCATAACAGGTGGAGCTTAATATCTCAATGGGTTCTTAGTAAACTGTTGTCAATAACTGTTGTATGTTTTTGTTTGATGCGGTGTTTTATTTATCTTTTTGTGTACAATGCAGAAAATGTTATCTGGCAGAGGTCAACGTCAGGGGAAAACATCTTTTGTGGAGCATCGAACTTTTTTTCATCTTTATCATAGTTTTCACCGATTGTGGATATTTCTTTTCATGATGTTCCAGGTTTATACGTTTGTTTACTCTGATCTAGTCATAATATATTCTCAAATAATGTATTTGAAATTTAATTTTTGTTTTCTCTATCATGTCTTTTTTTTCCTCTATATTAAATTGGTATTTAGTTTCATGGTTTTTGCAGGATTTTATTTTTGCATCCTAAAGTTTTTCATGTAATTCCAACTCTCAGGGTCTAACAATTATTGCTTTCAATGATGGAAAGTTTAATGCCAAGACCTGGCGAGAAGTTCTTAGTCTTGGACCTACTTTTGTTGTGATGAAGTTTTTTGAGAGTATGTATATTTCTGTTGTGAAGTTTTAGATCTTTCATCTTAGTTTCACACTCTTTTGTTTGTTGAATATCTTCCAAGTGCAATAATTTTTGTTGTTGCCTGAGTTATATTTTCTTGCCCTCATCTAGTATAAGTTTTGACCTTTATGCTTCTTTTTTCAGGTGTCCTGGACATTTTCATGATGTATGGTGCATATGCAACAACAAGGCGCTCAGCTCTGTCAAGAATTTTTCTACGATTTCTTTGGTTTAGCCTTACTTCAGTTTTTGTAACTTTCCTTTATGTGTATGTAATCCCAAAATAATGATGATTTTTTTCTTTTATCTTTAGCTTCTTGTTATTTTCTGTTTGTTATTTATTGCTTTGTGTTGATGATTTGCATTTCCAACTGTTTGTGCACGACTGCAGAAAAGCACTCCAGGAGGAGAGTAAAAGAGATTCAAATTCAGTTATTTTCAGATTCTATGTGATTGTCATTGGGGTTTATGCCGCTGTCCAATTTTTCATTAGTTTCTTCATGCGGATTCCTGCATGTCATCTTCTTACAAACCAGTGTGATCGTTGGCCCCTCATTCGCTTTGTGAAGTGGCTGCGCCAGGTTTTTGTGTCTTCATTTGCATTTGTTTCTATAATTGCATTATTAATTCATCTTATTTTGTTTTTTCTATATCTTGTGTAGTTATGCTGATGTTTGTTCCTTTATATTGACTGATGAAGGAACGGCATTATGTTGGACGGGGAATGTATGAAAGGAGTTTGGATTTCATCAAGTATGCACTAGACATCGTCTTTTGTGCCATTGTTTTTACTTAGAACTCATGTAGAAATTCTAATTAGAAGTTAGTACTAAGAGTGGTTCCTTCTGGGAAGGACTTTGTCCCATGTTCTTTCCAGTTTAATATAGAAATATAGAATTACAACTGCCTTGTTTGTTTCTATTGAAGTTATGGGATTTTAGAGAAAAGGAGGAGAGAAAATAATAAGGGTTTCAATATTATTGATAATAGCTTAATGTTGAGTTGATAACAAAAAACTCAATACTAATATCTATTTATAGAGAAACATAGACTCAATCCTAAATCAAGAACAAATCATAATAATAATTAGAGATATTCTAAGATACCTTTATGATTATAAATTGATCATAGAAAATAACTCAAGATACTCTAATATAATATAAAAGATATTATAAGATATTTTCTAATATTCTAACACTCCCCCTCAAGTTAAAACTTATTAAGCTTTAGCTCGCTATAAGAAAATAATGTTTTACTCCTCAAAATAATAAAAAAGGATGGAAAGACAACTCAGGGATGCAGGTGAAGTCGGAGAAAATTGCTATAAATATTGCCTAGCCAGATAGCTGGAATGATCATCAGCATGAGAGAAATTCATGGCAAGCAATCGAACAAAGCAAGGTCCGTTCTTCTAAAAAACTGCATTTGGAAGCTCCAAACCAATAATATCGGAGACTCAAGATTTAAACTTGAATCTGCTTCAAGGAGAGAGGCGTGCTTCAAGGAGAGAAAGACAAGGTCAATGCATTTGGGACAAATTGCCAAGATAAAGTGAGTCATGAAAATAAAACACCTTTAGAATAACCACCAACGGAAGATGTCATCACTAATATGATTCATATGTGGAAAAAGGGACACAACCAAAATGATCGTCGGTGGGAATATAAGTCACTATTATAATCTATTAGTAATAACTAAACTGCATGACAAACACCGAAGAAGAAGCAGCGTGACTCTAACGAAACAAAGCCATGATCGATCAACGAAATAAGAAAATGGGTCCAAAACACGAGAGATAACGGCTGTTTGAACAGAAGCACATTTTCGTTGATCAAAATTGGAGAGTAAGGGCAGATCTGGAACCGTCGAAGAGAGAATAATCGTGCATCAAGAAAGTAAAAAGAAAACCCAAAAGCATGCCAGTAACCTTAGCTGCTGCATAATGTTTCAGCTGATCTACAAGCGGATACAAAGCCTCCCCAAGCATAGTCCTTTGCTGTTCAGAGGGTGCATTTGCGAGTGTTGTAGCCAAAGCCTGAATGGGCATTGGTTGGCCTACAGCATCACGGATTGGAAGACCACCCATGTCATATGGGACTGATATCATTCCTCCAGCAACTCCTTGAAGAGGGACATCTTGCATGTTGCGGCCAGGAGGATAGCGATAAATGCGTTGCCTTGGAATAATCTGCTGCTGCATCATTGGTCCTTGCTGCTGGGGTTGTTGACCAGGACCAGCTCCGCGGCGCCAACCTGGGCACTGGCCTTGTTGGCCCTGCTGAACCATTGGAACAAAGAAACTTGGCATCGGACCACCACCAGGTCTCATTCCAGGAACAAGCTGCTGCTGATATCCAAATCCAGCTTGTGGAGGAATCATAGCCGGAGGCCCTTGCCCATACATAAATTGTTGCCGGAAGACTAAACTAAGGATAAAAGTTTGGCCATCCTCATTCGTTTCCAATAGTAAATTTTGAAAGACAATTCTAAGGGTATCTCCAATTATAGAAGAAGGCCAAAATGAAGCACTAGAAAGCTCAGACACGCTTTTCTTATATCCAGCTTCAAGTAGCCTCTCCAGAGTTCGTATAGCTGAATGACGGACAGATGTGATATTGTGCCTCATAAAGGGCCACAAACGTGGTGCCAAAGTCGAAAGGACAAAAGGATTTTCTTCAACATCACCACAACCACCAGCTCCATTTTCTATTTCCTTGTCTTCCAATTTAAAAACTTTACACATCTTCGGGACCATCTCTTCATGAGAATAGATTTCTGCAAGCAGATTCATTACACTGCTTGTGGACGGACTTAAATCATCCAAATCAAGCAATATATCCCACAACAGCATCACAATTGAATGCAGTGTTTGACCCTGCAAAGCAACAATTGCAGCTGCAGCTGGTATTAAAGCATCAGCAGCAACTGCTCGGACATCATCATCTGGATCCTCCAACCCAGATTTACATGCAGGAAGAACACGTCCAAGCAAATCGGAAAGCATCTCCTGCCGTACAGCAACCAAATATTTAATACCCAGAAGACTGCCATGACGAATCTCCCATTCTGGACTACACTGCATTTTCAATAATATGTTCAGTGTTTCATTCACTAGTGCAGCATGCATATACTTGAATGCAGCACCTAATGCCTGTGCACAGGTTTCCTGCACTGGAGCAACAACCTGATCAGATACATAATCTCCAAAGTGGTCAAGTGACAATACACACAAAAAGCTTATGACACAATCATGAAGAAATTCACAGTTTCGAAGCCAGGAACTTCTAGCCACTTTAACCAAGTTCATCAGCTCACAGTTCTGAGGAAGATTTCTCAGCACATTACGTTTTGCAGAGGGAATATTTGTGTCGACAGAATAACCCTTCTGCTCTGCTATGTTAGCAGGTTCCTTGTATGCAACATGTAAACTGTCAGAGTGACTTTCCAGATTCATGTCAAAAGAACTACCATCATATTTCCCATTCCCACAATCCAGAGGTAAAATACACCCCTGATTAGTAAGAGCAATGATGCATGCTGTAGATGACCCCTTAGCTTTTGTATTTGAGTGTGCTTTTTTCAGCACCCTAGCTGGGTCAACTGAACCTTTGGGCTCCTCCTGAATAGCATCCACTGAATGGGACATGAGAATAATATCCAGAATCAACACCAAGATCTGCCCAGCCACCAACACCATCTGCCACCCCTGTTGCTTGTTCCTCAGATTATATAAAATGAGCATCTTCTCTACCAGTTTCTTCTTTATCAGGATGAGACAAATAACATGATCCTGATACCAACTTCAGGGTTTTCCCAGAAGGAGATTTCAGTTCAAATGAATCTGCAGAATTCGTTGGCTTCTGCTCATGGGCAGAAGTGTCAAAAGGCACATCATGAGCAGGACCAACAGAGTCACATGATGTTGACGAACTATGGAAATCTCCTGATTGCGTGTAACGAACAGAACTGCGCCAACTGTTTGCAACATTACAAGCAAAATAGCCAAAAATTGCACGGTTATCTGGCTGCTGTAGTTATTCAAACTCATGCTCACTTTTTCTTTTTTAAACTTGCGGTAAAACTTTTCCAGTAGCGATGGCAGATAGTAGCAAGAGCTCTTGGTTAGGGTTTTGTAAAGCTTTCCACAACCAATGGGGTTAATAGCCACAACGCTCTAACCAACTGAACCAAAAGGGTTGAACCTCCAACCTTGTGGTTAATAGCCACAACGCTCTAACCAACTGAGCTACGGATCTTGGAGGTAGCAAGTGTAATACGAATACAGATTCAAAACCAGGAGGCTGAGGCAAGTTCAAAGAGGTCGCGTGCCGATCTGGACGAGGCAAAGCTTATGGAGTGTTCGTTTTCCAGGAAAGTCACCGGAAAGAGTGACGGCAGTGGTTTGAAAAAGGAATGATCACGTTGTAAAAGAGAAACTATGATTATATTCCCAAACTATTGGGAACTCGACAGCGGAATGAAGGCGGGATCGTTCAAGGAGGATCGAAATAGGCTCTAGATACCATGTTGAAGCTATGGGATTTTAGAGAAAAGGAGGAGAGAAAATAATAAGGGTTTCAATATTATTGATAATAGCTTAATGCTGAGTTGATAACAAAAAACTCAATACTAATCTCTATTTATAGAGAAACATAGACTCAATCCTAAATCAGGAACAAATCATAATAATAATTAGAGATATTCTAAGATACCTTTATGATTATAAATTGATCCTAGAAAATAACTCAAGATACTCTAATATAATATAAAAGATATTATAAGATATTTTCTAATATTCTAACAGTTTCTATCTAATTCTTGAGTCTAACATATACCCTCTTGCTTTTCTTAGGTATATGCTGTTTTGGCTTGTCATTTTGAGTGCAAAGTTTTCGTTTGCTTACTTTCTTCAGGTTCGTAATACACTCATAGCTGCCTCTCAGATTTTCTAGATACACATTTGGAATTTTGCAACTGTCGGTTCATGTGTGTGTGTGTGGTGGGTGAGTGGATGATGTTTCTTGCTTGTACCTAATGCTTGTATGGTTATATGCATGTCCACTTGAATGTTTTATTTTTGAGGTTCGCAGATCCAGCCACTAGTGGACCCAACAAGGGATATAATAAAAGAGACTAATATTGTTTACACTTGGCATGACTTTGTCTCTAAAAGTAAGAAGCGGTCTGGTTAAATTTCTGGTTATGTTTTTTTTTCCTGTTGATACTATTGGGTACCGACGTGCTTTTATTCTTGCAGATAATCACAATGCTCTGACAGTTGTTAGCATATGGGCTCCAGTGTTTTTCGTAAGTGCATTGCTGTTATTTTTCTACCTTTTTACCCCTTTTTTGCTTTAGTTTTATTTGTACAACAATGAAGTCTTTTTCTACCAAGTGGAATTGGCTAAATGGATTAATTGTTAATATACTTAAATATGAATATTTCTTACCAATGTTTTCAAACACGTAAAAAACAAAATTAAGAAAATTTCAGAACCTTGCTTAACCTAAAAAACAAAATTTAATATCAGAACCTTGCTCTAGATACCATCTTGAATAGGAATATTTCTTACTAACAATGAACAAGTTTCTACAGGTATTTATATACTCTCTCCGATCACTAATATAAGCTAAAAAAACTGTTTTCAAGGTAATTAAGAAAGTTAGTTAAATGTTGTTAATTGTGTAGATTTCATGTAAAACACAGATCAAATTTACTAAACTGTTCATTTTAAGATTTATTTGAAAATCACTAATTTCAATTTAATTAATATTGCATTTCAGTTTAACAAATGATTAAAATAGCTAAAATATGCGCACGTGAGAGAAAAAATAGTCTATCTTCTTTTATTTTGTACTACAACTACTACAGATGATTCATACACTGCGTTTTCAAAAAAAAAAAACTCACCGCGCCAACCATGCTCGCTTGCAAAAAAATTTGTTTTCTTTTTTACTAGAGAAGTGTGCACAACCTCTCTCATGGTTAGTTTCTCTAAATTTCGTTCTCATAAATCAAAATAGAGTTGGAAAGAAAAATTTGACTTAAATGAAGGGTATTTATGGAATAATAGTATTTAAAGAGTATAAGTTATTGACTTTTGCTTATAATAGTGACAAAAATTGGATGTGTTGTTTTTGCTTATAATATTGACTAGAGGGAGTACATGAGAGATTATCGCTTCTAATTATCGCTTCTAATTATCGCTTTAATGGGAGTTTTCATCCCTCTTGGGCATGAAATTGTCTTCAAAGAGGTTCTTGAAGTTTGGCGTGAAGTAGTACATGTATTAACTTGATAAATCTCCATGGTATTTGTTGAATGAGAGAATATGAGAGAGACATAAGGTGAAACCGTGTGTCTGAACTACACAATGGAGCCGGTTTTATATAGGCTCAAGGCAATAAATACAAAAATAAATATAGGAGATACTATCCCTATTTACATGATATGATGTGATATGTAATAAATGCAAAGATCATAAATATATTTTCAACACTCCTTTTCAAGCTAGAATATATAAAGCATATGCACCAAACTTGTTACATAATAACAGATTCGAGGACCTCTCAGGGACTTGGTGAATACATCTGCCAATTGATCACTGGAATTAACAAAGCTAGTGGTGATGTCGCCTGATTCGATCCTCCCTTTCAAAGTGAAAATCTATCCCAATATGCTTTATCCTCTCATGAAAAACTGGATTAGAGGCAATGCTAAATGCTGCTTAATTATCACATATTACCAACCAATCTTCTCTATCTCCCTAAATCTGGAAATGGCTCTCCATGATTAGGTAGAAGTTTGACGTTTGGATCCATAGGAGTATCAACCGGCTTGGCTTTCATCAAACCTGTTTCTTGAAGAATTTCCATGGCATATTTACTTTGTGAAATTACTAAGCCGTCCTTAGATTTGGGTACCTCAATAACCAAGAAGTAGTGGAGCTTACAAAGATATTTAGTTTGAAACAAGTAAAAGCCCCCTTGGGTTGAGTGGCGATATCATCTACATAGACAATCAAGTAAATGCAGCATTGGATTGAGTGGCGATAAAAAAGAGAATGAGCTTCATTTTGAATCATACCAAATTGTTACACTACTGTGCTAAATCTGCCAAAACAAGCTCGAGGAGACTGTTTTAGACCATAGAAAGACCTATGAAGTCGACAAACCATGGTAAAGGATTCCCCCTGAGCAACAAACCCATGTGGTTGCCCATATACACTTCTTCTACAAGGTCACCATGCAAAAATGCATTTTTAATGTCAAGTTGGTGTAGAGACCAATGTCTGATCGCTGCGATAGAGAGGGTAGTTTAACAGAGGCCATCTTAGCCACAAGTGAGAAAATATCACTGTAATTGAGGCAAAAAATTTGAGTGTACCCTTTTGCCCCCAAACAAGCATAAAAGCGATCAATCTTACCATCAGAACCAACTTTCACCGTATGAAGCCAACGACATCCTAATAAAGACTCTCTAGATGGTGAAGGAACCAATTCCCAAGTACCACTATTCTGAAGTGCACACATCTCGTCAATCATTGCTTGCTTCCACTCTGGGTGGAATAAAGCTTCGCTCGGAGATTTAAGAATACAAACAAAAGACATGGAAGACAAACAAGTATGATGCAAAGGAGAAAGACAATAGTAACTCAAACCAATGTAATGAAGGGATAGGTTAGGGTAGGACATATACCTTTATGAATAACAATAAGAATATCAAGGGTCGGATCTGATAAAGGAACAGGCGGCGACGAAGGAGCGTTTGGAATGACCTCAATATCAAAGAACTGGTGTAGGGACATGTACAACCGATGGTGGTTGACCGCGACAATATTTTTTGAAGAGGTTGTACAGTTGGAGGATCCACATGAGGAGTCTCAAGTAAGACAACAAGAAGGGCCACTAGAGGTGTCTTAGGAGTGACATACGTAATAGGCTCTAGTGGTAAAAAAGATGAAATAGACTTTGGTAGGTCCACATGAATGGTTGCAGACAAATGGTCAGGAAGCGATTCATTGTATGTAACCAACTCAAAAAATGTGACATCTGCCGATATGAGATATTGTCGAAGAGTAGGAGAATAAAAATGATAACCTTTTTGGGATTGATGATAACAAAGAAAAACACATTTTAGTAATCATGCTGAAAGTTTGTCAAGATCAGGAATGAGATCGTGGACAAAAATGACCCGAAGACACAAGGAGGAAATGAGTGAAGAGGGTATGAGGGAAGAAGATCGAGTGAGGGACTTTGTTATCAAAGACAGATGAAGGAATGCGATTTATAAGATAGCATGCCGTTGAAACATCGCCCCAAAAAACGAGATGGTACATTACTGTGAAGAAGAGTACAAGTGGTTTCAATAAGATGCGTTTGATGAAGAATGCTGTTAGAGGCCATAAAATTTTGAAATTGATGGGAAAAATATTCACGGGCATTATCACTACGCAAAGTGAAAATGGATACACCAAATTGAGTTTTAATTTCCTTATAAAATTGTTCAAAACTAGAAAATAACTTAGACCTATGTTTCATTAAAAATAACCACGTACATTTGAGTGAACTAGTACGAGAAGGACCCTCAACATTTGAGTGAACTAAAGAAAAAGGGGACGAAACTCGTTTACTGGCTCGATTAGGGAAATGACTACAAGTATGTTTCCCTAACTGACACGACACACAATATAAGTTAGATGATTTGGTTAGATTAGGTACTAACTGTTGAAATTTGGGAAGACTCATATAACCTAACTGAGCATGTATAGTAAGAGGAGAATCTGCGGTAGGGTACGACGTTGATGGGTTTTGAGATAATAGAGGCGATTAGACTCACATCCGACACCAATTTGTCGTCCTGATATTCGATCTTGCAAAGTAACATTGTAATTAGTAAATGTGACAACAGAATCATGAGAACAAGTCAATCGACTGATATAAATTAAATTAAACGGGCATCTAGGCACATAAAAGACAGATGTATTTAACAGAGAAGGAGGAATTTGGACAGTGCCAATCTCTTGTGTCTGTGTTTCGGAACCATTGGCTGAGACTATCCTAGGTAAATATCCAGAAGTAGTGAGAGAGGAGAAAAGAGTCTTATTACCATGAATGTGGTCAGATGTATCAGAATCGAGAATCCTTAGGCTAAGAGAAGGTGAGATGCAAACAGGTGAATTGCCACTTTGTGAGGCTGAAACAGCGGAACTGGAGTTCTGACAATACTCTACCCACCGAAGAAATTCTTCATAAGTAGCCATAATCAGTAAGTAGCTACCTAAAACCTGCAGCGAAACATTGGTGGAAAAGGCAAATTTTTTTTTGCTGCGATGAACAGTGTCGGTGCGATGAACAATGCAATGACTGATTTGCTGAAAAATAAAATAACAGCGATGAAGAAGGGGGTAAACCGGAATTGGGACACGGTTTACCGAAGGACAGTGGGTCCCCTAGGTAATCACAGTATAGGGTTGTTTCTCAATAGGCTCTAGATACCAGTTTGAACGAGAGAAAATGAGAGATATATGGTGAAACCGTGTGTCTGAACTATACAATGGAGTTGGGTTTATATAGGTTCAAGTCAATAAATACAAAAATAAATATAGGATATACTATCCTTTTTACACGATATGATATGTAATAAATACAAAAATTATAAATATATTTTCAACAGTATTGTTTTCCATATATTGCTGGAATTTAGTTCCTGCTTTGATTTATGGAGACTTATTTCTGGAATTCAGTTGGAACATTTTCGTTACTGATGGTTGTATTTTTCTGGTAGTCAGTAAATACTCCCTCTGGTACTTATTTTATATAGAAATTAAAAAAATTACAATGACCGATGAGCTCATTCAGTGTTTAAAATTGATATCTATATATGAGTTTCTAGTAAACATGTATCTTGCATTAAATTGGGGTATAAAAAGAATTTTAGCAATTAATGCACCTTGAAATGTGTTTCTTTTTCTTATAATAGGAATAAAAAACAGACCTAATTTTTTCTTGTAATAGAGACTGAAGGTAGTTGTATAGAAGCTTGTAGTTGAGAAAACCTATATAAGTATCATATTTCTGGTTATACACTGAGTTCTAATTGTGTTTCCATCATAGATGTTTAATTGCCACAATGTTATATTTTTCTCCGTTCTGTTTCTTCGTGGGTCTTGGTTGCTGTTTCTAATTTACCAGTTCTTTTAATTTCAGATTTATCTACTGGACATATATGTGTTTTACACACTTGTATCGGCTGTCTGGGGGTTCTTGCTTGGGGCAAGAGCTCGCCTGGGAGAGGTATTTGATAATATGCTTTATTATTTATATCTTTTTTCCTGTTGATGGTACTGTCGTTCTGTACATGTTATATCCAGTTTGTTAGTATCATTATTTTCTTGGTTGCATGTGTCACAGATAAGGTCACTGGAAGCGCTGCAAAAACTTTTTGAGCAATTTCCTGGAGCTTTCATGAACACTCTTCATGTTCCTCTAACCAACAGGTGTTGCTTGTGATATGTGATTTTTCTTGTTTTACTTGATTTTTCGTTATGTTGTTGGAAGATAGTTGTCTGGTAATGCTTTGAGTGTTGTATACATAGAGGAGATGAACACATTGCTGTAACTAACTGGCAGTTTGTTACAGCTTTACAAAACAACAAAAACTCCTAGGGAAAAGAAAAGCCCATAAGGCCCATGCACATATATGCTACAAAAACAAAATAAATAGTAAAACTATATTATTTTCCTATCTCTACTATAGCTGTATGAGAATATATCCTTTTGCTTCTGTTTTGCCCCACGGATCATGTTTCTTTTTCAAATATATAAGCTTACATACTTTTGCTCCTTTTTTTTTCAGGAGTGACCAACTATCATCTGTTCAGGTTTGTCTTTTGCTACGGAGACTGGAAACATTAGATTAGTTTAAATTGTGACATGACTGTTCCAGGATACTCGTTCTCTAACTCCCAAACTATATATATACTCGTTCTCTCTCTCTTTTGAAGTAGAGAAATATTACTCATTCTTGTACTGTTCCTCTGAAGGTTGTTGAGAAGAACAAGGTTGATGCTGCTCGGTTCTCCCCCTTTTGGAATGAGATCATAAGAAATCTAAGGGAGGAAGATTATATAACCAACTTGTTAGTCATGGGACCTGCTACATATTTTTCGTATCTTTATTTATTCTTTGTTTGTTATCTGATGCCTGCATGACCATGTTTTCCTTGCTTGTAGTGAAATGGAGTTGCTATTGATGCCAAGAAATTCTGGAGATATTCCTTTGGTTCAGTGGCCACTTTTCCTACTTGCAAGCAAGGTATTTCAACCTCTGTTGTCTTGCAAGCTCATTTTCTGAGTCTTGAATTGAGTTATGAATTTCTTTTTGGAGTTTTGTATTATTTGCTGGTACATTACTCTTTGATATCCTCTTCATGTATTTTGAGTATCTTAAGGATCTCTTAGGAGTAGTTTCCAGATTATAATATATGTCCTTGTGGTTAAGAGTGCTGACTACGGGGCAACACCTGGAATGGGTTGCACCGGTACTAATTATTTGTTACTTTCCAGTGCTTTTGACACTGGAGGTTGTAAACAATCATAATTACAAGGACAGACTGTTCTTTGTCAACTGGTTATGGCAGAACTGATGCTGCTAGAGCCCAAGTTGCTTGTGGAGGGCATTACTCCTTGATTATCTGGTAGCAAGTGCTTCCACCTCCTTTGATGCAAGGTAGTTAAAATTGAGATATCCTACCCTAGATTGGGTAGGAATCACAAGATTGTAAATCGTGGGAATTGGATTGTAACACGGAGATAAGATCCTAAAAATCAGCAACTCATATTTGTGCAAATAATTGTAAAAAAGTCCTCAATTCCCACCTCGAGTACTCAATTAAACTTCTATTCAGAATCATATGTAAGTCTTACATAATTCATTAGTGCCACACAAGGTAACAACTCCAAATGGGAAAATACAAAACACCAAGTTTTGAACCAGTAGCAAGTTCCAGAAGATATTTACAACCATACATCTAAATAATCTTGTTAAGATCATAATCACTCAAAAGATCATCTCCATCATGTTCATCATACAAATTTGGAACTCATCTAAAGCTTTACTGCTTCCATCTTTATCCATAATTTTCTCGTCAACAGATGAAACACTGTTGAGATTAAACTGGGGGCCTAGAGCGATCAGGCCGTACGGATGGATTCCTACTAGGAAAAAAGGCACACAAGTCACCCTTATCTATAAAATTGTAGAAGGATGCAGATAGAAAATACTAATAGGTCCATGGTCCAGAGGCTGACCTGAATGTACATCTGCTGCAAGTTCAGTCCAATCCTATGCTATGGAAAGTGTACGAGAGAAGGAATAGGAAAGGGGAAGTTAGGTTTGGGCAGTGGCAGAGTGAGTGGATGATAGTGATGAGGGGGAGAGAGAGAGTCATTCTGTTATTTTGACTTGTGGCAGAGGCAATTATTGCACTCTGTAAGAGCATTGCTCTTGGCAGGGAATCAATTCCCTGAGTTATCAGTTCCATTTCAGTGAATAACACACACCTTTTTCATTTATGTTTGATTTACCTTTCTGCTTACTATATAAATTGGTGCTTTGGCTCCTAACAAATACCTACACCAAAGTGATTATTGCAACATTAAAAGTGCTTTTTCGTAATTTTTCATAATGAAACAAGTGTAAACCACTTTATGATTTTAGCATGGAGTGAAACCATTTTATGCGCCAATTAAAAACTCTAGAGCTATCCGTAATCAAATAAAGAGATCTTTTGCATTTTGTAAAAGGAAGTGAGCGAGAATTCACCTAATGAACAGCTATCTTTTGATCTATTGTTTATCTTCATCAAAGTTTCTTAAAGCATGTTTGTTCACGATACTTGCAAATACTGAGACGAAGAGTCATAACATACGAATTAGAGTCTATCTGAAATATGCAACTTTGTATTAGAGTCTATCTGAAATATGTTAATGGGCCACTCACATTAGTGCACTTTCCAAATGACCAATCATGGGTGTGAGAGTTGTGTTGTGATCTCTATTATTGGGCCAATTGTATTTGCTCAGGCTAGAGTGTGAGTTGTCTAGTTGTGGGTTTGAGGTGGTGTTTGAAATCTCAGATTGGCTAGAGATATGACCATAGTAGGCTATATCAGGTGAGAGAATCTGAATGTAAGAGATTTGTGTTATGCGAGAACTGAGAACATTATTTAATATTTGACAGGGTGAGTACATAATAATAGGTTTATTATCAGCTAGATGAGCTCGGCAGAGTAATTTTCTAACTAACTGTTGTGACAGAAAGTGATGACACAACACTTTCTGTTGTGTATACATGGTTCACATTAATTCTAGCTAAGAATTAAGCTATTATGCTATATTTACAATACTCTAGTTATCTTGTTGTTTTATGTTTGGGCTATGTAACGATTCACTGATTAGTTATTGTGCACAATGATGTAGATATTTTTGGCTAGGGATATTGCTATTGAGAGTAAAGATACTCAAGATGAGCTTTGGGATAGGATTTTCAGAGATGACTATATGATGTATGCAGTTCAGGAGTGTTACCATGCTATTAAACTGATTTTAACAGAAGTGTTAGATGACGCAGGAAGGATGTGGTATGTGATTGCTGCAGTGTTGAAATGCATGAAAGCATGTTTTCGTATTGATGAGCTTTGTATTTGATATTTTGAATTATGTCTTGTTATTCATTTGCAATTGTTGCTGTTAAACCAGGGTTGAAAGGATATATGATGATATTAATGCAAGTATCACAAAGAGGACTATTCATGTGGACTTTCGACTAAATAAGTTGGCTCTTGTGATATCAAGATTAACTGCACTAATGGGGATTCTGGTTTGTATTTAACCTTTTAAGTTCTTCTTTTATTGTGTTTATCAATACATTGTTTTTAGAAAATAAACTATTAATCCTGTGTAAAATTTCCTTCGAGTTAAATTCCCCTATTCAGAAAAGACTTTCTATTGATGAATTGATATGACATATTTGTTCTTGTTTATGAATATGGGCTATGCTTGTTACTGTATATTTCATTGTAATTTGGTTCCTTTTACTTGGAAATTAACTGTTGAAGTTTGAACTCATCTTTGTATTGACATCTTATAGAAAGAGACTGAAACTCCTGAGCTTGAAAAAGGTGCAGTTCGGGCTGTTCAGGATCTCTATGATGTTGTACGATGTGATGTCCTTTCTTTAAATATGAGGTTTGTTTCAGTGTCTCGTATATGATTTTATTGTTTTTTAGAAATAGGCTCCCCTCTTGTATGTTTCAGAATTTCCATTCTTCTTCCTTCATTTCATAAGCTGTCAGATTAATGTTGATTTTGTATTTTATCTAGGGATCATTATGTCACATGGAGTTTACTGACCAAAGCTAGGGAGGAAGGGCATTTGTTTCAAAAGTTGAAATGGCCAAATGCAGACTTAGTATGCTCTAATCATATTTTTTCTAAATTCATGTGCCTTATACCCTACTATCATTTTACCAACTTTGCATATATGCAGAGAATGCAAGTCAAAAGACTATATTCATTGCTGACTATCAAAGATTCTGCTTCAAGCATTCCAAAAAATCTTGAGGCTAGGCGAAGGTTGGAATTTTTCGCAAATTCACTCTTTATGAAGATGCCTCGTGCAAAGCCAGTCCGAGAAATGTTATCTTTTAGGTAAATATTTTTGTTTCAAGAAATTGTTCTATTTGTTGTTTCTGTGCTTATCTTGTCTTCTGACTGTGCAGTGTTTTCACCCCTTACTATTCTGAGATTGTGCTTTATAGCATGAATGAACTCCTAAAGAAAAATGAAGATGGCATTTCAATTTTGTTCTACCTTCAGAAAATCTTTCCAGGTAGTTTATTTCATTTGGCTTCAATCATAATTTATACTGGACAATGTTGTTGAGTGCGTAAATTGGCAAAAGGCCAAAATCTGCCATATAAACACGTCATTGCAGCCTATAGCGCTTCCATGACCGGTATTCCTTGACAAATTGCCTATGACGGTTTTGCAAAAATATGCTATGCCATGGCAAAATGACGACACCATGGCCGCCATTAAACAACATTGATACACGATGACATACTTGATTTGATGTGGATCAATGGAATGGGGCCAGTCTAATTTCTTTCAGTCTTTCTGGCCATAATTAATGCTTTTCCTTTCACTGGACAGAGAAAGAGTTAACCTGATTACCTTAAATCATCTGTAGCCATTTTTTTTATTGCGGATATAAGGGCAGCTCTATTATGTTCTGGATTGTACTTTCCTAGACTGAAATAAAATTTAATGAAGTCGTCATAAGTTCAAGTCCAACCTGAAAGTAATTGGGTTGACCCTCCTCAGGGTTGTGGGGTAAAACAAAATATTTGTCATTCCTGAATGTGCCCTGGTTTCTTTCATTTATTAGCTGTTTTGAGAAGGCCAGCTGCTTTACTTTTGGTTGGTTAAATTAATTTTCATTTCTTTCGAAAGAAGGGCTGGCAGGATTTCACCTGAAATTAAATTGGTTTAGTTTATTTGTTTATTACTGTACCTTTTGTGTGATGTTGAAACGTGTCCATATGTTGAAAAGTTAAGATTAATTTGTGTAATACGATAACTTTTGGCTCGCAGCAATTAATGAAATAATTTTGTTGCGTCCTACTGAAGTCTGAGCTATTGTCTATATATGCTTTTGCACTTTGTTTTTTTTTACTATGATTTATCGAATTATGATTATTTTAATTTACTGCAGATGAGTGGAAAAACTTTCTTGCCCGAATCGGCCGTGATGAAAATGCTCTCGAGAGTGATCTTTTTGACAGTCCTAGTGATATTCTTGAACTGCGTTTTTGGGCTTCATATCGAGGGCAAACATTGGCCAGAACTGGTATTGTTTTTAATATTATTCACTTCCTTACTTGATTCACTTTCTCTTTTCCATATATTTTATTCTCTTCTGTTTTATCAAATGTTTGAGAACTACTTGCTGCATTCAATTTTTTCTACTTCGATCTACATTTTATTCCGCTTCGTATTGTTTTTCACTTTGGTCCCTTTATTCCCTGTAATTTTTTTAAATTCTATCCCTACATTTCTAGATTCATTCTCTTTTAGTCCCTGGTGTCATTTCACCATAAAATGCTTTGGTGGCAAGACTTAACTGATGTGTCTTTTTAACAATGAGTCTTCATAACCATAAAAATAATAAAACAAAAACCAAAACATAAGCATGCAGCTCTTTCAGTAAACCCCAAAAAAATTCATAAAACCCACAAAATTAGGCTTCTTCATCCTTCTCATTCACACTCTTTCATCAAATCCAGGAATACAACAACAAAAATAAACCTGTTATAAAACACATTTCTCCTTTCTCTTTTATTTCTCACTTGAATCTCTCCCAAATCTCACTTTCTATTTCTCCTTTATTCTCGGTGAAACCATTCCCAGTTGAACTGAAATTATCTTCTTATTCACCCTATTATAAGGTGATAGAAGCCAAGGCCAAAAGGGAAACCCGAGTCTCTCAAAATGTACCCCCTCTCAAGTTGGTGCATAGATATTTGTCATGCCCAACTTGACTATAAGTCGTTCAAAATTGTGTCTTGCCCAACCTGTTTTCAAGATATCAACAGTTTGCTGATTGGAAGTCACAAATGTCCAGTATCAATTTTTTCTTTTATCAAATGGCGGTAAATCTCATTTTAAGGGTGAGTCAACTCTCATTTTCAGTTCGTCCAAGAGTTCACGAATCCAGAAAAGATCAAAGATTCTTTGAGCCATTGCTCTGAATTCCGCCTCTGCACTGCTTCGAAAAACAACCCCTTGTTTCTTACTTCTCTAAGTGACTAAATTTTTCCAAACATAGACACAAACAATATCTAGTACTGGATTTTCTATCAGTAACAGATCCTGCTCAATTAGCATCTGTAAATGTAGAGGCTTCTCTGTTATTAGTTTTCTTGAAGTACAAACCCTTTTTAGGATTGGATTTCAAGTACCTTAAGATCCGATAAACTGCCTCCAAGTGTTTTTCATAGGGAGTATGCATGAATTGACTTACAACACTCACAGAGAAAGCGATGTCAGGTCTAGTGTGGGCTAGATAAATGAGTTTGCCAACCAACCTCTGGTATCTTCCAATCTCAACATGAACACTACCTTTCTCCCAAAGTTTAACATTTAATTCCATAGGAGTATCTGCTGGTCTACAGTTTCTTCTAGTTTCTTCCACTCATCCCTGTTTCTTCCAAGAGATCTAGGATGTATTTCTTTTGAGAAATTATAATTCCTTTCTTTGAGCGAGCAACTTCCATACCAAGAAAATATTAAGCGCGCCTAAATCTTTGATCTCAAATTCTTTTGTCAAAATTTTCTTCAATTTTTCCATCTCAACAATATCTTCTCCTGTGAGAATAATATCATCTACATATACAACTAGAATTGCAATTTTATCAACATTAGAGAACTTCATGAACAACATATGGTCTGATTGTCCCTGCAAATATCCTTGTCTTTTGACAGACTGAGTGAATTTTTCAAACCAAGCCCTTGGAGATTGCTTGAGACCATAGAGGGATTTTTGTAATTTGCACATATTTGAACCAAACTTATCTTCAAAGTCAGGTGGACTATCCATGTATACTTTCTCCTCCAAATTACCATTCAGGAAATCATTTTTTACATCAAGTTGGTTAAGAGACCAATCTAAATTCACCGCTAAAGACAAAAGAACTCTAATAGTGTTTAATTTGGCAATAGGAGTAAAAGTCTCTAAGTAATCAATGTCATATGTCTGAGTAAACTCTTTAGCAATCAAGCGTGCCTTGTATCTTTCAACTGTGTTATCAGAAGTATATTTCACAGTGAATACCCATTTACAGCCAACACTATTCTATCCTGTAGATAACGTCATGACTCTCCAAGTTTGATTCTTCTCAAGAGTTCTCATCTCCTCAAGAACAACTTCCTTCCACTTTGGAATTTTTAGAGTCTCCTGTATGTTTTTTGGAATTTCTACAGCAGACAACTTAGAGGTAAATGCAACAAATGAAGAAGACAATTTTGAGTATGACACATAATTAGACAAAGGATATTTAGTGTATGATCTAACAGGTTTTCTAATTGCAATAGGAAGATCTATATTAGGATACTCGACATGACTCTTAAGAACAGAAGAAGACTTACCTGTATTAAGATGATGTGTTGGATTATCTATTGGTTCGGAATCTTGGAAGGGTCGGAGAATGGGTCCTTAATATTTTTGTTGATGGTTACAAAAATTCTTTTTGATTTTGGTCCAAAACACCGATACCCCTTCTAAGTTGGAGAGTAATCGATAAACACACATTTTATTGCTCGTGGCTCGGGTTTGTCAAGTTGTTTATGTTCATGAATAAATGCAGTGCAACTAAAAAGTTTTGGTGGCAAATCGGAAGAGACACTAAAACTTTAGATGACATTCGATTAATTAAATATGATGCAGTTAAAACAGCTTCACCCTCCAAATATTTTGGAACTTTATTTGCAAATAGTAAAGCTCTAGTAACTGTAAGAAAATGCATATTTTTTCTCTATGCAATTCTATTTTGTTGGGGTGTATTAACGCAAGCACTTTGATGAAAGTATATTAAAATATCGGAAAAAAGTATATTAAAATATTCTTTACCATTGTCACTTCTGAAGGCTTGAATATTTGTTTGGTATTGAGTGTGCACCATTTTAAAGAAATTTTTGACAACCTGTCCAACTTCCGATTTTTCTTTCAATAGATAAACCCAACAAATTCTAGTATAATCATCAATAAAAGTTATAAACCATTTTTTATTAGAAAATGTGTTTATTCTATTAGGATCCCAAACATCACTATGAATAAATGCAAATGGTTTTGATTGTTTATACGGTTGTGTAGAAAAAGAAGAACGGTAATGTTTAGCAAATTCACGAGTTTCACAATGATATAAAGACGGATCCTTCTTAGAAAATAATTTAGGAAACAAATGTTTCAAATACGGAAAACTAGGATGTTCTAACCGTAAATGCCATAACATAATATCATCGTTATTAGAAGAAGCAAATCCTTAACTCTCCTTAGCATTGCCAATCATCTTCCCCGTGCTCAAATCCTTAAAAGTGCAATGAGAATGAAAGAAGTTAGCTTGACAATTTATATCCTTTGTTAATTTAATAATGGATAACAAATTACATGATAAATTGAGAACATGTAAGACATCTTTTAAGGTTAACACGGGTGACAAAATAACATAACCTTTCCCTGCAATGGCTGAAAAAGAGCCATATGCAATTTTAATTTTGTGGTTACTTGCACAAGGACTATAAGAAGAAATCAGACTCAACTCCCTAATCATATGATCATTAGCTTCAGAATCGATAATCCAAGTATGGCTGGGAGTGACACTAAGTAGAGCAGTATTTGAAAAATTACCTCTTTGAGCTATAGAGCAAGAAGGAGTTAGAGACTCAAGGAATTGATCTAATTGTTCCTTGGTTAAAGGAGATGGGCTTGAAGGAGACTGCTTCTCTTGATTAGAGGTACCAGCTTGGAAGGCATCACCTTCGTTTCTTCCTTGTTTTCTTCCAATTTAGAGGTTTTCCATGGAGCTTTCAACATGTATCACGTGTGTGCCATGGACGTTTGCAATGTTCGTACCATGGTTTCTTGTCATCTCTCTTCCCATCTTCATTCTTAATGATTAGGGCAGAGTTTTCAACCTCAACAACAAAAGGTGACTTACCCTTCATAACACCTTGTCTCGCATCTTCTCTTCTAACTTCTGAGAACGCTTCCTGAAATGATGGCAATGTAATGTTTCCTAGTATTCTGCCTCAGACTTCATCAAGCCGCTTATTAAGCCCAACCAAGAACATGAATACTCGGTCGTTCTCCTGTCTCTTCCCCACCTCTTTTGCAGTGGAAATGAATCGGTAGGGCTTCCCAATGGAAGATTACATTGAGTGAATCAGCCACCCAATGATTAGGGAGTTGTCTGACTTCCATTTTTGAATAGGTAGGGCTTCCCATTGGAAGATTCCATTTTTGATTAGGGAGTTCTCTGAATCAGCCACCCAAAGTTAGGCTACTTGAGGAGTGTCTCCAGTCAAGTAGCCTAACTTTCCCTTGCCATCAAGAACTAACTTCACATTCTGGACCCATTCAACATAGTTTCTGCCATTCAGCTTTTGGATTAGAAGCTGTAAACCAGAGTTTATGGAAAGTGGATAATTTGTTGTAGGGGTTGGCACGATTTTTTTGGGTCACCAGATTTTTTTTTCTGGTATTGTAGTAGTGGAGGAATAATTTTTTTTCAGTTTCTTGTGAGGACATGGTGAGCTGCCATAGGATCAGAGCCGAAGCTCTGATACCATGTGTTTTAGGGTACAGCTAGGTTAAAACAAGAGGGAAGGAAATATATAATGCCGTCTGCTATCTAATAAAGGAAAAATAAATTAGGAAATAAATCACAAATCAGAGTGATTTGATTCTTTCCCAAAATACATATAAACTTAAATAAAAAATCAACTAATAAACACAATCATATCACATTTGATTGCTATATGTCAACAGGATTGATCTAGTTTCTGGGTTTCAATTGAATTATCTTAAACCCAACAATCTTTTAGGGTTTCACTTGTCGGTCTTGGAAGAAGATGACGGGAGGAATGGGAAAAGGAAAGGAGAATCAACCCTAAATTATTTAATAAAAAATGCCGACTGAGATACATAAATATGTCAAATCATTAAAAAATGCTGACTACATTTACCAAATCTTTTTTTTCATTTATTTTGCTTAGACTAAAATCAGATTGGACTCATATTTGAGGACCAAAAACACTATTAAGCTTTTGTGGTGAAGTCATTGATTGTCGCTTTGCTTCAATTTTAAACAATGATTTAATTGGCAATAATTGAAGAAAGTTGTCAAAATTAAGATGCTACCAAGGATTGTAAGATGTGGAACACATGATTTTAACATTGATGGTAAAATTCTAAAGAAAATCTAGAAGTGTAACATGCAATACACGAACTTTATTCTAATGAAGAATGACAGCTGTAGGATGGGTATTCCACTAGACGGCTCTAGTGCTTGACCTATCGAGCCAGGTCCAATTGTATCTTAGTAATGGGATCCATGAGGGTAGAGTAACTAGCAATGTCAACCCCTCAGGCTTACATTTGGACTAAATAGATGTTGAATTCAAGGAGCAACACACAGCCATTCTGTTACTATTCCACTCTGGTATGCGGTGACTGAAGATGTAGTTGTTGGATCATCAGCCAAGGAGGTGTATGTTAAACAGAGAACATTCAACAGTGCAAGGAATTACTCATCATTCTCAGTTTCATTGTAAGGACAGATGCAGGGCTGCAACGTGTTCACTGGAGGATGTTGGCCTTCAGGAGTCTACTGGATACTCAGACCGGCAATGAGTGTGTGTAACCATTAGAGGTTGTGGTACGATGGAAATGGGTAATGCTGGGATTGGAGTGTTTTGATAGCAGCGATCTTTTTGCAATTTTAAAATAGATATAATCTTCACTGTAAACTAATGCTGATAGTTGACCATGTATCAGGTGGTGCACCTTAGACAACACCATCTTTTAATTCTTTCATTTCAATTTATCCAGTATATATCATACACACTGTAATACCATGGTTCTAATTCTTTTAAACCTCTTAATGTTTGTCATGAAAAGTTGAAGTAGCTTATTTTCTATTCTTTGCATTTTGAAATGCACAGTTCGGGGGATGATGTATTACCGGAAAGCTCTGATGCTTCAGACCTATTTGGAGAGGACAACGGCTGGAGGTAAGGGGAGATATAAACTCAATTATTTTCCTCCTGTTATATGCTTGTAATATTTTTCTATGGTTTAGATTTGGAGGCTAGAGTTGGTTTTGATGAAGTATCCGATACACATAGCTTTGATTTGTCCCCTGAAGCACGTGCTCAGGCGGATCTGAAGTTCACTTATCTTGTGACATGCCAAATTTATGGTAAGCAGAAAGAGGAGCAAAAGCCTGAAGCTGTTGATATTGCTTTGCTTATGCAAAGGTCAGTTCAGCAATTCTATTGTGAAACTTCTATGCCTTTAGCAATTCTAGCTGATTTTCTTCATTATTTAAATGCAAAAATCTAAAGCTCCATCTAATTTTTCAATTATTTGTGCCTTTAGAAATGAAGCTCTTCGTGTTGCTTTCATTGATGTTGTTGAAACTTTAAGAGATGGAAAAGTGAACACAGAATATTACTCGAAGCTTGTGAAAGCTGATATTAATGGGAAAGATAAGGTACCATTCTTATGTGATTTTTATACACTTCTGCGTGCTCAGGCATTTTGTTCTCTGGCCAGGGTTTTCACTCTCAATTTTCTATCCAAATTTTTGTATCTACTTCTTAGTCTAGTTTCATATCTTTTTGAGAATGGCGTTGATGGCATTCACTTAGTTTTAAATTCTTATAGTTTTTCTCGAACATAATAGTCGAACATTTCATTACTAATTAATTTGGAATCACAGTCCATTTTGTTTGAGAGATCAATATGAAACTCGGGTAATTAATATGAGACTAGAGTTTATTAATATGTTAGCAGCTAGTTCAAACTGCCAAACTTTGGTCACTGTTTTTTTGTTGAAAGGTAAATGTAATAGCTTTCTTGGCTGATATGATAAAAACTAATTTTTTGTGTTATATGTTGGGTATGATTCTTGCCAAACAAAAAGTGCCATAGTATTGGCAATAATGTTGATAGATGCTTTTTTTCCTTATTAACAAAAGAATAAACAAAAAGGTGTAGTATACAACACCTGTTAGAGATACCTTAGTGCACTGCATCTAGCATGCAGCTGCACCTAAGGAATAGTTTCCTTGTAACTAACTAACCAAATATGATTCAGTTAGTCAACAGATAGTTAGGATTAGTTACTGAACAAAGTAAAAGGCAAAATATTTTCATACTACAAACCTAAACTGTTTATATATGAAAATAAATTACAATAGTGGTAATAAGTAATACTGACAGAATCATAAAACAAAAATAAACAGAATAATATAAAATAAGTGAATCAAATATGATTTCCTTTTATTCTTCAACACCCCCCTCAAGTTGGTGCATATATATTTGTCGTGTCCAATTTGACTATAAGTCGCTCAAAATACTTATTGTTGCTTTGCAATCACATAACTATTTTAAGGGTGAGTCAACTTTCACTTTCAGTTCTTCCAAGGGTTACGAATCCACAAAAGTTCACAGATTCCTTGAGCCATTGTTTTGAATTCGGCTTCTGCACTGCTTCAAGCAACAACACCTTGTTTCTTAGTTCTCCAAGTGACTAGATTTCCCCCTAATATAGGCACAATATCTAGTAGTGGATTTTCTATCAGTAATTGATCCTGCCCAATCAACATTTGTAAATATAGAGGTTCTCTGTATTGAGGTTCTCTGTAAATATAGTAATTGATCCTACCTTTTTCAGGATTGAATTTCAAGTACTTTAAGATACGATAAACTGCTCCAAGTGTTCTTCATAACGCGAATTCATGAATTGGTCTATATCCACTCATCCCAATTTCCTCCAGGAGATCTATGATGTATCTTCTTTGATAGACAAAAATTACCCGAAGGGCTGGTAGTTGATTAGCGGAGGACTAGTTGTCAGATCTAGTAGTGACGATGGCATGAAGATCGGCATATGACTCTTACTCTTCGAAACAAGAGCATCCAGAGCAATTGCTTGTGATTCTTTGAGGGAGGAACTTCCATACTAAGAAAATATTTAAGTGAACGTAAATCATTGATCTCAAATTCTTTCGCCAATTTTTTTTCAATCTTTCCGTCTCAACAATGTCATCTTCTGTGAGAATAATATCTTCTGATTATCCTTGCATATATCCTTGCCTTTTAACCGACCAAGTGAATTTTTCAAATTAAGCATAAATCGATTTTTGTAGTTTGCACGCATTTGAACCAAACTTGTCTTTAAACTAAGGAGGATTATCCATGTATACTTCCTCCTACAAATCACCATTCAGAAAAGCATTTTTGCATCAAGTTGTTTAAGTGACCAATCTAAATTCAACGCCAATGACAAGAGAGCTTTAACAGTGTTTAATTTGGTAACAGGAGCAAAAGTCTCTACGTAAGCAATGCCATATGTCTGAGTAAACTCTTTAGCAACCAAGCATGTCTTGTATTTTTCAATTGTGTTATCAGAGCTATATCTCACAGTAAATACCCATTTACAGCCAACAATATTCTTTCCTGTAGGTATAGTCATGAGTTCTCATCTTCTCAAGAATAACTTCCGTCCACTTTGGAATTTTTAGAGGCTCTTATGCATTTTTTGAAATTTCTACCTCAAACAACTAAGAGGTAAACACATCAAAAGAAGAAAACAATTTTGAGTATGACACATAATTAGACAAATGATGTTTAGTGCGTGATTTATCAAGTTTCCTAATTGTAATAGGAAGGTCTATATTAGGATACTCAACGTGACTCAACAATAGCTGTCGCTTGAACTGATGAATAGTAATTTTAGATTTTGTTAATGTGAATTGCATTTCATGAATTGACGTGAAATAGGATTCAAACTAACAATTCAATTCCTTATACCACATAAGATAAAATGTTTTGTAGGGTATGCTTAGTGGAAACGAAATTACTTGCAGTGATTAGTTTTAAGAAAAGAAAATGTGGCAGACAAAAAAACCTCGAACTAATGCACGTCCTTCATGTTTACTTACCTCTGATGTTGTGTCACTGGTTAATTGTAAGAGAATGCAATGCTATAATTTTTGTTGAATAACGCATGATCATTTAAGGATGTTTCCATTAAAGTTGTTTTGAAGGTTTAAGCTTAAAGGATTTCTTTTTCTAGAACAGAACTATGTGGCCAAATAATCCCAGCAGTGTGAGAATTGAAAGGAAGAATTTTCTAAATTAGCACCCAGCAGTATTTTTAATTTGTATACATGCAAATTAAAATAATAGTAATGACAAATACGATTCACAAGAATGCAATTAACCTAGCACTATGATAAAGTTTGCGCATATGCATTGCAATTTCTCTTTTCTGTACAGCTTTAGTTCAGCAGCCTTCTCCCCTCTATATTTCTATATATAGAGTAATTAGAGTCTTGTGTAAGGTAACAATTTCACAATATCATTTACATGATGCGTTGAACTATTTTCCATACAAAGAGTCTAAGCTATCTGGAAATTTTGATTTCCAACATACAATAGTGAATAGCTATTTTGTCTTTTCCTGTACAATAGATATGGATTAGTTAGAATGGGGAAAATAGACTTCTCTTCTTGCACAAATTTGCATTTGTGCCCTTTGAGTGGTTTGCTTCTTTTTGGGTATCAAATCAAGTCTCCCAATTATTACCATTATTGTTTATTTGTGTGTTGAAATCCCCTGTTTGCCATATTTTCTTAGTTTTCTTTTATATTTGGATTATATTGCATTTTCCATTCATTCAATTAAACCCTTTTGATGTCATAGGAAATATACTCGGTGAAATTACCTGGAAATCCCAAACTTGGTGAAGGGAAGCCTGAGAATCAAAATCACGCGGTTATATTTACCCGTGGAAATGCAATTCAGACCATTGACATGAATCAGGTGATAACTGATTTATTAACAGCTAACGTGGATATGTATTATATTGCATTCCCTATTATTTATGCCCATCCTAGTTGTATTGTTTAAAGTTCTAATTAGTATTACTTTTTACTATCTTTTTATTTCATTTAGTATGCAATTAAACTTTGTTGATGATAGGTAGGACTACATATCACGTGGTTGGCTAATATGACTGTATATCATAAAATTTGTCAAGCACTGGCCGTTTGTCGGTTTGTGGCGGCTATTCTGTGAGAGTTTTGTTAGGTCTGATCTTGGCATGGAATATGAAAAACTACAATTTGCTTGCTAAAGAATTTTTCGTGCTTAGTAGACTTGAGGGGGCAATGCTACAATACTTTGGATGTCATAGTAGACTTGAGGAATGAGGGCAAGATGCCCAACTCAGATTGCAGAGTCTGAATGGTAGTAATTGTAGAGTAACTTGTTCTAGAATTGGGTACTCAGCCTGTATGCTAGATCCAGCAACTACTATTTTCTTGTAAGATCACCGGTGACTAGACCTCCTGCCATCAGGGTTTGCTTCTCAGTCAGCATCACAATAAGCCTTATGGTGCATCTGTTTCAAGGATGTGGTTGCATTTTTGGAATAATAATGTTCTTGGTAATGTTATTACTAGGAACTAGGAATATTTTTCACTACAGTTCTTGGATAGGTTCTAATACTATTTTAAATTTGGGTTTGGCCTAACTCAACCCTTAAAAAATCGGATTGTAAGGTGAGGGATGCTCCCAACTTATAAATGAACTTATTCTCAACAATAACATTAGAAATGACTAATGCAGATCGAGATTTTCTCTCTTGGAATTATTTCTGTTGAAAGTTACTATCTTTTGTAACAATCTATTGTTTATTCACAGTTGCTTTTAGTTTTGATGCTTAGTAGTTTTTTTTTATAGGATAACTATTTTGAGGAGGCTTTGAAGATGAGGAATCTTCTTGAGGAATTTCATTCTGATCATGGTCTTCGTCCTCCCACCATACTGGGTGTTAGAGAGCATGTCTTTACTGGAAGGTATGTGTGGGTTCAGTTATGTGATTCTGTATCCCTTTTTAACTTAATTTTGCTTTATATATTTTTGAGCAAATTTTCATGTTACTGTACAGTGTGTCTTCTTTGGCCTCGTTCATGTCCAATCAAGAAACTAGTTTTGTGACTTTGGGCCAGCGGGTTTTAGCAAATCCTTTGAAGTAAGCCATTTTATGTTAAATAATAATTTTGTTTGTTCATATCCAAATTAAGTGAAGCTGTAATATGTTAATTATGTTCGATTCAGGGTTCGTATGCATTACGGTCATCCTGATGTTTTTGATAGAGTGTTCCACATAACCCGCGGAGGTATTAGCAAGGCTTCTCGTGTCATCAATATTAGTGAAGATATATACTCAGGTATTGCTGTTGAGTTTGCTTCGTAGAACTTTGGTTGTTATGGTGAAGGTGCAAAGCTTTGGAAATTTAATGACTACAATATTATTTGTGATTGTAAAATATGTGTTTCTTGTGTGTCTCAAACAAGATCACACATCTTCTATTTATAATGAGGTTACAATAATTACATTCAAATATTAGGAACTTGTATTTGACTAGGAGTTCTACCAATGAACCAACAAAATTAGTTGTAATTTCGATGTGCTTTGTTCTCTCGTAGAAGACCGGATTTGAAGCAATATGAAGTGCAGCTTGGTTATCACAAATTAGTTTCATTATATTGACATCTACTAACTTGAGTTGCTTGAGTAACTGTTTTAGCCATATAAGTTCACAAGCCATTGCAGCCATAGCATGATATCTGCTTCTGCACGCGATCTTGCGACTATGTTTTGCTTCTTGCTCCACCACAATATCAAATTACCTCCAACAACGACACAATACTCAGAAGTAGATCTTCTATCTGATGTTGACCCTACCCAATCAGCATTAGAGTAGCCAACAACTTCGGTGTTACCCTTGTCTTCATAAAGTAATCCTTTGCTCGGTGCATTCTTGATATACCCAAGAATATGAATCACAAATTCCAATGACTATCACATGGAGCATTCAGAAATTGACTGACTACATTTACAACAAATGTAATATTAGGTCTAGTTACTGTAAGATAATTAAGTTTGCCAACAAGTCGTAGATATCTACCATGGTCTTGCAATGGCTCTCCCTGACCTGGTAGGAGCTTGACATTAGGATCCATAGGAGTATCACGCGGACGACAAACAGGCATGTTTGTTTCTTCAAGTATATCAAGGGCATATTTCCGTTGAGTAATTGATATACACGCCTTAGACTGAGCAAGCTCAACCCCAAAAAATATTTTAGCGGCAATAAATTTTTGTTCTAAAAGTTGAGACAACATCTTTGAGCTGATGAATGTCAACCTGGTCGTTACCTGTGATGATGATGTCTTCAACATAGACAACCAGGTAGATGCAAGTGGTTGGTGAAGAGTGCAAGAAGAAAACTGAGTAATGGGTGTATCCTTTTGCCCAAGATTTGGGTGTATCCTTTTGCCACAAGACGAGCTTTTAAGCGATCAATCTTTTCATCAGGGCCAACTTTGACTGTATAGACCCAACGACATCCCACTGTGGTATCGAACTTTTCTGCAGTAGAGAGAAAGAGGGGGCGAGTCTCAAAGAAACTAACATCGACAAAGACAAAGTACCTTCGAAGATCAAGGGAATAGCACTGATAACCTTTCTACAGACGAGAATAGCCGAGAAAAAGTCACTTAAGGGATTTTGCAACCAACTTATCTTTCCCTAGAGTAAGGTCGTGAACAAAACATGTGCATTCGAAAATGCGGAGTGGTAAAGTATAAAGATCTTATTGAGGAAACAAAATAGAATGTGGTTCCATGTTTTCAAGTACGGAGGAAGGCATGCGGTTGATTAAGTAGCAAGCTGTGCGAATTGCATCTCCCCAAAAACTAGGAGGTACATTATTGTGAAGGAGCATGGTACGATTTGTTTCTGAAGAAAGTAAAAGGCAAAATACTTTCATATTTTATTACTACAGCCCTAAGCTGTTTATATAGAAAATAAAATTACAATAATAATACTGAGTAATAATGACATAATCATAAAATAAAAATAAATAGAATAATATAAAATAAAAGAAAATCAAATCTAATTTTCCTTAATTCTTCAACACCCCCTCTCAAGTTGGTGCATAGATATCTGTCATGCCCAACTTGGCTATAAGTCGCTCAAAATTGGGTCTTGCCAAACTTTTTGTCAAGATATCAGCGGTTTGCTGGTTGGAAGTCACAAAAGGCAGACATATAATTCCGGCATCAATTTTTTCTTTTATGAAATGGCGGTCAATCTCAATATGTTTGGTTCTATCATGTTGTACGGGGTTGTGAGCTATACTTATGGCTGCTTTGCTATCACAGAACAAATTTCAGGGTGAGTCAACTTTCATTTTCAGTTCATCCAAGAGTTTATGAATCCACAAAAGTTCACAAATTCCTTGAGTCATTGCTCTAAATTCAGTTTCTGCACTACTTCGAACAACAACCCCTTGTTTCTTACTTCTCCAAGTGACTAAATTTCCCCAAACATAGGCACAATATCCAGTAGTGGATTTTCTATCAGTAACTGATCCTGCCCAATCAGCATCTGTAAATATAGAGACTTCTTTGTCATTAGTTTTTTTGAAATACAAACCCTTTCCACGATTGGATTTCAAGTACCTTAAGATTCGATAAACTGCCTCCAAGTGTTCTTCATAGGGAGAATGCATGAATTGACTTACAACACTCACAGAGAAAGCGATGTCAGGTCTAGTGTGGGCTAGATAAATAAGTTTGCCAACCAACCAGTGTGATTTTGATTTAAAATTGTCGCCCCCGAATCTGTCGAAACCTCATTCATAAGTTGATTGAGTTCTAATATGGATTCTTGGGCATTTTCTTTTGGTGCATCAATATAAGTCTCAGAATTTTGCGACACTATATCACTTAAAGTAATGATGTTTTCATAAGTAAAAGATGAATCTTCCTTATAATTTCCCCCCTGAAGATGAATGTCAGTAAAAAATGGTTGATTTTCCACAAAAGTAACATCTATGGTTACAAAAATTCTTTTTAATTTTGGTTCAAAACACCGATACCCCTTCTGAGTTGGAGAGTAACCGGTAAACACACATTTTATTGCTCTTGGCTCGAGTTTGTCAAGTTGTTTATGTTCACGAACAAAAGCAGTGCAACCAAAAACTTTTAGTGGCAAATCAGCAGATACACTAGTCAAAGGAAAATAATTTCGAAAAACATCAAGAGCGTATGAAAATCTAAAACTTTAGATGGCATTCGATTAATTAAATATGATGCAGTTAAAACAGCTTCACCCCACAAATATTTTGGAACCTTATTTGCAAATAGTAAAGCTCTAGCAACCTCAAGAAGATGCCTATTCTTTCTCTCTGCAATTCCATTTTGTTGGGGTGTATTAACACAAGAACTTTGATGAACAACTCCATTGGCAAGAAAAAAATCAGACAAAAATATATTAAAATATTCTTTACCATTGTCACTTCTGAAGACTTGAATATTTGTTTGGTATTGAGTGTGCACCATTTTAAAGAAATTTTTGACAACTTGTCCAACTTCTGATTTTTCTTTCAATAGATAAACCCAACAAATTCTAGTATGATCATCAATAAAGGTTATAAACCATCTTTTATTAGAAAAAGTGTTTATTCTATTAGGACCCCAAACATCACTATGAATAACTGCAAACGGTTTTGATTTTTTATATGGTTGTGTAGAGAAAGAGGAACGGTGATGTTTAGCAAATTCACAAGTTTCACAATGAAATAAAGACGAATCTTTCTTAAAAAATAATTTAGGAAACAAATGTTTCAAATACGGAAAACTAGGATGTCCTAACCGTAAATGCAATAACATAATATCATCTTTATTAGAAGAAACAAAAATAGATTCAAAGCAGGTAATTGTTTTTGGTTGGTCTTTGAAGTCGAGTCCATTGTTAAGATAATAGAGTCCTCCACTCTCCTTAGCATTGCCAATCATCTTCCCCGTGCTCAAATCCTTAAAAGTGCAATGAGAATGAAAGAAGTTAGCTTGACAATTTATATCCTTTGTTAATTTAGTAATGGATAACAAGTTACATGATAAATTGGGAACATGTAAGACATCTTTTAAGGTTAACACAGGTGACAGAATAACAGAACCTTTCCCTGCAATGGCTGAAAGAGAGCCATCTGCAATTTTAATTTTGTGGTTACCTGCACAAAGACTATAAGAAGAAAACATACTCGACTCCCCAGTCATATGATCAGTAGCACCAGAATCGATAATCCAAGTATGGCTGGGAGAGACACTAAGTAGAGCACTATTTGGAAAATTACCTCTCTGAGCTGTAGAGCAAGAAGGAGTTTGAGACTCAAGGAGTTTGTACAATTGATCTAATTGTTCCTTGCTGAAAGGAGATGGGCTTGAAGGAGACTGCTTCTCTTGATCAGAGGTACCAGCTTGGAGGGCATGACCTTCATTTCCTCCTTTTTTCTTCCAATTTGGAGGTTTTCCATGGAGCTTCCAACATGTATCACGTGTGTGCCATGAACGTTTGCAATGTTCACACCATGGTTTCTTGCCATCTCTCTTCCCGTCTTCATTCTTAGTGACTAGGGCAGAGCTTTCAACCTCAACAACAGAAGGTGTCTTACCCATCATAACACCTTGTCTTGCCTCTTCTCTTCTAACTTCTGAGAACGCTTCCCGAAGTGATGGCTATGGAATCTTTCCCAATATTCTGCCTCGGACTTCGTCAAGTCGCTTATTAAGCCCAACCAAGAACATGAATACTCGGTCGTTCTCCTGTCTCTTAAGAAACAAAACACTGTCCTCACAACACTTCCAATGATCATCATAGCAGAGATCCAATTCTTGCCATAGTGTCATCAACTCATTATAATAGGTAGTGACATCTCTATCTCCTTGTTTGGCATGCCACAATCGTGATTTGAGATCGAAAATTTGAGAAGAATTCTGAATATCAGAATATGTTTCTTTGACAGCCTCCCAAACTTCCTTCGCAGTAGGCAAAAACATAAAAGGTTTTCTAATCGTTGATTCCATATTACTAAGCAGCCAAGCAATAATAACAGAGTTATCAGATTTCCAAAACCTGTAATTAGGATCAATTGTGGCAGGTATTTGCACCTCTCCTGTGAGGAAACCATATTTTCCCTTACCATCTAGGATCAATCTTGCGGTTTGGGACAATTCGACATAATTTTTTCCATTAAGTTTTTGGATTTCAACTTTGAGGGCATTAGAAGTTCCCTCATGGCCAAAAAAATTGGAAAAACTGTTGTTAGATAAACCATTCCAACTACCACTGCCCCTTGGGCCGCCACCAGTGCCTAAACCGGTGTTGTTGGCTACTTCTGATTTTTCACCCAAACCATAGTCGCCGCCGCCAGTGCCTAATCCAGTGTTGTCGCCTGAGCCGCCGCCAGTGCCTAAACCGATGTTGGCTACTTCTGATTTTTTACCCAAACCATAGTCGCCGCTACCCGTAAGAGATGCCTTCCATGAGGTATTGTGTGCCATAGCTCAGTTGTTGGTTAGAACGCAGCAAACCCTAGTGGGTTGTGAAAAGCTTTACAAAACCCTAACCAATAGCTCTTGATACCATGAAGAAAGTAAAAGGCAAAATACTTTCATATTTTATTACTACAGCCCTAAGCTGTTTATATAGAAAATAAAATTACAATAATAATACTGAGTAATAATGACATAATCATAAAATAAAAATAAATAGAATAATATAAAATAAAAGAAAATCAAATCTAATTTTCCTTAATTCTTCAACAGTTTCCACTAAGTGTTGGTTCTTTCTCTCAGCGACACCGTTTTGTTGAGGGGTATGAGCACACAAAGTTTGATGGAGGATACCCTGTGTGTTATCACTTTGCGAGAGTAGATAAATATTCGCGAGCGTTATCACTTTGCAATATTGTTATCTGAGTACCAAATTGTGTGTTTATTTTTGGGTAAAAGGTTTGAAAAATGGAGAAAACATCTGAGCGGTTTTTCAGTAAAACTATCCAAGTGCATCTGGAAAAATCATCTATAAAAGTAACAAATTATTGAAAACCCAAAAATGAAAAAACACGACTCGGACCCCAAATTTCAGAATGAACTAAAGCAAAAGGAGACATAGCTTTTTTATTAACTCTGTCAAGAAATAAACTCCTAGTATGTTTCCCAAACTGACACCACTTAGACTCTAAGATAGACACTGTTGACAAACTCGGAACCATAAGATGCAACTTTTGAAGGCTAGGATGGCCAAACGTTGATGGACAATATGTGGAGACTCGACGGCAGAACATGCAATAGGCGTTGTAGATGCTGAAAGGTAATATAGGCCTTGAGACTCATGCCCTACTCCAATCCTGCACAAGAACAGAACCATTAGCAAATGTAACAGAGTAAGGTAGAGTACTAGTGAGTTTACTAATGGATATTAAGTTAAATGGACAACCAGGGACACAAAGCACAAAGTCCAAAGAAAGTGTGGATAGGGGATTTGCTCGGCCAATACCATGGCATTTGGTTTGTGACCCATTAGCCAAAGTAATACTAGGTAGTGTGTCCATATAAGTCAAACATGAGAAAAGTAACTTATTACCAAACATATGATCAAAAGCGTCTGAGTCAAGTATCCAAGGTCCAACTGAAGAAGATTGTGTAACAAAGGCAATAGGATTACCGATCTGAGCAATAGAGGCAACTTGTGTGGACTTGAAATCCTGAATGGCAATGAAATAGGAGTTGAAAGTATAACTGGGTTTTCACATTCAGGATATAAATTTATGGATCAAAGTTAAAAAAAGGAGGGAAGGGCTATAAATTTATAGTATAACTGGGTTTTCACATGGGACTTCACTGGAGTGGTCCTTACTTGTTACGGCTGCTCTTCAAATCTTCAATGCTACAAGATCTCCAGTATGCCAAGGGCCACTATGCGATGCTTCGGCAAGATAGTGGCCTCTACTACCGATTTTGACCATTAGATTATAGTTATGTTTCTTACCTCATATATGTATTGTGTTTAATGAATTCCAAAAATAACCTAAAATAAATCTATGCATTTTTTTATTGCCAGTTTCCATTTTTCGCATTATTTTCTTATTTGATTCTTGTTAATGCACAGGATTCAATTCAACCTTGCGTCAAGGAAACGTTACACACCATGAATATATTCAGGTGAGGCTTGTTATGTAATAATGTATCTATTTATGTACTACAAATCAAGTTCTAATAACAAAATATACAGGTTGGTAAGGGAAGAGATGTTGGCCTTAATCAAATTGCACTATTTGAGGGGAAGGTTTCAAGTGGCAATGGTGAACAAGTTCTCAGTCGCGATGTATACAGACTAGGGCAACTTTTTGATTTTTTCCGGATGATGTCTTTTTACTTCACAACAGTTGGATACTACTTTTGTACCATGGTATGCCATTTATATGTCATATTTAGTTATTGTTTTGATTGATATATGAATAGGGATCAAATAGAAATAATGTTGGATAAAAAATTAAAAAACAAGACACATATAAATAGTTTAAATTCTAAATTACATATAAGACTTATCCAAGTCTATACGCAAGTATAAGAGTCAACATGACTTATATTTTAAGACGAGACGATGATCAGGAAACGGTTGCAGCCTACAGTAAATAGTACCTTTGAGGTTTCTGATAATCTTCTTGACAACAACCAAATGTGGTTCAAGAGGTGAAGCCTTAACTTGACAAACTTTATTGAGAAAGCTGATTTCAGACCTTGGAATTTGTGTCACTGTTTCCAAAGCACGTGTAAAATGAAGGGTTTGGGGCCAGGTGACTGGAAGATGATTAGCTCCCTGTTTTGTTAGTTTTAACAGCAGATACCACGGGTGAAGAGATAGGTTTGGCTTCCAGCTTTTTGATCTTGGTACGGAGGTCCTTGTTGTACTTGGTCTGTGAGTTAGAACCAAAGATCTATTAGGCTGACATTTGACCGGTGAAAGACTCCTGCCAGTGATTGAGAGCTGCAAATAATTATGACGTCTTCAATATAGACAGTGAGGTAGACCACTGCAGAATCCTGTGAATAGCAGAATCATGCAAACCAAGCCCTTTTGAGTCTTGTTACAGAGCATATAAACCTCTTCATCAAGCGAATCTTTTAGGAATGCATTATTAACATTCTGTTCATGTAAGAGTGAGAATGACCTTGATTGTTGTTTACCCGGGTGAAAAGTTTAAGTCCTTGGCAACGATCTTAGCTTTATATTTGTCGAGAGATCTATCAACATTTTCTTTAGTCTAAAAACCCACACACTTAATAAGAACCTGATTAGGAGACAGTTGTACTTAAGACACGGTGTTATTCCTTTGTAAGACAGCAAATTCAACTGCCATGGCACACGTTATGGTTCAATTTGAGTTTTAGTCATACGGTAGGATGCAACCAAGGTTTAAATCAGCTTCTTTCTCATTCTGCGACATGAAATTTAGATAATTTCATGTTTAATTGCCTTCTTCACCGATAAGAGCCAAGCGTAACTTCTCTGAATGTTTACTTTTGGAACCTCAAAATTTCTCTATCCGAGCAAGAGTTAGTTCTTCGTCTTCATCATAAGAATCTGGATCAGTAATAGTTTCAGCCACAGTTTTCTCGTTCACCGAATTACTGTCATCCATTGTGGCCATGTTCTAGGCCTTTAATTCAAGAACCATCTCGCTAATGACATTAATTGCAGAATGCAGTTCATTCAACTTGACTGTTTGTTCATTCACCTTCACTGTGTACTCGTTACCAAAGAGCTCCAATTTAGCCACCATTTTTCCGTGGCAAGGAGCGAGGCTGGTCGGACCAATTGTTAGGATCCCACAAATCCTAACCTTTAATGATTAGGATAACGGGATTATCCGCCTGTGAGTCTATTGATTTCAAAGAATTTGGTAGTCAGAGGAGCCATCCTCCCCTCACAATAATTTCCCTACTCCCTAAACTGAAGTTAGTCCTATTTATTGATCATAGGACTAACAAACAAACAGATAAATAAAAACTAAAACTAACTAACAATTACATAACTAACTAAGGGCTTAAAACTTTCCCCACTTTCCTATAATAAACTATAGTAATTTCATCCTTAGTTGTGGGCTCTTCTTGAGGCCTAACATTATTTGATCATAGACTTGTTTAAATTAGTATTCAACACCAGTAATCAAGATAATGAATAGTTGCAACATGCAAATCAATGGTTGGATCAACAAAATCACGTTCTATTGAAAAATATTATTGTGTAATTTGAATCCATATGTATGTGTGTAATGTGTGCAAGTCAAAGCTCCTTTTGTGTGATGATTATTTTCTTTATTATCTTGCAGTTAACGGTGCTGACAGTTTATGCCTTTCTTTATGGAAAATTGTATTTGGTAAGTTGGATTTCTTAATTCTGTGATGTTTGTAAATATTGGAGTTTTATTGTGACAATTTTGTGGTTATACCAGATTTTGGCCTTTCATTGTCTTGAGTGGGAGATACTTATCACATTTTTCTTTTTCATAATTTTCAGTAGTTGTAATGTCATTTGCGTAAGCCATTACTGGATTTTTAGGGTTTGATGCCATAGTACAATTTTAGGTTTAAGAAAATATGATAGAAAACATTAAGTGCAGAAAGAAAATATAGATCTGAAAAAAGAAAATGATGTTGACTTGCTTGAAAGTGCTAAGAGTACCCATTTATATAGGTGAATAGATCGCAGCAAGGAGGCAGTTAAAAAGCAGATAATAATAAAGAAGAGTAAAATTGGTGTGTAGGAATAGTCTATTACATTGGATTTTTCTTAGCAATTCATGTAATACAAATGAATTGTACAAGAACACAGCTCATATAGCTATGCACAGTGAATACTAACAAAGATCTACAGTCCTACACTTATTTTATTATACTGGTGTATAAAGAGACATTTTTGTTCTAGGCACTCTCTGGTGTTGGTGAAACAATTGAAGAAAGGGCTAGGATAACCAAGAACACTGCTCTGAGTGCTGCATTGAATACACAGTTTCTCTTCCAAATTGGTATCTTCACTGCCGTGCCAATGGTCTTGGGCTTCATTCTTGAACAAGGCTTCTTGAGGGTAAGTGTGTGTGTGTTTGTATGTCTTTATCTTAAATAGATATAACCAAAGAAATCGCAGGAACCAGGTAAATCACGCCAGTGTTTCATCTCAGAAATTTGTTACTACTAAAGAACCAAGTGCTCTGATTTTCTTCTTTTTTATTGTACTTTGAACTTTCATACTGAATGATGTTTTGTGATAATTGATAAAAATCCTACATTTTCTTATTAATTTTTATTTTATTATTGCTCTGCAGGCCGTTGTCAATTTTGTCACAATGCAGTTTCAGCTCTGTACTGTTTTTTTCACATTTTCTTTGGGTACAAGAACGCATTATTTTGGAAGGACAATTCTTCATGGTGGTGCAAGGGTTTGTGTGCCAACTTTATGCACCCTTTTACACCATTTCTTTTATAATTGTTAATATATTTATTTGGCAACAGTATCAAGCGACTGGACGTGGGTTTGTAGTCCGCCATATCAAATTTTCAGAAAATTACAGACTCTACTCTCGCAGTCATTTTGTTAAAGGGTGAGGCTTATTGTTTCTCTAAGTTGACTCTACTTATGTGTAATATCTTTTGTTCTTATTTGTCTACAATTAAGTAGCTCAAATTTCAAATCATTTACCCTGGGAGACCTGTAGAGAGTGAAATTGAGAGAGAAGCTAGTTCTGAAGTTCTGCGTTTATTGTTGTGTAAGATTGATTGTACAACATTGTTTCTATAAAGTGATAAGCTACAATTTCTTGCAAGAAAGAGTAACGAACAGCAACTGCATTTACTGTCGCAACTTAAACTAACTAAACTGGACTAGTGTTAATAGAAAACTTTGCTTACTAACCTGCTACGTCACTGAACAGAATAGCAATATTCAGACTTCATTATGAGTGTACTAATATATCCCCCTCCTCCTCCCCAAGCTCATGATGGTTGAGCTAGTGCAAAAATCTGACATCTTAAATTTATTCCTATATTTGAGAAAACTTGTAGGAGACAATACTCCTTAGAAGGAATGTGCCAAACATGGAACTATTTTTCTGATTTCTTTTTCTCATGTATGATATAACAAAAAGGTCAAACTCCATTTGTGTAATCTGGCATGGAGGATGGCATCGCCTGATAAAGCAATTGTACTCCATGTGTTTAGCTCCCGCAGTGGTGGTTGCAAGGCTCCGATATTCAACCTCTGTTGGACCAAGAAACCATTGCTTGCTTCCATATCCACCTAAGTTTGGGCCTAGCAAAACACACGAGCCTATTGTTGAGCCCCCTATCATTAGAATCTGTTAGAATATTATAAAATATCTTTTATATTACATTTGAGTATCTTGAGTTATTTCCTATGATCAATTTATAATCATAGAGATATCTTAGAATATCTCTCATTATTATTATGATTTGTTTCTGATTTAGGATCGAGTATATGTAGCTCTATAAATAAAGATTAGTATTGAGTCTTTTGTAATCAAGTCAGCATAAAACTATTTATCAATAATATATAAACTCTTATTACTTTTTTTCCTCCTTTTCTCTAAAATCCCACAACTTCAATATGGTATCGAGAGCCTATTTCAATCCTCTTAAACTGTCTCGCCACTATTCCGCTTCCGAGTTCCCAACATTTGGGAATATAATCATAGTTTCTCTTTTTTGGTGTGATCATTCTTTTTTCTGACCGTTGTCACTTCCGCTGACAATTGCGACAGCCACCGCTGCGGGAAAAGTTTTCCAGCAAGTTTTCCGACATAACTACTTCCATCTTGTGCAGAATCTCCCAATCTACACAACCCAGATTTTTCAGGCCAAAAGTTGCTCTACACGTGCTCACACGACTCCAAGATCCGTCGCGTTCATCCCTCGCATTGCCACCAACAGCCTCGAGTGCAGGCACATCTGTCAGCCTTCCAGCACGGTGTTTCAATCGTCCGAATTGGGTTTTTCCTCTTGGTTCCAGATTTTTTTCAGTTTTTTATTACAAGCCACGAGCATACATGCTGCCTCTTCTTTAGTGTTTTCATGCAATTCAATTCTTACTAAAAAATTATATATGTAGCTTCTATTCCCACCGATGATCTTTCTGGTGGTGTCTCTTTTTCTACAAATGAGTCATATAGTGATGACTTCTTTTTCTATCGATGGTCGTTCTAACGATGTCTTTTATTTTTGTGATTCACACTTTAGCTTTGCAATTTGTCTCAAATGAATTGGCCTCATCTTTGTCCCAGATGTACTAGTAGTGCGCCTTTCTCTCCTTGAAGCAGATTTATAGCAACTCTCGAGCTGATAATTATTCCAGCTATTTGGCTAGGCTATATTTGTAGCAATTCTCTCTGACTTCACATGCATCCCTGAATTGCTTTTCCATCTATTTTTATTATTTAGCAGAGTAATTAATACATTGTTTTCTTGTAACAAGCTCAAGCATAGTAAGCTTTAGCTTGAGGGAAATGTTAGAATATTAGAAAATATCTTTTATATTATATTAGAGTATCTCGAGTTATTTCTTATGCTCAATTTATAATCAGAGAGATGTCTTAGAATATCTCTCATTATTATTATGATTTGTTCCTGATTTATAAATACAGCCTTGTGTAGTTAGTTGCTAATGTGATTGGAATTAGCAATCACATTAACTTGTATGTATTATAAATACAGCCTTTTGTAGTTTCATTAGACACAAAAATTACATAATATTTCATGGTATCATAATCCTATTCAGCATCACAAGACAACACATATAGAATAGATTGTCACTTCATTAAGAAACTGTTGGACAATGGTTTGATAACTACAACTAACTTTCCTTTTGGCCATTAACTAGCATATGCGTTAATGAAGGTCCTAGCTACAGTACGATTCAAGCAACTTACTTTCGATCTGTGAATGATAGATATTCATTCGCCCAACTTACTTTCAAGCTGTGAATGATAAATATTCGTTTAGAGTAATATATATAAACATATTAGTGTCCGAACTCGATATACAGTTTTGAAATATATAAGAAATATTTTCTACATTATTCTATCTTGTATTTATGAAATTATTCTCGTGTGGATTGCATCCTCTTATAAATTTGCAGTTTCCTTATGTCGTTTACCTTGAATGGAATAGCCATAATCCTATATCTTCTTGTGTTCAGGTTGGAAGTTGTGCTTCTGTTGATAGTATATCTTGCTTATGGCTACAATGTAGGCGGTGCACTGTCATACATACTTCTGAGTATAAGCAGCTGGTTTATGGCTCTATCCTGGTTGTTTGCTCCATATTTATTCAACCCTTCAGGATTTGAGTGGCAAAAGTAAGTATTGTCTAAGCTGTGTCTTTAATGCCTCTGTTATAATAGTTGTTTATGGTATAATTGTTCCTCTATGTATGCGATTTATTTTGTAGTTAGTTTTCTGTTGTATAGTCGGTTAGAGAGTTATACGCCTGTGAAGTTGTTAGGCTTTGTTTGGAAATCTTAATTCTATTCTATAAATAAGACCTCAAAGCTCTCTGAAGCTAGTAAACAACACTTTTTTTTCGTTTCTAGAAATAGATCTCTCTTGCAGTTAATCAACTTTTATATCCGAAAAAGGTTTACTTCTCATATATACTGAATCTCTCCTATTGTGTACTGTAGGGTAGTGGTAGACTTCCGAGACTGGACCAATTGGCTACTTTACAGAGGTGGAATTGGTGTTAAGGGAGAAGAAAGCTGGGAAGCTTGGTGGGAAGAAGAACTGGTATTCAATATTTTTTGTACATTGTTCTTAAATGTTTTTCTTTGCTTTTATATTTCTTTGTATCCTAGCCATTGATGAATTTGGCACTTCTAGTAATTGAACTCCCAAAAAAATTTAAATAGGTTGAGTATAATGGCATTTTAATAATTACATCATATGTTCTATTTGAAGTTGTTAATTTGCAATTCTAGTTCTATAAAAATGGCCAATTTTATTATACATTGTTATGCTGCTACTTTCTTTTGGAAAAATGCTTCATGTGCTAAATGAATGTGTGTTATTGGTAGTTCTAGTTCTGAAGGTGCCAGTCCCCTACTTAAACAGTCAGTCCCACCCTTGCCTCGATTCAATCCCTCATTGTCGGACTTTTTAGCACCAGGTTTCTTAGTGAACATTCTTTTAGAACAATTCATGATTTGCATAGTGAACATTGACCGGGTGCTTTCCATTTGGTTAGTTAATCAGCTTGAATTACTTTCTATTCCTTGTAATATACACCTTTTCCATGTTTGAATTATCCCGAACTCAATTTGGGCTTTGGACATAACACAATTGCACAAAACTGGTTTAGAAGGTGAAGACTGCCCAAGCATTATAAAGGCTATTTTGGCTCTATCTTTAGTCGATATGGGACTCTTAACACATCCTTTCATGCTCAAGATTGGACAGCTAAAACGCGGATTAATGCAAAAGAAATAACAAAGATTTTTAACACACCCTCTCATGCCCAAGATTGGATGTTTGGAACATGGACAAATGTGAGTAGAATAATATATAGATCTAAGCCGAAGTGGCTTGTATGGTACTTTTTCAGCCTTGTTAAGGTTACCTAGGTCATATCTCTAGTGGATGTTCAACTCTCAACACACCTCTTCATGCTCTGTACTAGACATATGAAAAAGGGAATAAAGCAAGGAGGAAAAAGAAGGATCTTAACAATTCCATTGGGGACAAATATTGTAGGGACTAAAACCAAAAAAATAAGAATCAAAAGCAACTTTTTCTATGTTTCAGGGATTCAATAAGAACTTTTTGAACGGGACTAAAACCAAAATTGGTATAAATTACAAGGAACAAAATTATTCAACTTGTAAAAATATGTTTTCTGTGTTTCTTATGTCTCTAATGAGATCACACACCTTCCTATTTATAATGATGCTGCAATAATTACATTCAATGTCTAGGAAGTTGTATTGACTTGGACTACTAACAATTAACCTAGGATGTTGCACACTCAAGGAATAATTAAAATTAAAACACACTGAATTTTAACACAACTCGTCAATTTTATCATTCAAATTCAATTGTTTTGCAATCTAGGAAAGGGGACTTTTATAAGCCGCTGTCCATGGTTACTTCAACTACTTGAAAGTGAGTCAGAACCTACTGGATACACAATCTGTTCATTGAACTTGATTAAGGAATCAATTAATGGACGACTTGAATATAACATGCTGATGAATTAAATTATAAAATCTACTATATTTATTTTGAAACAATTAGGCCACACAAATCCTTTAGTAGGCATTTTCTTTTCCTCAAGATGATGGGTTGAGTTGTTGGCAAGCGATGGGAGGTGTAGCTTCTTTCATTGCATGCGCATGGGCAAGGACTATTATGATGCATTATGGAGTTAATGTAAAGTGGTGGACACTTGTGAATGAAATTGATAGAAACGGAGCAACTATGGGGTTAGACATCTCATCATAGTTGACTTACTAATTAAGAGTTACCTATCAGGAAAAAAAAAATTAGCAATTATTACAAGAAGATAAACTATTTTGCACCCACCTTTCTTACTTCCACTATAACCGTCTAATTTAACTAAGTTCCAATTATTCCATCTGCAGGCTCATATCAGGAGCTTGGGTTCAAGGATAGCTGAGACCATCCTGAGTCTGAGATTTTTCATTTTTCAATATGGTATTGTTTACAGGCTTAATGTGACAGGAATAGATACTTCATTGACGGTATGTTTATATTTCGTATGTTTGTCCTTTTGGAGATTTACTAATTTAAAAATATATTATTTTTCTTGTTCCAACTTCTAAATAAAGGAATTTATTTAAAAATCACTAAATTATACTAAAAGAGTGGGTAGCCTTTCCTTCGCTGTAAAGCACCACACCCTACTCTTGTAAATTTCCCCATAATGATGTTTAACACAAACGTGATTTCAGTAGGCTTTCTCATATCATCAAACTCATCTTCCAAACTGGCCTTCCTTACCCTGGGCATAGCTTAGTAACAAATGGTAGGAGTGGTGGTAGTACTAATGGGAAAACATGACAGATATTTTGGAGTGTTTGTCGAACAATTGGATTAGCCAAGTATGGTTGTCTGTCAGATTTGTGGTGGTTGACAGCCGCAGATGGTGGCTTTCTTATTGCTGACAGTAATCTGTGCTTCTGTTGCAATTCTAAACCCAATCAATGTGCTGGATGTGGCCAAGGGTCTATGAGGCTATAATGACGGTAGTCTAGGGTAGCTGAAAATAAGGCGGTTAGGGTTCTGTCATGAAAACAAACAGTCTCCCAAATCGGGAACTCTGATGCCTATTTGAAAAAAATATATATGGAATCTAAATATTATTTCATTGATTCTTATCACAATAATATGCAATATATAGACAAATGCATTGACATTCTAATAAATGCTGTCCTGGCACAATCTGAAACCTGTCCTAGAAACAAAAATCTAGGAAAACTAAATCTGTACAAAATAAAACAGAAACCAATTAAGGGTTGTTTGCACAATACAACAAAGGAGTAGCTTGATTTGTTTTATATTCGACTTCTATTACAGAATTTGTGCATGTTAGTCAACTGATTGCTTATGTTTGCCATTTTGCACAGGTTTATGGATTCTCATGGGCAGTGCTGGCAGTGCTAATAATTCTTTTTAAGGTGCAAAATTGCATAATGTGGTCTTTATTTTACACGTGTATGTTGCTAATTTTGTATCTTGACCCGAGACTATCTTGTATTCTTGCACAATAGGTATTCACCTTCAGCCAGAAGATATCAGTCAATTTCCAGCTTGTGCTGCGCTTTGTACAAGGACTCTCCCTCTTGGTGGCACTGGCTGGTTTGGTTGTAGCAGTAATATTAACCGACCTATCGGTACCAGATATATTTGCTTCTATTTTAGCATTCATTCCTACTGGATGGGGAATTTTATCGGTGTGTTCTCTTTTCCTCTGATGCAATGCATTTACTAGTTATTTGATATTTCCGCTGTTGGATTGGATGCTTGTGATATCAGTTGTCTAAAGTTGAAATCCTGCAGTGCTATAGATTGATTCTTTGTTTATCAAATTTATATTGCTTTTATTTACTAGTTAGCAAACTGACGTTGCTTTTTTTTTATTTTTTATTTTCCTTTTTGATGTGTTTTTATAATTACAAAAGTGTATAACTTATGCCCGGGGGTTTTGGTAGAAGAATACAAGTACAAACCAATGTTGTCAAAATCATATTGGACCATCTGTTCAACGTTGAACCGGTTACTGCCAAATCTGTCGATTGGTTCAACCATGTTTCATTCCCCTTTAGAACTGTGGTTGGTTCAACTGGTTATTTTTTGTTTTTAAAAAATACTTTTTATTTATCTGTTAGTCATTTGGTTCAACCATGGCAAATGAACCATGACCTGGAAGTTGCTAGATCGATCTTCGGTCAGGTTCTGGCAACATTGGTGAAAGCTTCCTTCCATCTCTTTTATCTTATCCGTTTCTATCCTTTTCTGACCATCAAACAGCCACTAAAGGTATTTAGACTGTAATTTGACATCTATAATCCTATACACTTGTCCAGACACTTTTAGGTTTTATTATCAATGTGCTGAAATGGAGCTGATTTTGTTTAGTAGTTTTAATATCTCAATTCTATGTAGCATTACTTCTGATTTTTATATATTGATTATTGTTGTATAGATTGCTGCTGCTTGGAAGCCTGTGATGAAGAGACTAGGACTATGGAAATTCATTCGATCGCTTGCTCGCCTATATGATGCTGGCATGGGAATGCTCATTTTTGTGCCCATTGCATTCTTTTCATGGTTTCCATTTGTATCAACATTCCAAACTCGCCTGATGTTTAACCAGGCTTTTAGTCGAGGGTTAGAAATTTCTTTAATCCTTGCAGGGAACAATCCCAATACTGGGGTATAGTTTGACTCGGCTCGTACCAGATTCCTGATTGAAATATGATGTCTTTTTCATATGGTAGAGCCTAGATCATTTTGTAAGTCTTTTTAGCATTGTGAATAGTGATGTATAATCATACTTTCAGTTTATGTATTTAGATCAGTTTATGTACAGTTGGGTGTAATATTTACAATTTCACTTTTGAATTCCATTTAAATTCTGCGAATCCAGTTTCTCTCCAGCCTGGAAAGACAAATGTTGCAACTGCCTAATTTTAATAGATTATAGATAGATGCAGAGATGGCACTTTTTCATTTCTTTTGCAAAGGTCAGTGAGGTTGAAAGCTTGAAACTTTTTAGCTGATTTGCGTATACTCATTCGCTATTTGCTTGATTTCTATTATCCCCGCCACCGCTCCCCAAGAAGAAAACCCCAGGTTTCTTTGGGAGGGTCCCCTATATAATAATAATGCATTGAAGTTCAGCCCAATGTATTGAATTGAATGACTGACTGACCAGATGATAATGATCTTTGCTTGTCTGATTCTCTTAAGATTGTTGTGTTAATACTAGGTACTGGCGTACCATGCTAAAGAAAATAATGGGGCTTCTTTTTCCTCTCTTTTTGGTCTTAAAAATCTTTACATTGGTTAGTTAATGAAAGTTGGCTCAGTTGATAAGGAGTTGTTTCACTCTCACAAGGTCGTGAGTTTAATTGCCGATGTGACGACTTCTTTGATGGGTAACTATGAACTCTTCAACTCATCTAAACTTCTTACATATAAAGTGTGTGTATATATATATATATATATATTAGATTGAAATGTAAGTATAGAAAAATTTAAGCTTGAATACTTTTTCCCACAAATATAAATATGCCAAACATTACTTTAGGTGTTTGATATCTACTTGGAAATAAAGTTATATACATGATGGGTCAAATTATTTCATACTCTTTTAAAATTTATACAAATTCTTTCAATATTTTCTAGTTATATAAACTATTTGTAGAATATGTACTTTGAAACTTTAGACATGTTATTTTAATATCTATTCAAATAGTATAATAAGTGTTTATCATTCTTGCAAAGTGTATATACTTTAAAAACTGAGTTACCTTTTTAATAATACAAAAAAAAATTTAGGAAGTAATAACGATTAAAATTGTCCATTCCTATAATTTAACATAAATTTAAAATTATTGTAATTAATTTGACATGGCTTTTAATTAGAACATTTAAATTAAATTAAATTATTTTGAAATTGACTCGTTAATTTGATTAATAAAAATATACTAGTCATACTTGAATTGTTCTATAACAAAGAAAGACAATGCAAACTAAGCTACGTTGTATAATATTCCATGGGTAGAAAATCTGCTCAATTCATAGAATATTTCTTGCATTTTTTTTCTTTTTATTTTCAAGGTTTAGGTTTATATCTCCCAATTTTCTTTTCTCTAAATAAAACTTTTAGCTTAAAAAGTTCATGCTTGATTAAAATAATAAAATAAAGAATTGATTAAATCAATAAGAACCATTTGCATAAAATTACTTTATTTATAAGTATAACAATTTTATAGAATTTTTATTTATTGTTTGAAATATTAAAAATATTCATATTTGAGAAATATATTTTGTAATTTCAAAAGTAGACTTTAGTAGATTCTTAAAATATGTTTTTTAAATTTGTAGCTAGCTTTTTAAAAAATTATATATTTATACTATGTAACAAATAACTTTTTTCATAACTTTGTAAATGGAAAAATATTATTAAATTAACATTATCATTTTATAACTACTTTGGGGGACTAAAATTTTATCTCTTCATATTATAATATTAAACTCTTAACCTAAGAAACACGGCATGGAAAAAAAAATTTCACAACTAAAGAATGAGTTTATTAAGATGGATAAGTCACATATTTAATTATAGTGTCTTGTCAAAATATTTAACCACAAAAATTTACATAATGACTATTTTAATTGACATTTTATATTTTCAAAAATACATTTGCCATTTCACAAAATTTAAGGACTAACTTAATTAACGCTTACCATTTTAGGGATTAAAAGCTTCATATAAAATCTAGCTATGGAACATAATGAAGGTCGCATGTTCTTCATTTATTTATATTGTGTGTTACAATTGGTTCTTTTATAATTTTGTTACTTTTTATTTATAGTTTTTCAAAATTAAATACAATATTAATTATTATTTTATTATTAATATTTTTAATTATTTAATATAGAGAGAGGTAAATAGATAAAATGAGATGATATTATTAAACAATTAATGTTATCATAAAAAGAAAAATAAATAATTTTATCAAAAGTAATAATTTTATTTATAGACAAATGTGAGTAAATCTTTTCTTTCTCTGTTCTTCAGTTTCTCCCTTGTAGTGACTTCAAGTTACATGACAAGCAAACTTCTGAGAAGTAGAAAAAACTTGATAGCACTCTGAACATGTGTGGGAGACACTGGATTCTTCCTCATTTTATCATCATCAGCAAATCCATGTCCCATTATCCGAACAAGAAGAACAATTTATATCATTGCTACTGCTAGCACCAAAAGGCACGTTATTGGGAGCCATGTATGAAAATTAAAATATATATATATATATATAGCAAAATTAAATTTTTTATTATCTAAGATACCCTTCAAAAAAACTTAAGTAAATCACTTATTATTGAAACACGTACTTTCTAAAATGTTTTTATAAAGTTACCAAAAAGTTTAAACTTTTATATATATATATATATAAATATATATATATATATATATATATATATATGGAAAAAATATATATAATTCTTTGACCCGAAGAAGTTTCCAAATTAATTGTGTTGATTTTTCTTACTTGTTAAAAAGAAAACAGTTGCATGCTCCTCGTGGATGCATGAATACATGTTAGCTTTGTAACATGGTATTTTAAGATTAAAAAACACTAAATTTTTATATTTGAAGTTCTTTTCAATTTATGTTAATTAACATCTTTAATAATTTATTATTATAGTACTGCAAATGATAATAATTATAAAATGTAAATATAATTGAGATGTTATTAGTACGGTAACATTGTATTAAAAAAAATGTTATAATTAACATCATTTTTAATGAAAAATAGCCTGTAATTACTAGTTCTAATGTATGCATTCGTTTATCGGTTTTTACCTTACACCGTCTATTTTCTCTAAGTATTTATTTTCTGATTTAGAGAATTGCTTTTAATATGTTATAATAATACATTGAAGTTTTAAAAGTACTAGCTAGAACTTGTGTTGTTGCGCGGGTGGTGCTTCGTTCGTATTTTATAAATATTTTTTCAGGCTTCAAATAAAAAAAAATATTTTATATATTAGTAATAAATTTGTATCTTATATTTTTTATCTTTATTGGTGACAATTATATATGTCTCGTGATTTATTATATTTATCATGCACAAATATTTGTTATGTTTTTTTAAGCATCGATTATAATTATGTATCTTATTTTTTTAATATTTATTAATGATAAATATGTTTTTTGTGTTTTTTTTAATATTTATTAATGATAAATAGTTGTCTAATGTGTCTTATGTATCAATGAAAAATATGTATCTTTTAATTTTTTATATTTATCACCGACAAATATGTGTCTTCTATTTTTTTGTATCATTGTCAAATATTTATCATGTGATTTTTTATATTTATCACTGATAAATATATATTTCTTTTTATGCATCAATTATAAATATTTTTCTTTTATTTTTTTAATATTTATTGATAAAATTATTTATCTCATGTTTTTATGTATTAGTGACCAGTGATACATTTTTTCCATAAATAATTTATAAGTAAATTATGATTAGTATTTTAGAATTTTCTTCAATAAAAAAGATGGGGAAATCTACGAGAGAAGAGAGAGAGGGGGAGGTTTGGAATGAAGAAAGAGAGAGGGAATTTAGAGAAAAGAATGTGAAATTTGAAATTTAAAATTTAAAATTTGAAATGAGCCAAGAGAGAGAGAAAAATATTTAAAATTTAAAATAAAAAATAATTTTACCATTAGACTCATAAATAAAGTCAAAACAACAAAACTTGAAAGGACAATTTTAACATTTTGCTAGCATTTTCTATTCTTAAATAAAATAGATAGATAGTAGATTAATAATAAATGGAAAACATTTTTTACTCAATAAATGGAAAATATTTCAGAATAATTGTATACAAATAAATTAAAACCTTTCTTTTGACCGAAAGATATATGAAAAAAAAATTACCAAAAGATATATAAACTTCTTTATATATAAATTTCACAATTTTTTTTGGTACAATGAATTTTACAATTTAAATTATATATAAATTAGAGTCCAGATAAGCACGGCACAGACTATTCGTCTATAAAAGGATTAATTATTTAATTAAAAATATAAAATAAAAGGTAAAATTGAAAAGAAAAAAATCACTCAAAAATTTAGTAACGTTTTCAATATAAAAATATATAGCATCACATTTTAGTGCTCTTGCATTCATTATGATAGTCGAAAAAAATTTACACCAACAATAAACAACAATTAAACTCTAAATTCTTATATACAATCTTATTAAACTTGTTTTTCTCTTCAATTGAAATTTTTTATAAAAAAATTTAGGAGAAAAGATTAATGTTCGTTCAAAAGAACCTTATAATTTACTAAATACTTATAAGAAATTACATTTGTCTTTCTTCAATAACATTAACAACGATCAGCAACTTATCGAATCAAATATTTATCGTTTTAGCACTAGAACACCCCATTGAACTTTCAATTGGGGTTGTTAAGTCACACATTTTAGAGATAGACCTAAAAAACCAAACTCCAATGGAATAGTAATTAAGTTGGATTCGGAAGTGGTTCATTTATTTAAAAATTTGAATATTTAATGGACAAGTATTATAAACCAATCCAAAATATTTGAGAATATCTATGGATTTCATGTTATATTAACTTCGGCGCAATCTAATTAGTTCAAGTAATTTGTGTTGAAAATCAACTTAAAATAAAGAAGGATTGATTAATTATGTAATCTTTGTACAAAGAAAATGAGAGCAAACACCCTGATCACTGGTAACTACAAGACTAATTAAATCTAAAATCACAAAAATCCCAAGTACACCACAAAATCATGTATCATTGAAGCACCCTATTAGTTGAATTCATATTAATTCATGTATCACTAGGCTCCAATTTGACTTTAACTTCAACAGGAGGAGGAGGAGGAGGAGGAGGAGGAGGAGGAGGAGAAACATCGGTAGGAACAAAAGTGAATCCATCATCTAGCATTTGAATGCGAAGGTCTGGTTTATTTCGAATTTTTAACATATATCTTTTCTTTTTCTCTTCTTCAGTTTCTTTATTATGATGATTTGTCAATGCGTGACTAGCAAACTTTTGCGATGTATTAAATATCGCATTACACTTTGGACATGTGTATGGTCCATACTTCCTATGTGGAAGGCTATGGATTCTACCATCCTCAACGTTTTTTTCTTTTTTCTTGTTCTTCTTGTTTTTGTTATCATCATCAACAGACGTAGACAAAGAATTATTATTGACTACTGTTGATGACGATGATGCATGATGCCCAAATTGAACTTTGAGAATTTGCATTGCTTTCCTAATTCCAGGAGCATGACTGCCGTAATTGGTATGCTTTGGTTGGAGAATGTGTTGTGTCTGGAAAAGTGGAATCTGAGGTGGTGTGTTGTGGTCAAAAACAGACACTCCACCTCGTGTTTCCCTTTTCCCCACACTAATTTGGTTTAGGTTGGGTTCACTAATATTTATGTTGGGGTTGGAAGTAGGAGGAGGAGGAGGAATAGAAAAAGAGATTCCATTGGCATCAGAAGTGTTGTTGGAAGCCATTGATGAGAATGAAAATGGAATGGAACAGTGAGGTTGTTGAATGTGCCCTGTGTATCAATTTATAGTGCATTATTATTATTATTCTCTCTAGGTACCAATAACCAATTGTCTCAATATATCACTATATTTATTGAATACATTCACACTTTAATTTGTCTATATAGTAGCGGTGGAGTATTGCCATCTTATTTTATTTAATAAGTACGACAAACTATATTACTTTTATTCTATTAAAAAATTAGAGAAATCATAACCACTGCTTCAAGGATATATGTTAATTATTTGAATGTATAAATTTTATTTTAGAAGTTGTGTTTTTAACTTTTAAAAAAATATAAATACTGTGTTTTTCAATAAAAAAAATTTATTTTGTTATTCTTAACTTGTGTTTTTATTGGCTTTTAACATTAGTATGATTCAAAAAATTATATGATTTTTAACGTATTAAATAAGAATACAATATTAAACATTAGTAAAAATAAGTCAAATAAATTTCATATATTTAGTCTAAATTTGTATTAAATATATTAAATTTTTTAATTTACTTTTGTTTATATTTTGAGAAGAAGGAATATTGTCAAATGACTTTCTAAAATATTTTATAATGAAAGTTTATAAAAAAAAATATATAACTAAACTTATATTTTAATATGTATATATAATATATTAAAATAGTATTTTTAATATTTAATTATATGGACAGTTTTTTACAATTCTTTGACCAAATAATAAGAAGTAAAATTAATTCTGTATTGATTTTTTTTAAAGTAAAAATGTTAACTTATTAAAAATAAAACGGTTATATACTCTTTGTTGGTGCATGAATGATTCTTAACTTTCAGGCAAGGTATTTTAAGATTATAAAGCTCTAAAATATTATACTTGAAATTCTTTTCGTTTATTAATTAATAACATTTTTAATAAAAAATAGTTCTTAATTAGTTTTTTATTTCTTCATTCATTTCTCACATACAACTACTTTGAATTTTAAGCCTCTTCTTACAAGAATTAAAATTACAATAATAACTATTTCGTCAAAAAAATGAATATAATAGTACATATTTTTCCTTGGGTAAGAAGAGGAATTCAAAATAGTTTTATAAAAAAAAATTAAAACCTTTCTTTTGACCGAAAGATATATTTTAAATATATAAATTAATTGTAACAGTACATAACATTATAAGATTAAAAAAAAAATTGACCAAATTAACAGAACCTTTTGCATATACCAACTTATTACTAACTATATTAAAAACTATATATATAGAATCTCTAACTATATTAAAAAAAAAATCTATAACTATATTTGTTTAAATTTTAAGGATTTGACCATCAATTATTTGTTTCACCTGCTCACTCAAATGTATTAATTGTACACACTTTTTAATGCAATCAATACTCAACATATCAATATAAATTAATAAATTTAATTCAATGCATATTCCCGATACAAATTACGGGTTTCACCACGTATGTAAATAAATTGTCTTTAACTAGATTGTCTTTTTTAGGGTTTTTTTTCTCCTATATCCCATATCCCATTTTTTCAAATACAAAAATTACAAATTATCCTACTTTAAAAAATAATTAAAATATCATATTTTTTACGTGCTTAATAAATCAATTTTCATAATATCTCCTTAATAAATCGTATTTTCATAATATGAACAACTAATCACCTCCTTATTTTTACTATTATTTATTATGTATCTGTTTTATAAAATATATCAAAAAGAAAAAAAAATGTAAAGGTTGGAGGTCGAACTCCCATGAGTGGCTCCATGTAAACGTAAAAAAAAAAAAATGAACGTATCTTAAGAATATGATTTACTGCTAAAAATTAAATCAGTTTTTTTATATGGTCGCATCTTAGAAATGATATCTAATAAATATCTAAAAAGTAGGATATTTTGATAAATATTTTTTAAAATTTTGGAATTTTTTTTAAGTGGGATATTGTGAAAAAAATCCTCTTTTTTACACGCATCTTTAATATTCTCTTTATTTCATAATAATTATCACATTGACAAAAATAATTGTCACAAAAAGAACTTTATTTTTAATTTTCAAATGTAAATTCATTATTACAATTATAAAAAAAATGATTTTAGTATGACAATAATGAAAATCTCTCTTTTTTAAAAAAATTATTATGAAATATAATTTTTTTTTTAAAGCTATTCAAGACAACTTTTCATTTGAAGTAACTTTTGATTTTTTTTTTTCAAAAGTTATAACAAATAGATAAAAGTTTTTAAAAATAATTTTTCTGTCAAAGTCGAAAAATATTCAAGTGATTACTCACGCGGGCAGACTACATTGTCAATTTAAAATAATAATGACAACGACATGAAAATTATTAGTTTAATATGTAACGGATAAATTAAAATTAATACGTAAATCAAAACAAATAAACATCACAATAAGACAATAAACTAAATAATATTACACTAAAACAACATTACACTCAAAAGAAGAAAACAAAAGAAAACTAAATCTCTAACTTTGTTGTCTAAATTTTAAGGATATTTTTATAATTTTTCCTTTATTTTTTCACGTATTCACTAAAATGTATCGTAGGCTAGCCACACCTTTTAGTGCAATTCAATATTCAACAGTTCAATAAATAAATTAAATAAGTTTAATTGTAGCGCATATCGCCAATACAAAATAAATGTTTCCTCACACATTAAACATTAATTGGTTTTAGGTTTATATTCTCGTTCAATACATTTTTAATATTCCATATCTTTCATAATAACCCTCACATTTATAGGGAAAAAATTGTCCTTAAAAGAGTGTAACTTTTTTATTTCTAATGTAATTTTAATTTTTTTTCAAATTATATCATTTAATTAATATTATATATATTATTTTCAAATTATTATTTTTTACTTTATATGCATGATAATAAATAATGACTTGAAAATTATAGTAATGAATAAATAAAGTGAAAAATAAATAAAGACAGAGAGAGTATATGTCTTTTAATGAGTTCAAAATACATTAAATCACAGGGTTTAATTGGAACTTAAGTTTCCTATGCAATTTAAATATTTTAAAAAATTAATATTGTTCCAATTTTGAATTCGCAAAACACAATTGGTTTGATTTTTTCGAGAATAAAAAAGGTTTTTGTTGTCTGTCACTTCAAGAGACAAGAATATGATGAGTCTGTTCTTCATATCTCAAACTTTTGATCTTTCATTAGGAGAGTTTGATGTATTTAAAATATGTACTACTATTATGCATGTATTTCATAATTGATTACTCTTCAAAATAAAATATATTAAGACACTTTTCTAAGGTTGAAGTCATTCTAATCTTACAGTGTGGGTTATTTTATTTTTTTCATAAGCTAAAATATATTCAAACACAAGATATAAATATACAATCATTCATCTAATCAAACGTGGTTAGTCAAACCACAGCAAAAAACTATGCCCAATAACCCATAAAAATGATAAATACCTGAGTACTAATTAATTACAAATTCGAAAATGAGATAAAAATTAAAAGCAATGTAAAAGATTTGTCAACCATAGACTTATATCCTATTTAAAAGTTTTCTTTGAGACTTTTGAAAATAAATAAAGGCTGAAATATTGTTGAGCATAAGTTACCTCTGTAAGTTATTTAGATTAAACGGTATGTATTCTATGGTGTTATTGATTATAGAAAAAATATTTTAAAATTTTTCTAAAAAAATAATTTAAAATATTTTTCTATTTTTTTAAATGGTTTTTTTTCAAGAAAAAATAAGTTTTTGCTTTTTATAGAACTTTTTTTCAATATTTTTTAATAAAAAAATATCAATCAACGAAACATTGCACTCATGAACACCTTACTTAAATTCATAAAAAATAATTAAATAATAAGTCAAAAATTTAAAAAATTATCTCAATAAAGGACTTAATATTAAATAGTTTAATATGAGAGTAATTTAATTGACAGTTCTACATTGCGATATAACCCGCTCAAAAAGAAGATGACTAAAATCTTTGTTTTATACCGCTAAAAAATAACTCACTTGTCATACTATATAGACCAATTTTTGTAAAATCAATCATTAGAGCTTAAATATTTTAGATTTATGAACTAATAATTAGACTATTGTTATGAAAAATAAAATAAACAAAAATGCAAATTTACAATATTTGAATATTTACATTGAATTTGTCTACTATTTACGTCAATTATTTATTTATTTAATTGCATTGCCTATTTAATTTTAAACAATATTTTTTGTCTCTATCCAACCTTTTGACTATATTTTGAAGAAAGAGCTCACTTTGTACAATTTTTAGCTTCCTTTGCAAGTTTAATTGATGTCTTGTATAGGAGTTACTTTAGTTATTGTAAGAGATTTATATTATTTCCTTCGCACTATTTCATCATGATTTCATCTATTTTTGAAATGAACTTATACCGTTTGGGTTGATTAAATGCTATAGCTTACTTACTTCATGAGATTTTATGAATAGTTTTACTCAAACTTGATCAACATAAATGTCCCAGCAACTTATTGTTTGTTGATAAACTTTAATGAATGGAAAACATGAAATAATGTGTAAAGACTTGAGTGATGGAAGCATTTAAACTTAGTGTGATACGCAAATAGAAATATTTCTCACATTTCATATGGAAACCATATTATAAAGTTAAGGAACAATTAATTTTGTCTAAGAAAACTCAACTAAATTCAAAATATTCATTATATTGAGGAGTCTTTTTGCAAGGGTTTAATAAAAAACCATGTGCATTATTGTAGACATAGAACTAGTAAAATGTTTGATTAAGACTTTTTTTATACAATTTTTTAAAATTTTTTATTTTTGAATTAATCGGTTTGTTACATCTTTTGAAAAAAAAATAAGTATATCAAAATAATCGAAAAACTACTTCAAGTAATATGTTGTTTTTAGTAACTTCTTGTAAATTATTTTTTTATAACTGGTTTTTCTATTAAAAAAATTATTTTTTTATCACTGTAAAAATATAGTGCAATCTTTAGCAAAATTATATTTCGAAAATTTTACATTTATCTAAATTTTTTATTTTTTTAATTTAAAAAAAATTGAATTTTAGAAATTTTACATTCATAAAAAATTTCAAAATTTTTTTAAAAAATTGACTATCAAATCGTAAAAAATAAAATAAAAAAATAAAATTATCTCTTTATATATTTTGGAGAGGTAGAAGATAAAAGTAAAAAGATATCATATAGAATTCTAACTTTTTCAAAATAAAGTTCAAACTCATTACATTTACGAGTATCCATAACCACTTACCCACTATAAAAAAGAGCAACCATGTTGCACCTTGACATTGAAAAATGTTAGCGGATCTAATACTTTTTTATTATTATTATTATGGCCATTAATTATGAAATTTGTTTTTCTTTAATTATTTGCATTAAAAATGTGTAAAATATTTTTTTCAATTATTTATATAAAATTTTGCTATGTCCAAAACAATTTTCTGCAATTATTTGCATCAATAGTAAACTATAAATAGTTATTATAACTTTTTGCATATTTTTATTTATAAAATATACAATAGACACACTTATAACAAAATAGATACTTGTCTCTTAAATAATTTATCAACGAAAGACCATTATTTAACGAATTGGTCAACAACAATAATTTATCATGTGTATTTTTATATAATAAATTATAGTTTTTGATAACTTTTTAGTCTTTATAAAACTTCAAATTTTTGTTTTTAGTACACCTACCAAATTCACATTTTCTAGTTTTTATTAAATTACCATGCAAATAATTTTAGTTACCACTAAAATGTTAATATATATTTTTTAATGATATTTTGCAACTATGTTTTATAATTTTGGATTAATAAAATTTGAATTTCTTAATTGTTAGAAACTCAAGACAATAGTGACGAAAATGTAAATTTGGAAATCGAATTTAAAACTCATTTTTTGTTAAATAACTTTTATAATATTGTATGCATATACAATAATAATTAAATACACATTATTTTTAAAATTAACAATTATTACATACATAATTAATCTTCATTTTGTTTTAGTCACTTAATTTTATTGTATTTTTTGTTATTAGTTAATGAATTGTATTAGTGATTATTCTTTTTTAAAGAGATAATAAAAATGATCATAATTAACTCATACAAATATAAAGTATTAGATTCGAACCCCAAACAACTTAACAATATTAATATTTATAAGTTGAACTATGAATTAATGACAAAGATTTTTATTCCTTTTTCGGAATTTTTTTGACTATTTGTAAATATTCTAATGTAATACTCGTGTTTATATTTCTCATGAAATATATATTTTGGTTTTTTTTTTTCTTTTTTTAAGTTGCGGGAAAGGTGTAGAATTGGGAAGAATTTAAGTTCAATATACAAACAATTAATGAAATATGAAATTCAAGTAATTTGTAAATCATTAGCAAGTGGTGCTATAAATGAAGTTGTTGGATTTTCAAGAGAAGTTGTTGGATTTTCGAAGCATAACAACATTAACACAGTAATTATTACGACAACCACGACTCATATAAGTGTATATTTTCAAATTAAATCCACAAAATCGAGGCAACTCGTGAAAATTAAGATAACTTGTGGTAATTTTGTTAATTACATTGTAAAACTAAATATTATTTTTCTTTTTTTGGGCCGCAAGTCATACATTTTTCCATGCACAAGTTAATTACAATATAATTAGGGATGAGGGTGAATAAGGTTTGAGCAGAGGATTATAGTATCGGTTTCCGTATTCATAATTTTAAAAAATACTTATATTTGAGCTCATAAGTATAAATTTTAACCAGCACTGAAATTGGAAACAAGCAACCAGCAGCACAAGCCAACCTTCACAAATTACTTTGCAAGAACTGCATGATCATCAGACCAGTGGAGATAGAGATGAAGAAATAGTAGAGTCAAGCAGACCTCAGAGGGCAAGATAACTATCAACAAATTTAAGAGATTTTGAAGTGTACCATGACAGTGAAATTAACAAAAGTGGAGATATGGTTCATTTTGCATTATTTGCAAATACAGAACCATTGAATGTTGAAGAAGCCTTGAAGAAAGGACCCTATAAGAAAGCAATGATGGAAGAGATCAATGCAATTGAGAAGAATCAGACTTGGTACTTGACAAATCTGCATTTCTGAATGTGCAGGCTTGATGTTAAATCTGCATTTCTGAATGGATGGTTGGAAGAAGGAGTGTATGTCTCTCAACCACCAGGATTTGTGATTGAGGGAAAAGAGGATAAAGTGTTTAGATTGAGGAAAGCTCTCTATGGTTTGAAGCAAGCACCGAGAGCTTGGAACAAAAGAATTGACTCATTCCTAATTGGCATTGGCTTCATCAAGTGCACAGTGGAGTATGGAGTTTATGCGAGACATTACACACTGAATGGAGGGCCTACAATGACTCTAATATGCCTATATGTTGATAACTTATTGGTAACTGGCAGTAACAGCAAAATAATTGCATAATTCAAAGAAATCATGAAATATGAGTCTGAAATGACATACTTGGGCAAGCTAAGCTATTTTATGAGCATGGAGTTTATAGATATTGAAGGAGGGCTGCTGATGCATCAGAAAAAAATATGTTGGAGAGATCATATGAATGTTAAATATGGCTGGTTGCAATCTTGCTATCATTCCAATGGAGATCAATGCGAAACTTGGAACAAAAATTGAAGAAGAGCTAGCTGATTTGACCTTATTCAAGTAAGTTGTTGGTTCCATAAGATACCAATGCAATACAAGGTTTGATATCTACTATAGTGTGGGAGTGGTAAGCAGATTCATGGAGAAAGCCAAGCATTCTCGCTGTCTGGTAGTGAAGAGAATCATGAGATATGTTAAAGGCATAATTGAGCATGGAATTCTGTTTGCAACAGATTTAAAGCAAGAAAATGGTGACTTGGTTGGGTATTCAGATTCAGACTAGTGTGGATATAAGAATTATAGAAGGAGCACTTCATACTATGTGTTCAAGTTCATCAAATCCCCAATAGCATTGGGCTTAAAGAAGCAGCCAGTGATAACACTTTATTCATGCGAAGCTGAATACATTGCTGGCAGCTATGCAGTCTGCCAAGCATTGTGGCTGGAGTCATTAACAGCTGAGCTAAAGCAGGAAATTTGTAGGCCAATTCCATTAATGATTGACAATATTTTAGCAATAAATATAGCAAAGAACCGTGTGTCTCATGGAAGGAGCAAACACATTGAGACAAAGTTTCATTTCTTAAGATATCAAGTTGGAAGACGCAAGTTGAAGCTCATTTATAGTCAAACTGAAAATCAACTAGCTAATATCATGACCAATACTTTGAGGACAAGTAGATTTGAAGATTTAAGAAGATTGTTAAGTGTAAAATCATTTAGATACTTGAATTAAGGGAGATTGTTAGAAACCAATAATGTTTTGGGAAAAGTGTTAGAGAAGAAGAGCATTATTGGTATTAAAAGTTTAGTGTAATTCAAGTAAAACACTTATTGTAACCATTAACTAATTAACCATTTGATTAGTTAGTTATGATGAATGTGATCAAAACCATGTATAAATAATATAGCTATATCAATGAAATAAATAAGTTATACAAATCCTTTCATTCAATTTCCAATAGTTTTTCATCTTTCTTGCACTTGAAGTAATTGAAGTAATAGCTTGAAAACTAAAAGTCTCACATCATCTCTAATTCCTACCACATCTTAGAGACAAAACAACATTTGTATTAACTTTTTACACTTATTTTATTTTTATTTTTTTTGTGATAATTTTTTACATTTATTCTAATTTGTCATATTAGATATACGATATTTACTTAGTGACTTAAATGTTTATATTATATTTAAGGTTGTAACTTTTGATTTATCAGTGCTTGTAACTTTTGATTTTCGATTATTAAATCTTGAAAATGAATTTTACGTATTGGTCCCAAATAAAAACAAAAAGACAACCAATAAACCTGAAAGAAAGAAAAAAAACTGAAGTAAACGTGAGCTTTCTTTTTGTAATTAGTGAGTATGGTTCTACACTTCATCTACGAGTAATTGGCGAAAATACACGTACTAAGGAGTACTTTTTAGGTGACACAATGTGAATTAATAAATATTCAGTTTTTTAAGTTTAAAATTTATCTTTATGATGTGGTTTTGTAGATTTACTAATTTTTGGTTTAACGACTTATTGAATTTTTTTTAATCATATATCCAATATGCCATTTTTCAATAAGTGTAAAGGTCAATACAAATATTATGATTAGAGATTAAAAAAAAAAAAGAAGAGATCTTAAAAGGATTAAATTGTTGTTATTTACTATAATTTAAAGATTATTTTAAAGTATGTTCATAGTTTAGATACTACTAACAGTTATGAGTAATGATGAGTATGAGTACACTTGCAAACTCAACCATCTAAAATAATCTTACTCGTTTAAGTTTGGATTTAATTCGAACCAACTAATTTAAACTTGAGGAAGTCCATTTCAAGTAGCGAATTTATCATTCACAAACTAAATTAATTGACGTTGCATATATATTTTTTTATTTTTTATTATTTTACTATTGATATATAATTATCATTGAGTTGTTACTTTATATTTAAAAATTTATCACTAATTTGATTGATTTATTGTGTTTGTAGATATACTTTAAACATTGAATAATATATTGCGATATAGTTATTTTCTTAAAAATTAGAAGAAAAAAAACTTTTGAGTAAGTTTTTTTTTCGATTCCAAAATATTTCATCATAGATTTCAAAAATTTATTTGTTTTTTTAACAAGTATAATTAGAAAATTTGTGTAACATTTTTTATGGTGGAATTTACTACTATAATAAAAAAAAATTTTAAACTTTAATTCAACTGACAAATACAAATATTATTAGATGAAACATTTTGTTTGAGTTTGAATTTGAGAGGTAAAATTTATCATATTTTATAAATAAAAAAATAACATTGTTTATAAAACAAAATTAAAAAAAAAAGACAAATATCACAATTTATTTTTTAGGAGCAAATATCACAATTTTTAATTTAGATTAATGATGTTACACTAGATATAAAACCAAAAGAAAAAAAAAAGAAGCAGAAAAGAAAAGGAAACGGAGTTGGACTTGGAAACACTGAGCAAATCTCCGGTAAACCCTAGTCACGCCGCCGCCCGCCACAACCTCTTCCCAGACCCGCCGTGAGTTGTTTCTGGCCACCACACTATAAGCTCACTCCTCTGCGGTGAGTATTCTCCCTCACTTAATGATTATAAGGGCACCATTCTTATATACTACTTTTAATTTCTGTTCCTAAAAATTGAAACAGGTTTTCGTTTCAAGGGACATGGATGCAGCTAATGATACTGGTTCGTTGATTTTTTTTTTTTATTTAAAAACTTTTGGTATCTAATTTGTATCAATTGTTTATTTTAGTTCGTTATTTTTTTATAATTATATCAGAGAGGAATGTGGATGAAGATAATCATGTAAGAAGGAGCAGAAAAAAAACCATGACTGGGAATGAAGCTAAAGAACATAAGGATCAACTAGAGAAACTTCAGCAGAAGGTTAGACCCGTTGCATTGTTGTTTTAAGGTCCATGATATTGCTTTTCTTATTTGAAGGCTTCTATTTAATTTAATAATAACTGAATTACTTTTGTTGTTTCAAGCAATATTTTTCTGAATAATTCTTGTATGGTTACAAGAATTTGGACACTAAAAGTATCAGTGTAGGTTTTGATAATGTAATCCACTTCTGCAAATGCTTGTGTGTGTGAAATTTGAATTTGAGCTACATGGTGGCTGATAGGGAATTACCTTTTTATATATTTTGAATTTATTCAACTACATTCTGCTGGCAATGTTAATAACAACTTTTTCAATTTCAGGACCCAGAATTTTACGAGTTCTTGAAAGAGCATGACCAGGAGTTGCTTCAGTTCAGTGATGATGATATTGATGTATGTTACATTTAGACACTTCCTATCTAATATCTGTCATGTTCATGCTTCATACATAAATTGAAATGAATATGTGTCTATGATACATTGATGATTTTTAATGGTTATCATGAATAATATATAATATCTTCCAATGCCCTCCTAGATAAGGGCAAGTTTTTCTTAGTTAATAAGCTTGCATTGGTTATCTATCTCTTCCGTATTTCTATATACATTTGTTTGTCTGTTTTCTTATAGGAGGGTATCTTATTCAATATTTATTGTTCTTATTTCTCTCTCTTTTTTATCCAAAAAGCATCCTTGTGCTGGTCAAATGGGTGTTGGGTTCCCCTTTAGAGACATGTTTGTGGCACAGCATCAAGGAAATATAAATTTAATATGGCTTTGCTCATAATTGTTGGAACACCAACCCACTAATCACTGCAAATTTAAATTTTGCTTCATGATTTGTTTCTCTTGTAGTTATAGCTATAAATCTTTTAGGTTCAGGTGATAGTTCTCCTATTAGATTATGAGAAGACACTTGGGGTAGGGTCATGATATTTATCGGATCTCTAATAGGCTACAGACCCTGATGGTTTTACTTGACACTTATGATCTAACCTTTAATCAAGATAGAAAAATTTGGATGGTGCTTCTGCCGTGTTTGCTTGTAAATTGGTTGAAAAGGAAGGCCCATATTTTCAAGATTGTGCCTTTTCCCTGTATAGGAAGAGATAGGTAACCCTGAAGCAATGCTATCTGTTGCAACAGTCAGTATTTGAAGGAAATCTCTATTGTGTTATACCAAGAGTTTGGCCAGTTCTGTTCCAATTTTTTACCCCTGATGTCAGGGGATTTTTCATTTCTCTCCACCATCATGTGTTATCTCAAAATATTGGTTTCAGTCTGTTTTTTCTGTTACCTATTTGTATGCATTACTAAATTGCTATTAATATGACACTCTCTTAGTGTTAGAAACTTTATAACTCTTTTGCTTCTTTTGTCCAGGAAGATGTGGATACTGACATGGAAGATGAAGATCTACAGGTAGATGTGGAGGCTCCTAAGCATGAGGTTCAAGAAAAGGAACACAAATCTTCTAAGAAAGTTATAACCACTTCTATGGTTGATTTGTGGTGCAAATCAATTAAAGAAAACGGAAGCTTAAACGCGGTTCGCTCCCTGATGAGGGCTTTTAGGATGGCATGCCACTATGGTGATGATGAAGAGAATGAGTCTATGGCAAAGCTTAGTGTAATGTCTAGCACTGTGTTCAACAAAATAATGTTGACTGTACTTAATGAAATGGATGGAATACTAAGAAATTTGTTGAAGCTTCCTGCTTCTGGTGGAAAGAAAGAGATCATAACGGGTTTGATGACCACAAAGCATTGGAGGAGTCATGGGCATATTGTGAAGTCCTACCTTGGAAATGCTCTCCATATTTTGAACCAAATGACTGATACACAAATGATATCATTTACTTTACATCGACTTAAATATTCTTCGTTGTTTTTGGCTGCTTTTCCTTCACTTCTAAGGAAATACATTAAGGTACAAATAGGTCATACTGATCATGTAATCAATTTTCAATGCAAAATTATTTCATCTCATCGTTGAACACCAGGACTTTTTAGTCTGAGCTGAATATGTCTGCCAATGCTAATTGATTGCGGCACTCTTCGGTTCTCTGCTATAATTCAGTTATAGATGAATCAGATTAATAGATGGACATAAATCAGCTAAAACATTTTGAAATCTGAACCATTTAATGGTACATTTTTCCTCACAAAACTAAGATTAAGGATAATTTCATTTGGCGAACTTGCTGTTTCCTGCAGTTCTTTTCCCCTATAAGTATATACTTCTGTTGGTGTGCATGTGTCATCATGTGATGCTTGCCAATGAAAAGCTGCGATGCAGAGCACATTTGTGTAGCCTGTGGTTAGGGACGTTTTGACTTTCTAGGAAATGTAATTTAACATATGTCTATTGATTTGGTAAACCGTTTTCCTGTTGTATTTATCAGGTGGCTCTTCATTTCTGGGGTACTGGTGGAGGCGCCCTTCCGGTTGTTTCATGTCTATTTATGAGAGAGTTATGCATCTGTATTGGATCTGGCTGTTTAGATGAATGCTTCAAAGGGATATATAAAGCCTATGTTTTGAATTGCCATTTTGTAAATGCAGTGAAACTTAAACATATTCGTTTTCTTGGCAACTGCATCATTGAACTTCTTGGTGTGGATCTTCCAACTGCATATCAACATGCCTTCATTTTTATCCGACAGTTGGTTATGATCTTAAGGGACGCACTTAATACAAAAACTAAGGTACAGTTTATATGTCTACTACATGTTATTTTCTTCGTAGGTACTATAGAAGTGCCTCAAATTGTCCTTGCTAACTGAGTCTAAGTTTCACTAGGAACAAGCTTGGCATAATTTTTCTATCATATTCTTCTGATTTTCACTTTTTTGATATCATATTGTTCTTGAACCTTTTGTATCAAGGCTGCAAAGTTCTGTTTTCTGTCTGTTACAAGGTACATATAGTTATTATTGTTGACAAACTAGATACACCAAAATAAGGGTGCAGCGTTATAAGGATACAAATACAAAATATATAGAAAGGCTGTTGGTCAAAGCACAGGTTTCGCCTAGCTCACACCGGTAATTAGACTAGGAGGATACATTCAATCATCTATAACCACTCCTGACAATTGATCTATCTTGAATTTCGAGGTTAACACTTCCTTAACTCATTAGTAATGGATAAAGGAAGTGTGATCAGGCATCCCTTTTTATTTCACTCATTTTGTATTGGAGCTTTTCACAAATTGTTTGTGCATTTTTGGCCATTTTATTTTATGGTCCTTATGGTGCTCTTTCCATGTCTGAATGTTTTCTTTAGGAAGCTTTTCGCAAGGTTTATGAATGGAAGTTCATGTGCTGTCTTGAACTTTGGACTGATGCTGTCCGGGCTTACAGTTCACAATCTGACTTTAAGCAACTTGCATATCCTCTGACCCAAATAATTTCTGGGGTAGCCCGTCTAGTTCCCACAGCTAGGTATTTTCCCCTTAGGTTGAGATGTATACGAATGCTGAACCAGATTGCTGCTTCCACCCAATCTTTTGTACCAGTATCTATGCTCCTTTTGGATATGCTGGAGATGAAAGAGTTGAATATTCCCCCTACAGGAGGTGTTGGCAAAGCTGTTGACTTACGCAGTGTATTGAAGGTACTCATAACATGAATTGATGACAATGTGCATTGTTTGACATCCTCCTAACCTTAGAGGCTATTGTATTATACTAGGTTAGCAAGCCGACTCTAAAGACACGGGCTTTTCAAGAGGCTTGTGTTTTTTCTGTGGTTGAAGAGCTTGCGGAACACCTAGCACTGTGGAGTTACTCTGTTGCGTTCATGGAGTTGTCCTTTATTCCGATTGTGAGGCTGCGTAGCTTTTGCAAATTGACCAAAGTTGAGAGGTTTCGAAGAGAAATGAGGCAGCTTATACGCCAGGTAGCCCTATTAAAATTATCATAAACCGTTTATGTTTTGGTTTTATCATTGGCATGCGACAGATCTTGTTGCACTCATCTCTAATATTTCATTTTTCCACACTCAGATCGAGGCTAACGTCAATTTTGTGAATGAAAAGCGCATGTCGGTGTCCTTTTTACCTAATGATCCTGCGGCATCATCTTTTCTTGAGGTTTGCTCAAGTTTTCTCATTACTTTTTGGGAATGAGAGTTTTGATTATTTCCTTGTTGGATGTTGGTTGACCTTTTTCATTCATTATTTACTTACATTGTAGCCTGCTCCTTATTTCTATTCTTTCAAGCTCTCTCTCTCTGCTACCTGCATTTTTTTTTCTGGCACTAGTAAACTTCTAGGCTGTTGCTGTTATTACTGGTATCAATAAAGTAAGAAACCATGTTATTAAGTCATTTATGGTCTATCTATCTGGCTATACACTTGCATATGATGGGAATGGGATAAAGCCATTTTATTGATGATTAATGTTTAATATGCTGTCATTTTCTTTTCCTTTTTTATCAAGTGTTTATAGATTATCATCCCACATATTTCATGCCTTAATTTCACTGTACCTTAAATGAAATTTTGTAAGGATGACAAGAAGTCCACCTCTAGTGCACTATCAAAGTATGTTATAACACTCCGCCAGAGAGCAGAGCAAAAAGATAACTCATTAACGGAATCCAGGTTTGAACTTTAAAGTCATGGTCATTCGCTTAGTATCAATATGCAATCATGGTTATGATAAAGGTTTCTTATATAATTTAAATTTTCCAGTGTCCTTGTTGGAGAAGAATCCTCTGCTTTTAGTGATGAAGCATCAGCAAGTGATGAAGAGGATGCTAGGAAGAACGAAGATGGAACTGCTGCCTTTAGCTCATCCTGGTTGCCTGGAAATGACAAGTATTGCTCTTTTTTTGTTGTTCATATTTCGTGGACAAACCCAGCTGCATACACAAATACACATATCATTCATGCACATGTATACACAATGACATTAACACGTTTGTCTTTGCTTTTAGGATTAAACAACCCACCGAAACAAAAGGAAAGAGGAAAAAGCATCAGAAAGAGAGAACAGCTGTTGATGATGATATTGTGGAGGACTTGGTACTTAGTTCTGATGAAGATGTGCCTTCAAGCAGTGGCCCTACTGCTGGTAAAAATGACCATGTAGATCGTCATTTACCTTCAAAACAAAACCGCAAACCGAAGCATAAAACAAAAAGGTTGAAAAGGAATAAATCTCACGCAGAAGGGAAAAAGTTACATGTCTAGTTAGCAATCTCTTTCTCTATCTCTACTCATACTTTTATTGGGTTAATGAGAAAGAAAAGTTTTGTAGTTTTATTATTATCTAATTGTTTTTTGTTTGGATGATTCGAAGGGTCCGCCTAGTATAGACAGACCTTCAGAAAAGTGGCCCAGTTGTGGTAGGATTTTGATTAAAAATTGTGAAACCAGTAATGCTGTTTAGTGCGAATTTTTATATATTTATGCACCATTGACATGAAATGATAAGCGGAAAAATACCTATCCTCCACTTTTCCATTTATTTCATATATTATATATGCACAGATAAGATAATACGGGCAAGAAACATTCACTCTTAACACTCATTTCAATTCATCTCTATTATCTCTTATCGCCAATACACTTTATGTAGGATTCATTTTAAAGTTTAAATCTGAAAGAGAAATAGTGCTGAAATTAAGTGCTAATAAATGAGGGTTTCCTTTAAAACATTAAGGTTAATAGTATCATGTTAACTTTAGATTCATCTACTTTTAGTCTTTGGTGTTATGTAGTCATACAAAAATGATTATATGGCAAAATGATATATCAAATAAGAGGGTTAGAACCCTCTCTATTTTCTCCATTATTAAAGTATTTAGTTTATAAATGCATATGTTTTGAAATTTATGGCATTTATTTTGTATATTTATATTTTTATTCACTCAAAATATTAGTAATGAAGTTTTTTCCATTTATTTAGAAATACACCTTTCCATAACAATTAATCAAAACAGTGTAAACGCTTTACACTTACAACCATTCCAATAAAACTATCTAGGAATTTGTAACCTGTAATCAATAACCTTTCATAATTATACCTGTACTCCAAGAAAATTTTTAAAATGCTAAATATGTCCTTCATTTTTTATTTATTATTTTATCAAATTAAAATTTTCTGTTTTTTTTTTACTTTTCATAAATTTTCGGAAAAAAAAAAAGCAAAATTTTCGGTGCGGAAAAGTTTTTCGGTAGTATCGAAAAACTTTTTCCAAATTTTCTAGTACAATTTCTACCGGAAAACTTAGAAAAAGAACGTACATTTAACTACCAGAAAACTTCCTCACAAGTTTTACGATAGTTTTATTTATTTATTTTTCTAAATTTTTTTTTCAAAATTGAAAAAAATAAATAAATAAAATTAACGGAAACTTGTGAGAAGTTTACTTGTAACTACCGGAAATTTGTGATAAAGTTTTCCTATAATTACTGGAAAACTTGTAACTACCGCGAAAATTTTCTCACAAGTTTTTCTGGCAGAGTTAAATGTACGCTACTTTTATATAAAAACTTTTTTCAAATTTTCCAGTAGAAACCTTTTGTACTGGAAATCTTGTTTTTTTGTGGTCTGAAAATCTTTGGAAGATAAAAAAAAAAAGTGAATTTTAATTTAATAAAATAGTAAAAAAAATGAAAGATGTGTTTGACATTTTAAATTTTTTCTGAAATATAGATATAATTGTAGGGTATGGACTAAAACTTTCAAAACAGTGTTAAACTCTAAACATTATTACTCTGGGTTGATATTTGTCTGTTTTCAAGGGTTCGACTGACTATCGATGGCCCATAAAAAGTGGTTCAAATGTGGACGGACCAACTAAAATATTGATTTCAATTGGAAATTTTGGTACATATTTGAAGGAGTTGTATTATTATGACACATAAATTTTGTTATCAAATTTCCACATCAAACTTAGATGATTAACAAAATTTAAATATATAATTAATTATATTTAGTATATGATCAATGAATATAAAGTGTCATAATTTATTAAATATTCACTGTACACAAATAATTATAATTTTTCAGTATATTTTTGAACAAAAATTGTGTAATTAATGAATATGTATGTGTGAACACAATTTAATATATAAAATATTAAAGAATTAGTGTCTATTAAATTAAAATTGATGGCTCATATTAAAACGTAATTTTAATATTCATCCACAATTGCCCAATGGAAATTTAAAAAAATGGAGTCATAACACTTCTCATGTAGATTATCATATTTCATTTTATTTTTTGGAAAATTAAAATTAGGAATTTTAGCGCATATACTACCTCTCATGCACATTCCCATAAAAAGATAAAAGTGTCGCGTGAATCATTAAAATTTTATTTTAATTTGAATCATCTATTTTAATTTAATGACTAACATTAATTCATCCATTCTTACGTAAGAAAATCTTTTATATATAGAGAGAGAGAAAAATTATGATTATAATAATAATATAATATAAATGAGAAAATGGATCATGTAATAATTGATTTTATACTGACGTTTAATAATTATTATTGATTCTATTATTCTATCATATGATTGGCAAGTATCATTTTAATGGTCATTAAATCAAATATAAATGTAATAATTTAATTTATATACACTGTCAGTCAATTAGTATAAAAAGTTTTTTTATATAAACAGTGAATCACAATCATGTTAAAAAATATGTAATTTATATAGTAATCATCTTTAAAATAATAGATATGATTATAATTAAAATATTTGATATTGTTGGTGTATGCAAATTAACCTCGTAATTTAATTGATATTATTAAATTTGTTCTTTTACTGAAAATTAAATCTATTAAATAAATATAAGACAAAAATATATCTTAGGTTCTTTAAATTTATCACAATTACTGCATAAGTTCTTTAAGTTTGTTTTTTTCTTTCTCAATTTGAATATTTAAGTTATATTTAATTTGCAACATTACTCTTTTAAGTTATACTAAATTACACATAGAATACTTTAAGTTTAACAATTTTCTCATATTACTATAATAAAATATTAAAATATAATCAAAATATCACACAAATTGACTATTCGATCTACTCTATACGTGTAGAAATTTAAACACATTTTTACGGGAATAAACATTTATTACTTTATTTTTAGGGTTATATATGTGGTTTTTTTTCTTTTATATCTTTAAAAAAACACTTTTTAAAATATGCTACATTGAAATTTATATACTAAAATGCCTTATTTTTTTGGACTTTCATGAGTTCGCATCCTCGCCTTGCGACCACGTGAAGGATATTTTTTTTCTATGTCGCATCCCGGGATGCGACCATCTACTACCTTCTAATTTTATTTATTTTTTATTTTAAAACAATAATATAGTATGAGGTTGCATCTCCGGGATGCGACAATATATAAAAAATTAAAAGGTTATGGATGGTCACATCCCATAATGCAACCATCTATAAAATATTAAAAGGTTATAGATGGTCACATCCCGAGATGCGACCTTCTACTGGAGAAAAAAAAAATCATGCTTCAGGTGGTCGCATGACTGGGATGCTACATCATAAATGTCTAAAAAAGTAAGATATTTTAGTATATAAATTTTAATGTAGAGTATTTTAAGAAGTTTTTTTTTTTTTTTTTTTTAAAAAA
>JBBPBO010000001.1:294258-346809 GCA_037974295.1 Cicer cuneatum | reverse complement strand
TTTTTTTTATAAAAAAAAAGGTGTATAAAAGAAAGAAAAAACCCTATATAGGTGTTAGATCATTGTAGAAAAAATGAAGAAGTTTAAATTATTTATAAAAATCGATGAATACCTTTTGAAGGATTAATACGAATGACATGTTATTTTTTGTGTTTTGTATTAAGAAATATAAACTATTTATAAAGATCGATAAATATTTTATAAATGATTAATACAAAAATAATTAATGTCGTAAAAATATAATATAATTTAAATGATAAAATTAATATAAAAAATATAATTTTTTGCCTTTTTAAGAATAAATAATGTCAATAAAGAGAGAAAGAAAAATTTCACGTTACTAGAAGCTACCAAGGTTGCACTTTTTTTTGGGGTCTGTTGCCAAGATTGCATGTTACTGGAAGCTACCAATAATATCTATACATTTTCAAATATAGCTTGACACCGCCAAGGATAGCTATATTAATATACCCTATAAATTAATCAATACATTCTAGCAGGAAATAAACTCATAACTTGTCTCTCCTTAAGCTTGAGACCACTGCCATAAATATCTTCTAAAGCGACTTGCAATGAATGAGGTAAGGTGAAGACATAGAAGAAGAAATGTAATTTAATGATTTAATAAATTAATTAAGTGGTGGTTTCATCTTATTTCTTCTAAATTGGAGGAGAAATAAAAAGTGAATAAATAATAGAATGTGATGGAATGCATTCTATTGGGTTCCATTTCATTACATATTTTTAATGAGAATCAAGTAATGGAATACCAACTTATTCTATTTTATTTCATCCTAACAAAAGTGATTAATTAGAAAAGTTGTTAGTATTTAATTTATAATATACATTAAATATATAGAAATAGGTCTGTTATGGCCGGAGTCCTATTCACAGGAACCTAGTAGAATTGACACCAAACTCGTCTTAGCCTCTAAATACTGATGTCAATTAACAAAGATAAGAAAATACAAGTATACATACCTCACAATTCAACTATATTTATTTTGTTTTGTTTTTGTGAAATTGACGTGGATCATAAATATAATGCATGGTAGTTACGAGTATAAAGATAATAGTAAGATTTTAATTTTGTATTTGCCATTATAGGTAAGATTTATTTGACTAATACACAACAAGAAATGGCAATAGTGTGAGAGTAGATTTTGACTCGTCCACTCTCGATTTTGATTATTAGGAAAAATTCACTCTAATTTTCGTTTTTATTAAATATAAAATTGAAGTTTTCATCATTATATGCGATAAAATTTAGGTTTTTTTGTCTGCACGCACACTCATTCATATATATAAAATTATAAATTTAAAATTCATATTTAAATAATTAATATAATAAAATTGTTATTATTATATAATAATAAAATAAAATAAATATCAAAATTAATTTTTATGAAATTAATTTTTATGAAACAATGTGAAGCTTTTTTAAGTATAGATCTAATCAAATTATTATTATTATTATTATTATTATTATTATTATTATTATTATGCCATTTTTCTAAAATAGTTTTTACAATATCACCACACATATGATTGATTTTGGATTTCAAATCTAAAAATTTGAAAATAGAATGGAAACTGAACGAAAAAGTATACAATTAATAGAAAAACTGAATTTTATTAACGTAAAATCTGAAGTACAATAGCGTGAGCTTTATTTATACATATAGCTCACTTGTAACCAACTCTAACCAACTTCTAACAAACTCTAATATACAAAGTAACAAACTCTAATATATAAGTAACAAACTATAACAGAAATTTAACTAACTCTTAACAGAGTCTTTTCTAATATTCTCCCTTAGAATTGTAGGATGGTTTTACTAAGGTGTGCTTGTCAAACACTCTGAGTTTGTTACGAAGTAGTGCAAACTTGGTAGTAGGAAGAGGTTTTGTTAATGCATCTGCCCATTGGTCTTGAGCTGGAATATGAGAGACAATGAGACTTTTGTTCAACATTTTTTCTCTTACAAAGAAGATGTCAAATTCCATATGCTTGGTTCGATTGTGGAGAGTTTGGTTATGTGCAAGAGAAACTGTGCTTAAGTTTGTTGGAACCAAGTTGGTTCTAAGACTTAGGATTTTGATGTTTACAAAAGCACTCAATGTAAACTTATTTTATACCTTGAATCATTAAATTAAATGTCATCAGAAACTGAAGAAATCAGAAGCAGAAGATCAAAGGAAAATGAATTCTGGAATTTCCAGAAGATGTTTCAGGATGACTAAACTGAACCAGAAGATAACTTTGCAGGCCTATATCAGAAGGAATAAAATTCAGAATGAAACATGGATCATATCATTGGAAAGCCTGCCAGAAGGAGAGTTGATCAAGACAAACAGGAATCAAATATCAATTTTATTCCAGAAGTTATTCTGACCAGAAGATGGTCTGGCAGTAAAAATTACACAGCCCAGACTTGTTCCAGACTTGACCAGAAGGTATGTTTATGAGTCCAGAACATGAAGATGATTTAGGGCATGGAACTAAGTCCAGAACAAAAGAAATGAGTTCCAGAATCAACCCAGACCTGGTCCAAAATTAAAGGTAAAATGTCCAGACTGAAATATTTTTTGATCAAGTTTATTTCAGTTTGTTCCAGACCAAATTCCAGAATCTGTCCAGATCAGAGTAAAAATATCCAGATCAATGGTTCAGAAATAATTTTTTGAGTCCAGTGATGGTCAAGATTAGAAAATCAGACCATGGCCCAGAAGTGGCCGAAATCAGAGGGACAGGCTGTGCAGTCCAGAAATGGCCGAATCCAGAAGTTCATAGCATATCAGGCGCACATCTAGGAAGGCTGAAATCAGAAGATCAGAGGGCTATGAAGTGTGGTCCAGGAATGGCCGAATTCAGAGGACAATAGCATAACAATCAAGCTGGTCCAGCTGTGGACTATCGCATGAAGATCTAATGGTGCAGATTTGATCATGGGAATTAATGGTGAAGATCTCATGATATTTTTATCAAAATATTATAAAAGATTTGTTATAAATTAAATTGGAGTAGCATGGAAGTCAGGAGCTGTGGCGGGAAGCAATGCACAAATTTGATTGGCCAGTTAAGATATGAAACAAATCTAAGGCTTAAAAAGATATGATTTTTATTTAAATAAAGCCCAATTGGTCAAGATATTTTTACAGAGAATCCAGCTATATTTAGCTCGAATTTAAGGATTGGAAGAGGCCCAAATCAGCATCTATAAAAGGAGGCACAAGGCAGATTACTTAGTATCGAAAATCACAAAAGGGTCATACACTTCAAAAGCAAACGCTCTCAAATTTTCATATAAGTCAATTGTTGAGTCTTAGTTTTTAAAGCAAGTACTCTTGTTGTTTTCGTTCCACTTTGTCAAATCTAAGTTGTTGAAGTAGAGTCTACAAGCTGTGGGAGTCAGTAGAGGTAGCAGGTTACTTGGCAATTAGATTTGTAGTGTTGAGAATTCTTCTACAATCTGGGGTGTCAGATTGGCTGAAGAACAGGAGCTGTTTTTCCTCAAGAAGTCTAGGATTGTTAGACTATTGAGAAGACTGACTTGGAGGGTCAGTAGCAAGGTTGTAATTCAAGTTTGAATTAGTGAAATCCTTCAAGGCGAAGGGACTGGACGTAGCCTCGTTAACGGTGAACCAGTATAAAATCTGTGAGTTTTTATTTTTATTTTTATCCGCTGCTAACTCTGTTTTAATTATACATCAAGTTTTGTTTTGAAAGTATTAAAACAGCAAAAGTTTCAAGTTAAGTCAAACACAATTCAACCCTCCCTTCTCGTGTTTGCACCTTCAAAGTTATCACATAGAAGTTAGAGAGTTTTGAACTTGCAATGAAGATTAATTAATTGTGATTGTATCCAAATAATATCTGCTACAAGTTGTGCCAAGCTTCTTCTGCCGCTGACTGTGCTACTTGAGGTTGTTTCTTTGACCACCATGAAATGAGATTAAGACCAAGATACACACAGGCCCCTGAGGTGGATCTACGGTCATCAGGATCTGCTGCCCAATCTGCATCACATAAGCCTATTAAAGACAGAGGTTGATGCATAGGTGCTGGCTGAAGCAGAAGACCATGATGCAGAGTGCCACTTAGATAACACAAAATTCTTTTAACTGCCTTCCAGTGATCTTAAAGGGGTTGAGCCAATAACTGACATACTTTATTAATAGAGAATGATATTTCTGGTCTGGTGAGAGTTGCATACTGCAATGCTCCCACAATAGAGCAAAACAGAGTTGGGTCTGGCACGTGAACAGAACCAAATTTAGACAATTTACTGCTGGACACCATTGGTGTTGGCATGCCATTTGCATTCCCCATATGTACCTTGGCCAGTAAGTCACATATATATTTGGATTGAGAAAGGAGTAAAGATCCATTAGGTAAGTGGGTCACCTCAATTCCAATGAAATAGTCCATGTTTCCTAGTTGTTTAATGGCAAATTCAGAGTTCAACTTTTTGATAAGATGTAGAATATGATTTAGAGAACTCCCAGTAAGGATGATATCATCAACATAAACAAGAGCCATTAATGTAAATGAGGTGGAGTGTAGAATGAAAAAGCTGAGGTAACATTTACTGGCAGTGAAACCATATTGAATTAGGGCTCCTCTAAGTCTGTCAAACCATGCCCTTGGGGCCTGCTTTAGTCCATACAAGGCTTTGTTGATCTTACATACCAAGTTTTTGTCTTGTGACTCAAAACCTGGAGGTTGCACCATGTATACTTCTTCTTCTAAAACACCATTTAAAAAGGCATTATTCACATCAATTTGCTGAATAGGCCAGTTGTTGGATACTGCAATAGTGAGCTTAGTACGCACAGTGAATGGTTTAACCATTGGAGAAAACGTTTCAGTGAAGTCAGAACCAGCCTGCTGATGAAATCCTTTTTAATAACTAAAAGGATCTTTTCGACGCACTTAAACTAACATAAGAAATAGACTTGAGTTATAAATGATGTGTATCATAAAAGTGTTTAGAATCTAAAAACTTCTCAACACTTTGAGATTGATTATCAGCTAGAACTCAATAAAGCGATCCTTGAATATAATGACAGAGCTTTGTTACTTGAGTATAAATGTTCAATTGTAGATTGATTGTCTTTGTCTTCTCCGTGATGTTTCTTTTATAGAAGAAGAGAGGTTCGAAAGACTCATATCAATTTGAATATAGTTGTTAATAAACCTTAGCTGGTTGATAGTTTTGATTAATATTAAACACATGTTTTATTCTGTCCAGATTGTTCTTTGATAAACCTATAACGTTTTTGTTTTCTGAGTTTTATCATGATTGAAGGAGTGCGATATGTCACTCTTTTAGCTTAAAAGTATGCAAAACTTTTTGTAGAAAGATGCAACGATAGTGTATTTGTGTCTTTGTTGTCCTTGCTCGCAACTCATCAATTTGAAGATCAATCTGGATGTTATTTTTCCTCCTTAGAGCATTCAACTCGAGTTCTGAACTTGACCACTAATTTGAATATTTTTGATATTCTTTAACTTGTGACTTGGACCGTAGAAAATGATTAATCTTGACTTTGTCTTTATTAGTAGGGACCATCCAAAATGTTCTTCTGATCAATTTCTAGTTCATTTTGACATATAAGACATGATGATCTTCATTTCTTTTAGAAAGATACCATTGATTTTTGCTTTAATATATTTGATCACCCATCTTTGAATAAATCACTCAAAAACACAAGTTAAATGAAAATATAATCAGAATTATAATTAGTGATTAATTAAATGTTTGTTTATCCTCAAAATACTTGATTTGGGATTTTGCTTCAACAATTACCGGTCAATTCTGGTGGGGCAACAAGGAGAAAAATAGAAAAATACATTGGAACAAGTGAAGAAATATTTGTACAAATAAGTAAAAGGCGGGAGCTTGGGTTGAAACAGTTTAGTGCTTTCAATGTGACTATTTTAGCTAAACAAGGATCTAGATTCATCAACAATCCTAATTCTTTGCGCAATATGGTTCTTAAAGCCATATATTACTCAAACAACCACTTTCTTAAGGCTAAACTTGGTCACAACCCCGATTACATTTGGAGAAGTATCTACAAAGCAACATGGATCCTAAATAAAGGTGGTTGTTAGGTTGTAAAAGAAGACAATCATGTGAATACATGGGACAACAATTGGATTCCCACACATAAAAAGGCTTAAGGTGATTACATATAAACCTACAAACCCAAGGTATAACACTCCATATAACTAATTGATCTAGACAACAAATACTTAGAAGAAATAGATCATTAAAAAGATATTTTTACCCTTGGATGTTGATCAAATACAAGGCATTCATATGACCCGACATATGAAAAATTATTCTTTCTATTCGCATATAGAATCAGATGGAATCTATATCGTTAAATTTGAATACCATCAAGTTATGAAATGGAAAGGAAATGAAAATCATCTACATTTGACCATATTATCTCCTTTTAATTCTGGAAGAATATTGGGGGTCTTAACGTTCCGCCCAAATACATATATATTTTTGGTGTATTTACAAAATTTCATACCTACTAGAGACAACCTCCTAAATAAAGGTATTCATTGTTCTCCTCTATGCCCCAGATGCAACCAAAAATTAGAAACTATTGATCACCTTTTTAAGATTGCGAGTTGGCAAGACTTATATGGTTCGATTATCCGTTAGGGTTGAAAATAGAAGACATCAATATTGACTTAAGAATTTGGTTGGAACATTCAGTTTCCTATGCTTCTAACAATGTCTTAGAATATATGGTCACCACAATGTATAAAATTTGGTATGCTAGGAACTAAAACTACTTTGAAAACAAACACATTCCATCACATATATCTAATTGTAAGGGTTTAACTTGTCTAACAACCGTATAAAAAAATAACAAGCTATTAGTAAATCATCCATTTCGGTTTACAATTATTTTTGGTGGATACCTCCTATTTCTGAGCTGTACAAGATAAATGTAGACACACCCACTTTAAACAATGTGTGAGGGTGTGGCTGCATCATACACATGTCAATTTAGGTATATCAATAGAAATATAATCAGGCTGCTAATATGCTAGCTAAACGTGTTTTAACAAATGATTAAAGGGTTTGGATTGAAAGTCTGTCCACCTCTCTGAACTCTATTTGTAATATGGATCATAGCTCGTTTGACCTTAATCCTTTTTATCCAATATATTTGATTATTTCTCCATTATACTTTTGAGAGTTATTGGTATAAAGATCCTACTTTCATAAAACAAATTTAAATCTTCACTTATCATTGTTCATCAAACTTGTCAAATAGAAAAATTATAACATGTAGTTCTATATTTTCAATAAGAAAGTCTTACATTTATACCCTACCTTTACATTTATACAAATTATCTATTTTATCATTTTATTTTTTTTTCTACTCCACTAAATTAAATTTGGCTTCAGAAAACTTTGAAAAAAAAATTCATAACACACGTGTCTCGTAAATTTTGAACATTGTGTGTTAGAGAATTTTTTTTAGTACACAAATGTGTTTTAAAATTTGAACTTTTGTATCGAAAAATTTGAATTCAAGTTTCCAATACACAAATGTGTTTTAAAAAATTTGAACTTTGTGTATTGGAAATTTTTTTTCAAGTTTTTCAGAATACAATTGTATTTTATAAAATTTTAATTTTGTAGTACTAAAAACTTTTTTTAAGTTTTTCGGAACACATTTGTATCCGAAAAAACTTTTTTTTTTAAGTTTTTCGGTACATAAATGTATTTGACTTTTTTTAAAATTTCCATTACACAAAATGTAAAAAGAAACATAAAATTTGACTTTTTTTATTTAAAAAAAAGATAAAACTAGATTTTTATTAAAACGTGAAATAGAAATATAAGATAAAGTTTTCGTCCAATAATAAACAATTAATATATCAATAAAGAAGTGTGGATTTTTCTTAACATGCACTTTCACGTATGATTAAAAATTAAAGTGTTGAAAATAAAAATATAATTTGTATCTTTTCGTGACACATTTTATGACAAATTTAAGGATTTATATAGTAACTCCTCAATCTCTATTTTTGTTTTTAAAAGAAAAACAAATCATGGTCCTAATTGCAAAAGCGTTGAGAAATAGTTGGGTTGAGCTGTGATATGAATGGAAGAGATAAAAATCGAAAAATGATTAAGTATAAAAAGGCAAATGTTAGTATCATAAAGTTTAATTAAATTCAATCACATATGAGTCTAGAGACTAAAAAGTCAAAAACGAAATAAATGTATGAATTCAAAACACTTGGAAAAAAAATATAAAAGTCAAAATTGCATAATTAAAAAACTTAATGAATTAAAAGTAAATTTAAGCAAAAACACAAGTTGATATGTTAACTTTACTTAAATGCTTCCTAATTCATATTACATATAAATATCATAATACCTATTTGCAACTACAACAACAATATAGATTTACAAAATAAAATTATTATTTTATTACATTCCATCTAAGACTTTTTGTTACCAATTTTGTCCATATATATATATATATTTAAATTTTTATCATTTGCTTCAAAATGATCAATAAAAGTATCAAATTAAAAGTCCAAAAATACTTAAAATGTAAAAACGGTTGTTTTGAGACTTGTTTTTATTTTTAAAATGCGATTTTATTTTTGAAAGCTAATTGAATTGGTTTTAAATTGATTCAGGTGCTTCTAGACGATTTTTGATTCAATGGATGGAATCATTTGTTTAAATTTTTACAATATTGACAAAGTTTAATATAGATTTCTATAATTAAAAAATAATAATTTTGACAAATATTAAAAAAATGAATTATAAAAGTGAGGGGAGTAAGTTGGGTGTAGTGATCGGGGCTATAAGTAGCTAATGTAATAACTAAAAAATTGGAAAGCAAGAGTGGGCAAGAAGTTTGACTTGTGAGAATCTCACAGCACGGACGCACACGCACACGCACGCAATCACGACACAGCGCCGCCATAAAGAATATCCAATCCGCCACATCACTTTATTCATTCCACAGTAAAGTGAATAAAGTGAAGTACATCACTACCACTCTACAATAATTTAGGGTTTCTATTCCATTTCCATGGCCACCGCTATTCGAACCTCCTTTTTCTCTTCCACCACCGCAGCAACAACCACATGCTTTCCCTCTTCCCACAACCAACCTCTCCTCCGCCTCCATTTCCCTCATTCCTCTAAACCGCGCAATTCCTTTCCCAATTTCTCCATTTCTTCCTCCTCCCAATCCCAATCCCAACCGGAAGCCCCTCGCCGCCGTCCACCTTACATCCCCAATCACATCCATGATCCCTCCTACGTTCGTATCTTCGACACCACCCTCCGTGACGGCGAACAGTCCCCCGGTGCCTCTATGACTTCCAAGGAGAAACTTGACATTGCTCGCCAGTTAGCTAAACTCGGCGTTGACATCATTGAAGCCGGATTCCCCGCCGCCTCTCAAGACGACTTCGAGGCCGTCAAAATGATTGCCAATGAAGTCGGAAACGCCGTTGACGACAATGGTTACGTTCCCGTTATCTGTGGACTCTCTAGGTGCAACGAGAAGGACATTCGAACTGCTTGGGAGGCTGTTAAATATGCGAAGAGGCCAAGGATTCACACTTTCATTGCTACCAGTGCCATTCACATGGAGTACAAACTCAGAATGTCCAGAGAAAAGGTAATCGAAAAAGCCCGCAGTATGGTCGCATTCGCCCGCAGTTTAGGCTGCGATGATGTTGAATTCAGTCCCGAAGATGCTGGCAGGTATTCACTCAGCTACATCTCATTCATTTCATTTCAACTCACTCTTTCACTATTATATGTAGTATTGTCAATCGCATACAACGGAAAGTAGTTGTTTGTTCAAATTCCGCTGACAATTTTTTGGACTAAAAGCGTTTTGTTATAATTCTGCCTTGTTTGCTTGCTGTTATTTAACAACACTGATTATACATATGGTTCTGTTTTTTGGTCTGTGGGGTATGTTACCAGGTCGGATAGGGAATTTCTCTATCAAATTCTTGGAGAAGTTATTAAGGCTGGGGCTACTACGCTCAACATACCTGACACTGTTGGTATAACAATGCCGAGTGAATTTGGGAAACTGATTGCTGATATAAAAGCTAATACCCCTGGAGTTGAAAATGTTATTATTTCCACCCACTGTCAGAACGATCTTGGACTATCTACTGCTAACACCATAGAGGTGGGTATTTCTGTCTCCTCTAGTCTTTGCTGATATATTTGTTGCTAGATTCATAATTTGTATGCTCCTGATTTTGGTTGCGTCCAGGGTGCACGCGCTGGTGCTAGGCAGCTGGAAGTCACAATTAATGGGATCGGTGAAAGGGCTGGAAATGCCTCGTTGGAAGAGGTGAGGGTTAATCTTCTGTTGTTTGGTTGATGCAATAACATTATTGCTTTCCCTTGTTGGGTTGCAGAAACTAATTCTTTTTTTTTTTTTTAATTTCAAGGTTGTGATGGCCCTGAAATGTGGAGGACATATCTTTGACAATCTGTTCACTGGAATTAATACAAGGCACATTTATATGACAAGCAGAATGGTTTAGTATCTCAATTTATCTTTCTGTTGTTTCTTTTCCCCTTTTAAAGGCATTTGTTGATTGTTTGGTTCACTGGCATCTTTTTCTATAGGTTGAAGAGTACTCGGGTTTGCAGTTACAGCCACACAAGGCTCTTGTCGGAGCTAATGCATTTGCTCATGAAAGTGGCATACATCAGGTTGGCTGTTATGATAACTACTTATGTGCAAGTATACTGTAGATTATAGGAGAAACCTTGCAAGAAATCAAACATAGAAATCAAGTTTCAGCTACTTATATGCGAGTATATTGTAGATTATAGGATAAACCTGATGTATGCATTGATTTTCATATATATATATTTACATACTGTAGAAATATGTATTAAGTCTATCATAATAACCAACCTGATGTATATATCAGGCTCGCCATATTTAAATGCTCAGCTGTACTGTATAAATATATCTGACAATGCTCAGCTGGATATAATTGGAGAGAAACTGACTGACCATGTTTCTGACGCCAAACATACTAATAGAAACCCACTTCCTTTTTTTTTGTTCCATGTACCAAATTTTATGAGGATAGTATAATATAGTAGTATAGTGTAGTAGCTGTCTTTTTGGAATGGTTTAAACAAAATAAAAAAATGGGATCTCTTGTCAACTTTATTCCCATGAGCTCGAAGACTCAAAAAGACATGAGCCCCACATGATTAATCTCTCTCTGTCTCTCTCTCCCCCTCTCCGATTTCTTTTCTTAATCAAACAGAGTGATATATGTTCTTCTTTACTATTTCTCCCTCTCTTTTGTTTCTTTCTTTTATTTTTCAATTTTCACCAATAACAAATGCCGTGTTAGCGTGGTCCAACCAGAATTAACTAATTATCTTCATCACTATGTTGTAGGATGGAATGCTTAAACACAAAGGTACATACGAAATCATATCTCCTGAGGACATTGGGCTTGAAAGATCCAATGAAGCCGGTATTGTGTTGGGGAAGCTTAGGTATGTTATTTATTTATTTATCGGGTTAAATAAGTTTTTGGTCTCTATATAAATGCTATAAATAGTTTTTAGTCTTCTAAATTTTTTTTTTCAAACAACGGTTCCTCAAATATTTTGAATTTACAATTTTGGTCTATGCATTTTAGACAACTCATGTGTGTCATTCGAATTTTTGAATGATTTTTTGCAGACATGTTTAAAATATTATAATAATCTCTTTTAGAAAACTTCAAAAAAATCATACATAACTCATCCATTGTTAAAAAAATTCAAAATTTTTGTGAGAGAGATTCTTATAATGTTTTAAACATGCATGCAAAAAATTATTAAAAAATTCAGACAATAGACATCAATTGATTTAAAAGTAGAGGCCAAAATTGTTGACATAAAATATTTAAGGGACCATTCATTATTTGAAATTTTTTTTAGAAAGACTAAAAACGAAATATAGTATATTTATAGGGACCAAAAATTTATTTAATCCTTATTTATTTCCAAAACACTTATATCTGCACGGCTCTTGTACATGCTGCCAATTCCTGTACACATGCTTTTCTTTTCTAATTATTTAAAATATATCGTCTCCTAAATTAAGGATTATATTTATATACTGTCTTGATGTTTGCAATTACCATGACACGGTGAATAGAGTTGAAATGATTAAATTTAATTAAACTAAGATTTGATCTTGACTACAATTTTATAGAGACATGGTAGTAAGAACCTATGGGTTGCTTCTGTAACTTCATAACCAACACGAACATCGTCTTTAAATTGGATGGTAATATAGGTTTTCTATATCATGTAGTGCAGTTGATTTTACTGCTCTTTTATTTTGTCCTCCTAACAAACACTTTTCCTCCTAATGATGTAGTGGACGCCATGCTTTGCGAAAGCGACTAGAAGAGGTATCCAGACATTTTTGTTGTAGCTAATTTTTGAATATTTTTTTTTATCTTTCTGTCTTATGATTTATTTACTCTGTTGTTTCAGCTTGGTTATGAACTTAAAGACGACCAAGTTGAGAGTTTATTTTGGCGTTTCAAAGCAGTGGCTGAGCAAAAAAAGGTATACAAAAATCAACTTCCTTTCTTTCCCTTTCAAGTGCTTCTAATTATAATATGCAAGGCCTTAGATCTAGCTGGCATTGACTTAGTCATCGAATTGGGTCTAAGGGGGGGGGTATTGGATTAGGATTTTAAAAGACTATTTTGACTAAAAAAAGTTTGAAGATTTTATAAGATTTTGTAGGAATGTATAGACTTTTCAGATTTTTTTAGAAGACTTTACAATCAGGATTTTATAATTAGGATTTTGATGGGTTTATAACACAGATTTTGAAGATTTTGAAATATTTTATAGATTTATAAGATTTGAAAGAACCCGAGGATTTTAAAGAAAAAATTCAAAGTAATTCAAAGTAATACAAAGTAAAGAAAAAATTCAAAGTAATTCAAGGTAATGATAACATGAAATCAAACATTCTATTATAATACAAATTGTATACCAAAAGCAGCAACGTGAAGAATACCAACAGGCAAAGGCAACATAACCAGAGGCAATGCAAAATGTTACAAAAAGTAAAGGGTGAGAAAGAAAAACCTGACATGTGCCGTTTGAGATGCAAGAATTGGTGGAAAGAAAATATCGAAGGAGTCTCAAGGGTTTTAGTGAGATTGTTGAAGGATAATAGTATATGTACTTTCAACTAAAAGTCTCAAAAATCCTTTCTACTAAAAAATCCATCAAAATCTGTTTATTTTTTTAATACCAAGAGATAATTTTTAAGTTGTGAAATATCTCAATTGAATACCATCAAATTTTGTTGTCCTCTTTAAAAAATCTTGTAAATCTTAATTGAATAGCTTAGGAATTATTTCTAATCTTTTAAAATCCTGATTGAATACCAACAGATTTTTTTATAACCAAAAGTCTTTTTTAAATTCTCTAGAAAGTCTTTTTGATAAGTGATATTTTATACCGGGAAATTAATATAACTAGTAATAAGTGAAACCAGTAGTCCCTCCTTTTCTCTATAAAATCAAGGATGGAGGATGAAATACTGTGTTCCATATCTGTTTGTGTTCTGCTAACATACTTTTATTTTGTCTCAGAGGATTACTGATGCTGATCTCAGAGCATTGGTGTCAGATGAAGTTTTTCAGGCAGAGCCTATCTGGAAGCTTGGTGATTTGCAGGTAAGCTGAAATGTTATTTGAAATTCAACAGTCAATACAATGAAGGGGATATATGGCACAGCGGTTGGAGTTACTGCCATGTGATTAGATGGTCATGGGTTTAGGCCATGGAATTAGTCCCTAAGTAGTTTTGAAATCATCTTGAAGTGAGATTAATTTATTAGAAAAGTGGTAATTCATTAGGTCCACCCAGTTAGTGATGAGTTGAACCTTCCTTGGTGTGAATCTTTTTCCCAAATTCTTCATTCACCAACCTCAAAAAAATTTACATGCAAGCTTAAAATGGTACTCAAACCTTCACCCTCTCCCACAAACTCTCCATTTATCTCCCTAAACAAAAGAATAGAAGAGGAGTAGAGATAGATACCAATAATTATTCAACAAACCAAAATGTAGAGAAAAAATACTTTTCAGATATAGAAAAGAGTGAATTCCTTTCCCCTTTCTTCCAAGTTACAGTTTTGCATGTAGGTTAAGAGAGGGTTTGGGAAGATTGAGTGAGAAAATTCTGTTTTGGGTTAAATAGTGATCATAGAGTTATGATTTAACAAGGTTTTTTTTTTACCAAATTAGAGTGAAGGATAGTAAACTACTTTTGCATATCATGATTTTCTTCCAGAAATAGTGATGTTGCATGTTTTCCTTTATTTGAGTTTTGTTTTTCTTTATATAAGGTATGGTTAATTTGATAGTGGTGATGGGTTTCAAGATAAATTTAATTCATGAATCTTGACATAGGTTTCCCAAAATGAATTGTAGTAATTGCTCTGTATATTGTGGTTGAATCTTTGTATTTGTATGCTTGAACATGTTTGATTTAGTAGCGGTGTTGTTTTGCTTGGATTGTATGAATTATGATGTATGTCTGCTGTGAGAATCCTGAATTCGCTCCATTTTGTTATGTTGATTCGAATCAACATAATTTTTCAGGTTGATTCAAATCAATATACTGCCTGTTTCGAATCATGCACATATTTTTCAGATTTTTATGCGAAGTCTTGTATTTCTGAGTGTATGAATGTTAGTATTTCACATATGCTTTATGTTAATGACAATTGACTATTAATAAATCTAAATTACATGATACATCTCTGAGGGAAGAGCAATTGGGACACCAATTGTGGTCAAGACTAAGACTTATATTAAAAAATGATCACAATTATCCTAGTGACTCACGTTAATATAATTTGGATAAATGGTCTATGTTCCATGGAAATTTTAAGTCAAATGACGGTTTTCAAACTTTGTATTACTTTATGTTTAAAATATGAAAGAAATTTTTATTGCTTACTTAATTTTGAAAATATTTTTGGAACTCACTGAGATTTATCTCACCCCTCTTAATTTCATGATTTCACAGATAAGAAGTAATGAGCAGGGACTTGGTCTCATTTAGAAGGCTTTTGTTATATGTACTATTGTATTTTAGGATGAATGTACCAATAAGATTAAACAACTTAACATTGTAATATTTATATTACCAATTTATGACTTCTTTTTGGAATGTCAAACTGTTTGGTTATTAATTTGTGAGATCTTACATTATATTCTAGATAAATATGTGAGGTAATATAGTTGTTATCAAGGATATTTTTCCTACATTTTGGATAAGAGACAAGGTTCATATCTGATAGGACATATGGTCCCGAGTCAAATGATGAGCCAATCATTGGAGCAGGATTGCACAGGCTCATCATTTGAAAAGTGTAGGGGGACAACAGGAGAGGATGTTGGTTAGTGAGGTGGCAGATCCCATGTGATTCTGTTATAGGAGGGGGCATGTTTGTTGCAAAGGGTTGTTAGGATAGAACTTTTCTCTCTGATTAGGAGTCTAGAGATTCTGGTGTTTTTCTCTTTTCCATTGTAGAGCCTTGAGCTCCTTGCTTTCCATTGAATAATATACATCATTATCCTTATATTTGTGTGGAATCTATCATTGGTTCGACCTGCCAAATCTGATGGAGGAGCCATGGAAACTTTGAATTGATGCCACCAAAAATGTCAGATAGAATGGAAGCTTTGGAGGCATGCGTACTAACATTGGAAGGGTCTTTGCGACAGTCGTTTGTAGAGTTTCAAAAAACTTTGGGTAAAGAGTTCGCCTTATTTCATAACACCTGAAGGAATTACGTCATCTGAGACTGGCGAAGAGGCAATGTCGGAGTATCAAATGGCTGTGAAGAAGGTTGAGTTGCCTTCATTTGACGGTGAAGATCCCGTAGGGTGGATAACGTGGAGACGTATTTTGAGTTGCAAAACACCTCGGAGGAGGTGAAGGTGAAATTGGCGAAGCTTAGAATTAGGGATGGGAATAGGCCAGGCCAGGTCAAGCTTTGAAAGGCCTGAGTCTGGCCTATGATTAATTTTTTAGGCCTAAGCTTGGCCGACGGCCTATCATAGGCTTTTTTTCCGGCCTGGCCTGACCTTTTTAAAAATCTGGCCTGGTCTGAAAGCCTATTTAAAAGCCTTATTCATATTAAAATATTTAAATGTTATATTTTACATTTTTTTTAAATAGGCTAAATTAGAAAGTTTTATATAAAGAAAATTAATAAAATTATAATCAAATATAATATAATAAAATAATATTAAAATAGCCTAATTGACAAGCTTTAAAATAGGAAACAATAATATTAATAAATAACATTAATAAATAATAAGATATATATATATATACTTTAAAATAGGAAACTATAATATTAATAAATAATATATATATATATATATATATATATATATATATATATATACATAGGCCGTGTCAGGCCTAATAGGCTTTTATATAAGCCTGAACCTGGTCTATTTAAAAAAATAGGCTTTAAAAATAGCCTGAACCTGACCTTCTTATTAAACAGGCCAGGCCAGGCCATAAATAGGCCATGTCATAGACCCCTTTCGGACGGCCTAGCCTATTCCCATCCCTACTTAGAATTGAGGGTGCAACCATTCCCTAGTTCAATCTTCTGTGTGAAACAAAGGATCTGTTGACATGGGAAAAGTTGAGACAAGCGATGATTGAGAGGTATGGACGGCGGCAAAGTGATAATCTGTTTTAAGAGCTCAAAGATTTAACTCAAACCGGTAGCATGGATGAATATATTGTTGAGTTTGAGTATTTCTTCTCCGGTGAGTTGGAGGATTCAAGTCAGACATGAGGCTTCGAGTGCGTACTTTCAATCCTTATACTGGTTTACAGGCTATGAAATTTGCGTGGGCCACTGACACCTAGAAACGGAGTTGCTGGTGGTACAAAGACATGGCTGAGTGGAAGAGACGTGACTATTGGGTCGTACACTAAAGGGGGATTCGTGTTAGGACACCACCCGCGCCCAGGAAAGATTGAGCCCAGGTTGTAGGGTTGACTACCGGGTCGGATACATGAACCCAATTCAAGGGAAATCAACCGACTCTACTTCTCACACGGTGACTCATATGCATGGATCGAGCATTGGATCTAACGTCGCACAGAGAGGACTGCTGTCGTTGGTTTGTCGACGATCATAACAAAAGGGTAAAACACCTTTCGTGTTCAGAACATATGGATCAGAGAGCATGACGGCTCTGTTTCAGATGTGGTGGAAGATATCACTCCTTAAATCATAATGTAGAGAAACCGTTAAGGTTGGTGATTGCCATCGAGCTGAAGGATGGTGAGGACGAGGAGGACTTATAGTGTGCGTCGCTGGGGTTGTTCGACGTTGCTGAAGGGGTAAAGTACAGCGAAACCGTTCCAACCACCATGCAAATCATAGGGACGGTGATATAATGCTTGGGACTGATACTGTTGGCAACAACTTTGTCTCTACGAATAGAACAAGGGAAGGCGATGGTCACAGTGTAATCACTAAGAGACGGTGCAGAGGAGTGGAGCTGCAGTTGGGAAAATTTCAAACTACAGTAGATGCTTTTGTATTAGAGTTGGGAGACCTTGATATGATTTTAGCGGTGGCACGGTTACAAGGTTTTGGCAAAATTACCTTTGATTGGGAAGACATGAGTGTGAGTTTTTGTTGGAAGGGAGAAAGGGTGGTATTGCAAGGTCGGAGACCTAGTGTTGTGAAGAAGCAAAAAGAGAAGCAGCAGCCCCATTCTCAAGCTAGTTCATTACAGAGCTTGTTGAAGGAGAATGTGGTGGAACCTGAAGGTGAACCAGAGCAGCTTTTGAGTGAACAATAGCAAGGAGAGTTGCGACAACCGTTGAATGTGTTTCGCAGGGTGTCTACAGAGACCACAGGGTTGGTCCCACGTCATGATAATGTTCATTCAATTGAATTGCATAAGGAAGCAAGTCATGTTAATGTCCAACCTTATCGATACCCTTTTCATCATGAAGATGAGATGAGTAACAAGTGCAAGAGATGATAAAATAGGGAATTATTAGACACAGTTTTAGTGCTTTTTCTAGCCCTGTCATTTATTGGTTAAGAGGGATAATTCTTGGAGGATGTGTATGGATTATCGAGAACTCAACAAGGTTACCGTGCCATACAAATAACCCATTCATGTGGTCGAGGGGCTGTTGAATTTTGGATGAGTTACATGGTGCAACATATTTTTCCTTAAAGTCTAGATATAATCAAATAAAGGTGAAGGAAGAGGATGTACACAAACAACCTTCCGAACGCATGGCGTCATTACGAGTTCTTAGTTATGTTGTTTGGGTTGACTAATGCCTCAACCACTTTTCATGCCACGATGAATCGAGTGTTTAAGCCATATCTTCAAAGGTTTGCGTTAGTGTTTTGCGATGATATATTGGTGTATATTGAAGGAATGCCTGTTTGAAAGTAAACAAGTGGAATACTTAGGCCACATCATTTTGATAAAGGAGTGGCCGTTGATTCGGCCAAGATTAGGAGCTTTGTTGAATGGCCAATTCCTCACAATGTTAAAGGGGTGAGGGGATTTTTGGGCTTGACCAATTACTATCGAAAGTTCATAAGGGGTTACGAAAAACTATTGGAACCCTTAACAAAACTAATAAAGAAAGGATGATTTACGTGGGGTGCGGAGGCTCTTCAATCATTTGAAGAATTGAAGCGGGTAATGACTAAATCTCCATTATTAGTATTACCTGATTTTGCAAAACACTTTGATATAGAGTGTGGTGCGTCGAGTAGTGGCATCGGGGCTGTTTTGATGTAGGACGGGAGGCCAATAGCATATTTCAGCAAGGCTCTCTCAAAAAATAATTTGAATAAGCCGACTCATGAAAAATAACCTGTGGCTCTCGTATTGGTGGTGCAACATTAGAGACCCTACTTGGTATGGAGGAGTTTTAAGGTGTATTCTGATAAAAAAAGCCTTCGACATATTCTCCAACAGAGAATTACTACAGCTTACAGCAGAATTGGTTGGCCAAGCTCCTCGGTTAACATTTTGAAGTCGTTTATAAGCCCAGACCTGAAAACAAGGATGCAGATTCATCATTCGTATGTTTGATGAATGTTTGATGAAGGTGAATTAAAAGAGATTAATTCATCTCCAGTGTGGCTGCAAATGTAGCAGGTTCAACAGGAAGTAGCTGCTGATCCCTACCGGACCTGCAACAGGTAGCATGGTCACGACAGGGTGTTAGTCTAAAACAAGGGGTGCTTTTATATCAAAATAAGCTGGTCTTGGCCGCAGGGTCGCCAAGTATTCCAGCCTTGTTGACTAAAGCAGGGCATCGTGGGTTCTTGAGGACCTATAGAAGAGTGGCTGGAAGTGAAGAGGGCAGTCCTAGAGTTTGTGAAAAGATGTGATGTTTGTCAACAACAAAATCACTCAGCATCGTCCCTGGCTGGATTATTGCAGCCTCTTCCAATTCCCGACCGGATTTAGGAGAACATATCATTAGACTTCATCACAGGCCTTCCTAAGTCCAAGGGATTTGAAGTCATTTTTGTGGCTGTGGACCAATTCTCCTAGTATGGACTTTTTTTACCGTTGAATCCCCCTTCTACAACGAAGAAGGTAGCTGAAGTTTTCGCCAAAGAGATAGTGCGCTTACATGGGATCCCTCGATACAAAGAACTACTTTAAAGATGTTTGCAGGGAGTTTGTTGTATCATTCGGAGACGGATGGTCAAACTGAAGTTGTTAATAGATGTTTGCAGGCGTATTTATGTTGCTTTGCTCTGGAGCAGCCACATAACTGGTCTTATTCGGTACCTTGGGCAGAGTTGTGGGATAACACCACTTTTCATAGGTCAGCAGGGACTACTCCCTTTGAGATAGTTTATGGGAGAGCACCACCGTCCTTGGTGAGGTTTTCTCAAGGGGAAACTAGAGTGGAGGTGGCGGGACAGAGTTGGTGGATAGAGATGAGGTGTTGCGTGAACTTACGAAAAGGAAGGATTTGTCCTTTGAAGTGGGGGAGTGGGTGTTTCTCAAGCTTAGACCCCATAGATAACAAACAGTGGTTAAGAGGATTAATCAACAGTTGGCTCTTATGTATTTTGGGCCATTTCTCAAAGTGGCAAGAGTAGGTGCTTTTTCCTACAAACTAAACTTCCAGACACAACTCGTGTTCATCCGGTCTTCCATATTTCTCAGTTGAAGAGTGCTGTTGAGGATTGATTGTACAGTAGAAGCTGCTCTTCCTGAACGGTTAGAAATAGAGGCAGAAGACATAGCGGAACCAGAGGAAGTTTTGGCTTCCAGGCTGATTAAATGGAAGGGCAGGGGTATGGATGACACTAATTGGGAGGATGAAGGCATGCTGCAGAGTCAGTTTCCCAACATCAGCCTTGTGGACAAGGATGTTACAGAAGGGGGCAATGATAGGACATATGGGTAGTGTGCACGCGCAGGGGTAGAGTGGGGACAACAGGAGAGGATGTTGGTTAGTGAGGTGGCAGATCCCATGTGATTCTGTTATAGGAGGGGGCATGTTTGTTGCAAAGGGTTGTTAGGATAGAACTTTTCTCTCTGATTAGGAGTCTAGAGATTCTGGTGTTTTTCTCTTTTCCATTGTAGAGCCTTGAGCTCCTTGCTTTCCATTGAATAATATACATCATTATCCTTATATTTGTGTTGAATCTATCAATATCATTAATCAATATCAATCCTGTTCAGGTGACTTGTGGAACTCTTGGTCTTTCAACAGCAACTGTCAAACTTGTGGGTGATGATGGTAGCACATGCATTGCTTGTTCTGTTGGTACAGGGCCTGTGGATTCAGCATATAAAGCTATTGATCTGATTGTTAAGGTTTGAAGCCATAATATATTCCTAGTTGCTATTAACTTATTACTTCCTTTTGGCTTTGAAAGCATATTGGACTACCCTCAGTATCTAAGTATTTTTCTTGTCCATTTCCTTTGATTCACTATATGGTATCTGTTAGAATATTAGAAAATATCTTATAATATCTTTTATATTATATTAGAGTATCTTGAGTTATTTTCTAGGATCAATTTATAATCATAAAGGTATCTTAGAATATCTCTAATTATTATTATGATTTGTTCCTGATTTAGGATTGAGTCTATGTTTCTCTATAAATAGAGATTAGTATTGAGTCTTTTGTAATCAACTCAGCATTAAGCTATTATCAATAATATTGAAACCCTTATTATTTTCTCTTCTCCTTTTCTCTAAAATCTCATAACTTCAACAGTATCTTATTGCAATCTAATGATATCTGAAAACTCGTATTTATTGTTCAAGATTGTTATGGTCTTTTACCTTGTCCTGGAATTGTGGTTTCCACATAAAAAAATGAACATCATTTAAAGGCCATATTTAAACTTAGGGGAAAAAACATTGTCAATCTAGCTTTTCTTTAGCATAACTTGGAACTGGGACTATAAAGTCATTGCATGAACTTCGATGTTCTCTGGGTCCACAGTTTGTCATACTTGGAATTTTGAAGTTTTTGTGACTGTATTAAAGTTGAAATAAAAATCTTAAAAGTTGTTTTCTAATTTTGATTATATTTTCTTATTTATTTCCATAGTGAATCAGATTCTTAGTCATTGTTAATATACAGAAGCTTGTACTATATCAGTACTAGTACTTGACCCTGGTATTAGTGTAATTAGGAGTATTAGGTGGATGTGGATCATAATGCTAGTCTTTCATGATAGGGGACAGGGAGATATGATCAAAACCAGAATCTATAGATCCTACATATGGTGATGAGTCCTTTTATAACTGATTCTGTGTCCTTCTCTCACAACATGAGAGGATAAAAGTACATAGTAAGTAGGTTATTGTAGCACGTTATAACCTTCAAATAGTATTTTCAATTTATTATCATTGATCATCTTTCTCTCTTTTTCTTCCCTAAACCAGAATGTAAATCTCATTTTTCATGATTGCTGTGTTTTGCGAAATTGGATTCCATGGACCGTGTTGTCAATATTTTGACGCATTCACGCAGCTAGAGACACCAGTGGCCGTTCAATTTTGATTATACGGTCACAAAAAATGCAAACTTTAATTTTTATTTTATAATGCCAATTTTAAATTGAAAATGTCCGATTTTGATTTAACGGCTACCGATGTTCGACTACATGAATGCGTGGAAACCCGACTACAGGGAAGTCAGGTCCCTGTTTTGCTCAATTTAATAAAATTATGCTGCAGTTGTTGGCACTAGTAATATGATGGAGGAATCCTCTACTCTTAATTTATGTGCAGGAACCAGTAACTCTTCTTGAGTACTCAATGAATGCAGTTACTGAAGGCATTGATGCAATTGCCACTACCCGAGTTGTAATTCGCGGGGACCAGAAGCATACATCTACTCATGCTTTAACTGGGGAAAGAGTTCAACGAACTTTTAGGTATGGTGAATTCTGAAGCGGATTACTGTAATGTATCTTGTTGTTTCTAACTAACGATATATGGACATAATGTTTTTTCTTGTTTATTATAGTGGAACTGGAGCAGGAATGGATGTTGTTGTTTCCAGTGTCAAGGCCTATATTGCTGCTATAAACAAGATGTTGAGCTTCAAAGAAACCTCTTCATCTGCTGAAAAAATCCCAGTTTCTGCATCAAATGTTTGATAATTTGTGTTGTTGCTTTTGCTCATGTTGGTTTTGTTAATTGGGCCAAGAGGAAGAGAATGTTACAGCAGGATCCTTACCTTTCTCAAAGTTTTGAATGTAGCTGCATTGTTATGTGAATTGATTATTCTCATAATTTATTCATATTCAAGTGACTTTAGCGATGAGTAATATAAAGTCTGTATATGCATTTTGAAGGCACAAAAAATGTAAGCAGAACACATAGGAATGTCTCTTTTTCTTATGCTAATTTTCGGAAAAATAATCCAACTACCTTCTTGGATATCGTTCTTCCTCATTTTCATTGCCATGAACGATGACCATTGACTTAGCTTCTTAAATCAGTCGAATTTCGTTGGGTCAATGCATGAGTTAAAAAATTCGAGTTCCATGCAAAGGTTAAAAAAATTATGAGAGCTATTCTAGAAAAATCTAAATATATTCATTTGTAATTTAGTCAAATAGTGGATCCTTTTTTCAACAGTTTAATTTACATCCTTTTTTGCGTTTTTGGTTCTGCGTCAGGGACTAAAATGTCAATCATTTAAATTGTGTTTTCATATATTTTAGTTGTTTAAGGTCGACTTCATTTTCGTGAGTCATGTACATCAACATGTAGGGTGGACGGTTGGTTGGTGGGGGTGTGAGGAAATGAACATTTATCGCTCCGATGAAAGTTAGAAAAATGACATGGGTACTTTACACTTCATACAAATGAATTTATGAAAAATCCTTACATCGTGTTAACTCTTCTGGGAACAATATTTAATTTCTTTGACATATTTTATTAATGATAAAAATAATTTAAAAATAACGCAGATTATAATTATTTTTTTGAAAGAATAATGTCATTATAATTCTAAATATACCAAAATTACAAATTCACATACAACTATCTCTGATTAACATTCTATGCGCTAAATCAACTAATAAAAAATATATTAGAATATTAAACTTTCGACTACCAAAATTATTTTAAAAAAATAGCAAAATATTATGAGAATGCATTTGTAATGAATTGAAGTATTTATTAGGAGTGACGCACATACCAAAATACTAGGTGTTTATCCAAAAAAAACAAAACTTAAGAATAACGTGATTTTAATTTTAATTTTTTGATTTATTTATAGTTTATGTTCAAGGAGTGATTTAGGAAAAAGAAAAAGGAAAAAAAAAAGGGCGAGAGCGATTAGATTAGATTAGATTCGGTGCGGTGTTGTTGTATCGTTGATTGGAATAAGAGAAAGAGAAGAAAAGAGAAAGAGTGAAAATGGAAGAATTAAGAGAAGAGAAGATAGAAGAATCAGTGGTGAGCGTATTGGAAGAAGCAAAAGAGCTTAACGAATCTGTTTCCTCTCACATTGCTAACACATTAAGCGATGAACAACCACTTCGACAACGAGCCATTCTTCTCGACTCAAAAATACTTTCACTTCGTTCCTCTCTCGATTCTCTCCTCTCCAATAAACTCATTAATCCCTCCTTAGCCGATAAGGTATGCATCAATTTCAATTTCAATTTCAATTTCAATTTGTGATGGATGCATGGATGGATCTGTTTTTGTTTGTATTGCAGTTGGATGAAGATTTACAAAGAGCGAGATGTATCATCGTTGATAGCGATGCTTCTTCACTCCTTCCAGGACATGCACAGGGTTACTTACTTACTTTAGTTACATACTCGCTTAATTTCTGATTTTTGTCACTTCCACTCATTTTTTTATTTATTTTATTATTTCGAGGGGTTTTAGGTAGGTTTCTGAGGATGTTTCTCGGTCCTATTAATGTTCGTGCCTCTCGTAAGGATGTTCAGCTAAAGGTTAAAGAGGAATACAACAGTTACAGGGTAAAGTCCCCACTTTTTTGTTATTTATATTTTCTCTTCAAATTTTTTGCCTGTGTTGACTTGGGTTACAATAACACCTTCTAATTATGCAATATACTTTACTTATTTAATTGCCATCTTTTGCATGCAAATGATTTTTTTTGTTTTGTGAATGTTAAAATCACTGTTGTTAGGAAACTATAGAAACTTAGAAAGTGTTTCGCCTACTAATAATAACCTAGTGATATGAATTCACGACGATTGTCAAACTCCGCTCTGTTGTAGTCTAATCCAGATAGTGCCCTGCCACAAAAACGCTCTAGAGGGATTGCAGATTGCGGGGTTGCTGTAACAAAGACATGTTAGTAAACAAAAATTGCCCAAAATTAAAGACACTTTTATAGTTATTAATCAAAGTTGAAGGTTACATAGTCTAGACACTATAGCACTGATGCGTAGTGGAATTTGAACAAACATCGTGATTTACAATACACAACACTGGCCAAAATGGTAATGTATGAATTAGATGGGTAGGCAAGAGAGAAATCAAGGGAACATGGCCGAATTCACAAATTCAATTGCAGCGAATGTGATGCCTCAATAGCAGGGACGTGGTCGCTGTGTCAAAACATGACATGATGCTCTGCACATCACAGCAAAGATACATGACATCTTGGTGGCACAACAGAACTGCAAAATCCCACAATTGACTACCTTGTTCCACATGAGCACACACAATGTTTGTGAAACTTTTATGAAAATGACACCTCTTTTGTTCAGGATAGAACTGCTCTGCTATTCCTTCTTTTTCCAGCAGCGCTTCTCATTCTAAGATCTTGGGTTTGGGATGGATGCTTGCCAGCTTTTCCTGTGCAGATGTACCAGGTATTTTCTTTTAAATCCCCCCTTGCTTGATGTCATATTTGTTTTTACTTGCTTACCTTAAATATTTGTCTGCAATCTGTCATTGAGTATGATAATTTGTCAGGCCTGGCTTCTATTTCTTTACACTGGTTTAGCGCTGCGAGAGAACATATTGAGAGTAAATGGAAGTGATATTCGCCCATGGTATAGCTTCAAACCCTTTTTAATATAGGCTTTCTGATACTTTACATTGTAGTGATCCTTATGAAACTATAATGGACCACATTTAATTAATGGGTAATAGATCCCTGATTCTGTGCTCTTGTTGTTTTTTAATCACATTAGTTAAAATTGTATAACTTACTCTGTTGATTATTCAGCCTTTCCATTCTAATGTGTACTATGATGTACTCATAAAAGATCTCATGAAAAACCATATACTTTTTTGAAGTATCTGGCAGTTTAGCAATAGTATAGTAAGTTGTTTGGATTGTTTGTAGACAAAGTAGAGCACATAGTGATGAATCCTAGGCCAATGCATAATGTGAGCAATCCCAAAAAACACTATAGTGGGTCATGGGGTGACTGCTCTACCGATGATGATAAATAAACGATAATACATGTATAAAAATTACAGACCTGCAAATAGATACTACAAACATAAAAATTCTTTTATAATATGAATCTGAAGTGTGAAAGAAGGCTGGAAAAATAAAAGAACAAAGACCCAAAGACAGAGTCCAAGCTCACAAGAACAGAGAGCAAAAAACACAGACCAAGCGGTATGATGCTTGAAGCTGGAGAGCTATAGATCTGTTGGAAATCCCCAGAGTTGGATAGAAAAGAGGCCAGTGAGAGTTGGTTCGTCTGTGAAAATGAAAGAGGTTTCACTTTGCATCCATAGAAACATAATTTGGTTTTTGTCAAATGAACCCCCACGTTTTTGTCAAACAATATCTAGGAAAATCATAAAAAAAGAAACAAATAATGTGTTTGATAACTAAGACAATGGAAGGGGGGAAGGGTTAAAGATGGTTTCTTGCCTGTGTGAAGGATAGCAGCAACAAATTTTCCAGAGTAGTTGCAATAGCAACTCCGCCTTCCAAAACTGAAAAACGTGACTCTATGGAAGTATGCTATGTGGCCAGTATAGTTACTATAGTACCCCCAAGTAATAACTATGGTAGAGCATCACTGCATTGGATATGTCCATCTAACTTTATGTTATTTTCTCTAACTGTTTTTGAGGTTTTGGTGGTGAGGAGAATATGGTGTTTCAGAACTGTATTCTTAGTTAGTGTTTAGTTTAGTTGGATAGTTGTCATTCCTTGGGTTACATGGGACTAAATCTTTTTGCAAATAAACTTACTGTGGTGGTTACAGGTGGATATATCATCATTATTGTGCCATGATAATGGCCCTTGTGAGTCTTACTTGGGAAATAAAAGGACAACCAGACTGCGCAAAAAAGCAGGTTTGTATTGTTTCCCTGAGCATTAGCCTTTTCTTTTTGATGATGTTATGCGTCTATCATATATGTCTCAATAATGCATGCAGAGAGGTGTACAACTTTTCCTGCAGTGGGCTATGATGCAAGGAGTTGCAATGCTTTTGCAAAATAGATATCAACGTCAAAGACTTTATACCCGTATTGCATTGGGAAAGGTGCCACTGTTAATTAGCATAACTGTTCTATTTCTTCTATAATTATATTTTACCCTCATATACTTTTTCAATCATTCTTCCTTGTACCCAAGTCTTTGACTCGCTATTTGGTGTTATTATAGTATATTCATAACTTTGAAAAAAAAATTGTAAACGTTAAATTTTTCTTTCCCCAATGGCATTAATTTTATGGTCAACTTTCTCCAAGCATTGGAAATAGATATATAGCTGTAATTCTCATTTTTCTCTGAATTATAGGCTAAGAGGATGGATGTTGTATGGGGGGAAACAGCTGGTGTGGATGGCCAACTGTGGTTGCTATGTCCCATACTTTTCATATTGCAGGTAACTACGCTACGTTAGTTTCTTAAGTTTTTGGCATAATTACACTTTTGGTTCCAATAGTTTGAGATATGTGTGATATTGATCCTCTAGGTTTTTTTTTCAAGCGAGTTTAGTCCATCTCTATTTTAAAAACCAATCAAATATGATTCTATCATCAATTTCTTTCTTCACTAATTCTCTAAGTCTCATTTTTTATTAAAACATATGGAAATCGAAAGTGGATTTGAGATATATAAAATAATATCAAAAGTTTGAAAGTAAAAAATTTGATAAAATTTGAAGAATTATGTAGAACGAGAAATTAGGGTTTCAAGAGACGAAAATTTAGGATTTGATATTTTAATTGGTGAATTTTAAGTGAAATAATGTTCAAAATGTAAATTTGAGAGTTTTAAATAAATTAAAAAGGATGGAAGAATTTAATTGTAACAATTAAAGTTTGATGGACTAAAATCGTTCGGAAAAAATTAGAGGGACCAGAGCAGTACATAACTCAAACTAGAAGGATCAAAATTGTTATTAAGCCTAAGTTTTTTGGTGTTATTATGAGCCGTTTTGAAGTGCAGTATCAAGTTTGTTTTGGTGTTATTAACAGACAACATATGCTTCTCAACTAATTATTGGAACTTTAATTAGCCTTATTTTGTTGTGCGAGTGACGGTTAATTAGTTGAGAAGCATATATCGTGTATTAATTTGGGTTTCAGAAGATCTGTGTGTGGTTTTCTTGCAAACGTGGGACATTTTCATATATACATGCATTCAAACTTATTGTTCTGGCATTGTATCTTATTAATGTTAGTTTGCTCTTTAACCGAAATATGTGATTTTTCTAACGTTTTGGTTCAGGGATTTGAAGCATATGTTGGACTATCATTGCTCAGGACTGCATTTGTCGGGGTGGTTTCTGAATGGCAGGTACAAGTTCACTCCTGCTTGCTTTTTTACTTCATTACCAAAAGTTGACTAGGAACACATGCAAATGTATCCGTATCTGTGGATAAAATTTGCTATAGGGCCGGTGGTTTAACAGATACCTACAGGTGAAATAAATGGATTTTTCAGCTACCCCTAGTTGATAGAGGCAGATGCGCATGTAAAGGTATCGTACCTGCTGGTACTTGTATCCGTTAGTTAGTAAAAGGAGGAAGGAGCTTTATACTCGGCCGATGTGTTAAAATAGGCGTACCTACCCCTAATTTTGTTGTTAAAACGAAGTGTGATGTATTAATATTTTGATTTGTTAATATTCTTGTATGTTGTCAAAAGAGGAAGAAGAAATTATACACAATTACAATTGTTTTAAAAAAAATTAAAGTGCCATGGATATCTAGAGATGTGGATATCGCCAAATTCTCTGAATATCCAACTGGCAGATACCCATGCAGATATGGGGCAGGCACGAAAAATATTTTTAATCAACAGGATCGGTGGCAAATGACTATTATCCGTGTCCGTGGATTCCCGTTTACATCTCTAATATCTGTGATATTTTTTGTTGCATAGACTAGCCTTATAATGATAGTAACTCTTCTTGCAGGTGATAGTTTGTGGTCTCCTTTTGGTCGTTATGGCCATTGGGAACTTTGAAAATACAGTACAGACTCTGATGGTAAAGTCAAGATTTAAGGCAAAGATGAGAAAAAGCAAGAGCAAGCAGAGACTGAATTAGCAAATTGTGACTTCTGGAGCTTTTGATAGGATCAGGTTTTTTTGCACTCTTTTAAGTTTTGACCGCTGTGCATGCCTAGTGATAATTTTGGCTTTGTTGTAGCATCAAACATTTAATGCGTCAGAAAGCAAATTTGTTGGATTGGATATTTATAAGTATATTCTTGTCTTTCAACTTCTTTTGTCCACTTTTTTGGGTTGCCATACTTGTTCCCTGTTGTGTGGCAGTTTGATGATTGAATCTTCTGATTACCTCCATGATCTATTTTAGATTGTTCTTAGTGATTTGCTGAGTCGAGTGTAGAGGGAAATCATCGATACAAATATCGAGAATAACCGAGGATTTAAACTATAGATGGCATGTTTGTTTTTTACGCAAGTTTGGGTGCTAATTTTTATCCGACCGTAGATTTGGTTGTGTCTAATATGCAGTCTTTTAGCTGGCACCATACACCCCCTTTAAAAAACATGAATTTTCATTTTAACCCTTTGAATTTTTTACATATCTCATTGGTTTCCTCTTTTCAAGAAATACCAATCATTCTTAATGGAAATGCAACTTGCCTATGTTGCACAGCAAACACACCCCAATCATGCAAGCATATCACCTGTATTACAAACTAGAGGTGGCAATTGAAAGAGTCGTGCTCCTTGATATTACTCTTCATCCTCACAAGTAAAAATGTAACATTTAAAATTTAGCATAAACCTAAAAACGGGTGATTATAATGGCTGTGTTTTTTCCCCTTGTATTCTACTGTGAAATCAATCTATTAATCTGTCAGAACGTTGCTAATAAGCACATATTTATTGGCGGCTATGATATAGGAGTTCTGAGGCACAGAGCTCGTCCTTGAGAGTGGTGTGGTCAACAAATTTGTGGATAACAAATCGCAGTGGCGAGAACTCTCATAGGATGTGTTTGGGAGACTACAGAAACACAGAACCACCGCATGTTTATTCCACCACTTCAAATTGTAGCTTCGAAAATTTCACGGCTAGTTTACATAGGGACGTGAGAAAAGACAGTTTAAGCCACATCTAAACAGACTATTAATGAGGCAACATGATGGTAGTTAAGGTTAGTAGATGTTGATTTTGGGCATGGGAGCCAATAGTTGGTGGGTGAGGGTGGTCGACAACAAGTGGCTTAGTATGATGTGGTGGCTCCGAAAAGTGTAGGGCTGATTTAGGAGTGGGTTGCAGTGTGGTGGACTAGTTCAAGTGATGGAGATATCACAGGGAGGGAGCAATTAAGGGTCGAAGAGACAGTAGATTAAACATGTCCGGTCAACTTGCAAAAAATGATGGATGAGTTAGGTTACTCACACGACCAATTCTTTGACTCGCTCTGTCTAACTCGTTAAGAGAGAGTAGATTGCTCAATCTATTTTTCTTCACAATGTTTTTTATTTAATTTATTATAAAAGCCACAATGTTCTCCTTTTAACATTGGTATTTCTTAAATATTGTGTTTTAAGACCCATTTTTGTGGGTCAACCCATTAACTAGCTATTAACCTTTTTTCTATCAACCTATTATAACCCAAATTGTCTATATTATTTGAGGTGTCAATCCAACCAACTCGTAAACGGGAAGAGTTATAATTTATCTAATTGTGAAAAATGTACTTTGCACCCTTAAAATTATACATCGACCTTACATATTAGTTAGTACTCCATTTTAACCTCCTTTCTTTTAAGATAAACTAGTTTATTAGAAATCTTTATGAAGTTACTGAAAATTTTATTTGGGTAAGAAAAATAGGTGATTTAGAAAACTTTGATTTTTCTAAAATATAAAAATGTCTTAAAGTTTGAAATTTTTAAATTTTTAAAACATAAAAATGTTTTTAAAAACTCATTTTAAGCTTTTCAGAATATATCTGTGTTATGAAATTATTTTAAAAGTGTGTTATGAAATTATTTTAAAAGTTTTTTAAAACACGTTTATGTTTCGAGAAATTGAAAATATTAACTATATGGAACATGATAGTTTTACCAAAAAAAATGATTTTTAAATTTTTTAAAATACTTTTTTGTTTTGAAAAATATAAACTTTTGAATTTTTCAGAACATAAATTAGTGAGTAAAATAATTTTTTTAGTTTTTTTTTTTTAAAATAGAAGCCTAGAATGAATAGTTTGGAAGAAAAAAAAGTGGAGAATAGGGTATGAGGTATATTTTTCTCTAGTTATTTACCACTTTAATTCTTGTTGGACGGTTTAATTCTCTTCATACACTCATCCCCACCCCAGCCCCTCAACCCACCCCATCTTCTCAATTGTCTTTTATAAAAAAGACAATTCATGACTCATGAGACATTTTATAATTTATTTTAGACTTTTTTAAATTAAAAGCTATAAATGTTATACTAAATACATTAAGTCTCACTTAAAAAGTATATATTATAGTAAATATACTATAATTCATTTCAAAAATATATTATACATTTAAATATTATAAACAATATAACTTTTTTATATTTGTCACCAATAAGAAATGAATTAATGTTTCGATGTTATGTCGACATTCAACTTACCATTCAAATTTGAATAATTTCATAAGTTGGATCTAATGTACAAAAGTTAATTCACAAGTACTATATTATATATTTTTTTACAAGCGTTTCATAAATACTCCATTCACATTTACTAATAGGTAAATTTTTGGATACCTATGAAAAAAATATATAGATTTCAGTACTCTTCAATGAAATTTTCAAAATTAATAATTAAAATATGATTAAAAAAAATTGAAAAAGGATATATTCTTAGAGATCAAATGAATATATTAGTATTGGTATATGTATTAAGTATATAAATAATTTATCTATTCAATATTTTTTATATAATTTGTAATGTTATTTTAATTTTTTTAAATTAAATGCTAAATTTATTATAAATTATTTTGATGATCCAAAAAATATTAACTTCACAAAATTTTGTAATTATTGTTTATCTTTCTTCTTACTATTACAATAGTTGTGATTTTAAATTTAGTTTACAACATTTTATTATAAATAAGAGTTATGATTTTGTTGTAGAAACTTGAATAATTTCCAAAAGTAATTTTAATCTTTAAAATTTATAAACCTTAGGCATAAGAATGATATTGTGAAAAATATTTAAATATAAAAAATAAATGTCGATGATTTAATAAATTGATGCATATATATTTTTCATTTACTTAACATGCTTGGAATAACGGTAGCTAGCTAACATATTTGATGGGTGTCTAAATATATATATGTTTTTGGTGAACCGTGAAACCAAAATATTGGCACGGAGGGTTACAATTTATTTTATTTTATAATATATTATAACCTTTGAAAAAATATATTTATATGTTTAATTTTGAATATTGTAAAATTTTATATTTGTATTTTAATTTGAAATAAATAATCAATTTTCCATCAAAGTAGTTGCAACCTACCAGACACTGCCACCCACCATCAAATGTTAGAATCTTGATGTCATGATTTTAAGAATTCATTTTTAAAAATCGTAACTTTCAAAAACATTAATATGACCATTTATATATATATATATATATATATATATATATATATATATATATATATATATATTAAAACCTTTGTCTCAATACAAAAGCATAGTAACGAGACCATAATGTAAAAAAAAAATAATACCAAGGCCATAAAAATAAAACCACATTCAATTCATGTGTTTTATTTTATTTTTTTGAAAAAACAACATTCAATTTCCTCAAGCATATATTTGTATCAATTGAATAATACTTAAAATCATGTCATCTTTACAAAAAAGAAAACTTAAACTTAAATACTCTTAAGTTACAAAAAAAAAAAACTTAAATCATGTCAACTCTAGACGATTCGAACACAATGGCGAAATATTGATTTGTCATGATATCCTTATTATATTGTCCCTACTTCGATAAAGACACAAAACAACGACTGTTTTCAAAATTTATATGCTGTTGCCCAAGCATTCATATTACTTACATATATCATCTTAAAACATATCACCATATTTGTTTGCATTTTTTTATGAAGCAACTCAAATTATCACAACTCATTACAAATGATGAGGTTGTAGTTGTTATTAATCAACAATGATCTTTTTACTAAATATAATAATAAACCTAATTTGAATATATTGTGATATATATTTTTTTACACACATATGCATAATATTTTTAAAATTTCAAATATATTTTTATCAACGAAAATTTCTCCATGATAAAATCACACACTAGTAGTATATAAAGAGAATAATTTAAAATTTAATCAACACAATTATTATTTTCAAAGTCTCATTCTAAAATTAATAAAATCTTATCTAAAATTAATATATATCAACAAATATTAAATAAATAAACTATATATTAATTAAAAAAGAAGTATTCTACAAAATCAACTATATTACTTTTAATAAATAATGTGAAATAGGGAGTACCAAACCTATGAAGTTACGAATGGTATATGATCCAAAGAAAAGTGGGGAATAGAAATTAGAAGCAGTCTAGTCAAGTGAAAGGGAGAAAAAAAAAACAAAAAGCCAACCCATAGGGAAGGGTCCCAAAGAAGGAATAATGATACCTTCTCCCATTATCTTAACAATGATGATCACACACCGCCCCCTCTTAACTTTCCTTATTTACAAATAGAACTAAACTAATCGAAACTAAAATTTAATTTATTTTGAAATAGCTATTATTATCATGACTATTACTAAATTTCAATTTGAATTCACGTCACGCCTCTCATTATTTTGACAAAAGAAATAAATAATTATAATTTGGAAGGAAAGTTGTGTTGTCTGTCTGGACAATATAAAGCCTTAGTTAATAAAATAGAAAAACACACCTGGCTTGCTTGGCTAATATCTCTCTCTCTCTCTCTCTCTCTCTCTTTTATCTCTCTCTCTCTCTCTACATACAATACAATACGATTACAATTACAACACAAAACACAAAACAGAACAACGAAACCCTAGTTTGCAAGGTACTAATTTCTATTTCTCATTATTTTTTTACCTCTAATTTCGCTTCTAATTTTGGTTACGCTACTATCTGTCTCTCATTTCTATTATTTCTTTCTTTCCTTTTTCTTTCTTTTTCCTTTGCTTTTGTTTTGTTTGCCTCTTCAATTTTTGGGCTTCTTTCGGTGTTCTTCATTTTTACCGAATCCGATTTCCATTTTTTATTTATTTTTTATTTGGATTCGTGTTTAATTTGTTTTTCATTTTTCTCCTAAATGGAACGCAGAGACTTTCACCATCGTCCTGCTCATCTGGTAAGATTTCATTTTCTTCAACCCAATTTTGCATGGGAATGCTGTTTCGTAATTCTCTATTAATTATTAATTGTTCAATTAATTAGGTCCATTAAGGATTTTTTACCTTGTTCTTTTTTTTTTATAAGCTTATTTATTTATTTATTTATTTATTTAACATCTCCCGTTAAATGATCCTTTAGGGGAAATTCCATCCAAAGTTTTATAATTCTGCAATTAACCATTTCATGTGTTGTAAATCTGGGATGGATTGCATTCATACTTAGAAAATGTTGTATGACTTTTATAAGAAAATATTGATATTATTCCAAGGGGGTGTCTTTGTCTAAGCTACCCTTCAGGCTGATTATAATAATAGGACGACTTACCTTCTAAGCCTGCTGCTCCGAGGTAAAGGCGATAAGCAAAAATGTAGGGTGCGAATATTACACTCTATTTTTGCCCGCCTGTCAACCATGTCTAATTCTTCTAGAATTTTGCATGACTTTTGCGGCGCATGCATCTCAAATTTATGATTTTTAATAATGGTTTTGGCGCTTATGGATATATTCATCATTAATAAGGAACTTTAATTAAAAAAATTATCGAATGACAGTTATGACGCCATAATTTTTTACCTTTTTTGAATCTTGAAAATGGACCTTTATAACTGAGATATGTTAATTATACTTGTTTAAGGAATTTCTATATCATTGATTTTCGAATGACGTCATATTTTGGATATTTGTGTCGTCTTATGACGTTATGTAGGCACATGCTACTCCTCCTGATTACTTTGTTCGACTTGAGAACTCAACTTACAAAGACGACCTACATTTGAGGAAGAGAACAAGGATGCGTCGCTGGCTGTGCTGCACTTGTCAGGTGGAAGAGTCTTACCCATCAAATGAAAACGAACACCTGAAAAGCCCAAGAAATTATGGAGATGGTGAGTTCCTTAATTTAATCCATGGTGTTGTTACTTCGCGCTGTAGGTCTTACTTGAGAAAGAAGCGGAAATAGACAATAAATATTACCAAGCAATGTTCTCAATTGCTGATCGCGGAAAATAGTAGTTTGTTCAAACTCCACTAAGCTACAGTGATATAGCATCCCTATAGCCACTATTTGACAACATTTTGTACTGTCGTAAAACAATACCATTTTTTGTTCAAATTCCACTGTGCTATAACGCTGTTGCGCCGCTATTTGACAACACTGGTATCAAGAGAACTGTTAATTCTGATGCTTTTAATTTTCATACACCGTTATGTCTTCTTTTTATCTCTTCAAGCTGCTCAGTTGAACATTTAGATTTTATTTTATCTCATATATGTGAATTGTTATTTTTTTCTTCTTATAATAAATACTTCAATTATCATGAATTCAAAATTTCACTGTCCTCATATTTCAGCATATCAGATATGGGTTGGGTCTTTTCGCAATAAAGATTCCTCACGTTTCATATTTTATTTGCTGTAGGCAACCCAAAAGGCTCAAGGATGTCAGCTCCTGTCAAACCTGAAACACAAAAGGCACCACCACCTATCGAAGTTCCAGCAATATCTCTAGATGAGCTGAAGGAAAAAACTGACAACTTCGGATCAAAGGCATTGATTGGTGAAGGGTCCTATGGGAGGGTGTATTTTGCAACATTAAACAATGAAAAAGCTGTGGCTGTGAAAAAGCTTGATGTTTCTTCTGAACCGGAATCAAATAATGAGTTTCTGACCCAGGCATTTTTCTGCTATCAGCTAAACAAACTATTTTAGTTTAAATACACTGGAAGTGTGTTGGTTCTGGTATGGTTATTTTCAGTTTATTAGCCTTCTCATTCAGTATTCCCCATTTCAGGTTTCGAGGGTCTCAAGATTGAAGAATGAAAATTTTGTTGAGTTGCATGGATACTGTGTTGAAGGAAATCTTCGTGTACTTGCATATGAGTTTGCAACTATGGGCTCTCTTCATGACATTTTGCACGGTATGTAGCTTCATATCTTTTCTTCACTTAGATTTCGTATAAGAAGTTCCATTGATGATTTTGGTGGTATTTCCATTGCAGGTAGAAAGGGAGTTCAAGGGGCACAACCCGGGCCATCTCTTAACTGGATGCAGCGCGTTAGAATTGCAGTTGATGCAGCTAGGGGATTAGAATTTTTACATGAGAAAGTTCAACCATCAATCATACACAGGGATATCAGATCAAGTAATGTGCTTATCTTTGAAGATTACAGGGCAAAGATAGCTGATTTTAATCTTTCTAATCAGGCTCCTGACATGGCTGCACGCCTTCATTCTACCCGTGTATTGGGAACTTTTGGGTATCATGCTCCAGAGTAAGCTTCCATAAGCTTATAGCTTTTTAATTTCTAAATCTATATTTTTTTCCCCTTAGAATTCATAAATGAGTCACTGTCATGTGTATAACTACGTAAGGTGTCTTCTATTTTCTAAAGAAGTCTTTTTTAAGTGCTGTAGACTGTTTAGTGCTGCCTGTGTGTATTATCTTCTTACATACAGCTGGAATTCATATTATATTCCTTAGGTCTATTAAAATAGCATTTAACCTTTAGTCATTTCTGTTACAGTATCATTTGTATTATAGGTCTATTAAATAAGCAATGTTTCCCTTCCCAGCTTCTCTTGGACTGAATACATGTTAATTCAGTTTAAGTGTGTAATATTTTCTGTTATAATTAAGCAGTGACTGTTGGATTTAGAATCTTCTGAACTTGGCCATAAAGCAGTGACTGTTGACTGGTATGTTATTGTCATGAAAAGCAAATGAGGCTTTGGTCTTATAGTAATAGTACTATTAGTGCCTTCTAATGTGGTCTTGTTATTGTTCCTTTTCCCTGTTGTCCCTGTGCTTGGCCTAAACATCAATGGAAATGAAATTGATAAATACAAAAAACAGAACAGTACCTCTTTTCTATCTGGCTTTCTGTATTCAGAAAACTGTAGGAAGTATGTTCTTTACTGTCAGTTATGTAAGCCTGTATGTTTGTGCTTGTGATGTTCCCAAGCAGTATATCCTACCAATCTATCTAAACATGTGGTTGAACAATCATATTTTTTGTTTGTAGTTGCTATTAGTTTATATGTCGCTTTGGTATATATGCTCTATGATCCAGTTACAGAGGCATACAGTTTTACAAAAACTTTATGAAAACCGAATTAGTATCTTTTCCTTGCTGAGTTTTTATTTTCAATTTTAATTTATTTTGTCTCCCATCTCAAATTGTCTTTGTTAGATTTTATTTTGTTTATCGGTTCTTAGCTTATGTTTTGTTGCCAAACTTTGCAGATATGCCATGACTGGGCAGTTGACTCAAAAAAGTGATGTCTACAGCTTTGGCGTTGTTCTTCTTGAGCTTCTTACAGGTAGAAAACCAGTTGATCATACCATGCCTCGAGGACAGCAAAGTCTAGTCACATGGGTCAGTTTACATGCTTAAATTCACGCCTCATCTCTCCCTCATTTCAACTATTTACCAATGGTGGCCTGCCGTAGAAATTTCATTGATAGATATATATTTTTGTAGGCTACCCCAAGATTAAGTGAAGATAAAGTGAAACAATGTGTGGACCCAAAACTGAAGGGAGAATATCCCCCAAAAGGAGTTGCTAAGGTAACCATTTTTTCTCTCCGCCTCCCTTTACGCACACACATATGTAATGAATGACTCATGGTCCTTGGATCTTCTATTCTGAAGTCGGTGGTAATAACAAATATTGTTGACTATGCAGCTTGCAGCTGTTGCAGCACTGTGTGTGCAGTATGAAGCTGAGTTTAGGCCTAATATGAGCATTGTTGTGAAAGCACTCCAACCACTTCTGAAGGCTCCTCCTGCCCCTGCACCAGAAACTTGAAGCAGATGAATTGAAGTTAAAAAACTTCTCTTGGGTTTCTGCATCTTCTGCACAGTTTGAGTCAGATATTCATAAAAAAAACTGCAAATAATAATATATATAAAATATATTTTTATTTTTGTTTGAGATTGGATGTGTAGGATTGAGTTGGCTGGTTTCGTGACATTGTTAAATTCCGTGTATTTCTGGTATTGCACTTCAGTGCAGACAATTGTAGGGCTATACTGCAACAATGGGTTTTGGGTTGCGTGGTGGATATTTGTTTGGTAAATGTTGTTTGTCACCCAACGTTAATCCCCCCCATATTCTTTATTTGTTTCTTGACTGAGCTGATACTTGGATTGAAAGACCTATATTTGTTGGACTTTGTTGTGTCTATTCTTTTCTATTTTTCGTTATAGTTCTTTGTTGTAAATTTCTTACTTTGTCGTGTCAATTTACTTGGATGGGAGGAACACATGTCGTGACAGATAACTTACTCGAGTCTTAAGTTTAAACATTTTATAGGGTCGACTTCTTATGCTGTGTTGTGCAGGTAATCGCACTTCCATATTTAATTATTTCTTTAATTTAAAGAATTTATTATGATTGAACATTTTGGGTTTGTTTGTTTCAGTTAAAAAAAACATAAGGTTGTGTTAGAATAGTCATTTTTAGAGCTTTCACAAATTAATCTATTCTTAGATAAAATTGAATTTTTTTTATGTTAAAAAAGATTATAGTTTGTTTCGATTTTTTTTAAATAATTTTTCATGCTAAATTGTATTCCCGTTAAAAATGTATTTGAACAGTTTGAAACACTTATAAGGTTATTTTCAATTATTTTTTAGTCAATAATGTAAAGTTTCTATTGAATTTTGTTGGTAAAAAAGTTTCTATTGATTAAGAGCAAAGACCAAAGCTTCAACTGATAACATTATTTTTTGGTCAATAATATAAAATTTCTATTAAATATACACTAATAAAATAATGTTATCAACAGAAAACTTGGGCATACAAAAGGGGAGGAAACAAGCAAGAACTGAGTTTTTTAAAAACGGCTTAAAAAGTCACTGCATAGTGCATACAACTGAAAAAACCTTTTAGGTTTATCATGTTGAACCATTTAAGTAAATGAATAAATCATCAATTTAGTCTCCTAACTATAATTATTTTTCTAATTTAGTCCTTATATAACATAGTTCTTTTAACATTTTTACATTTATCAAGTTAATTCGTAAACTATCATTTTGTCTCTTATTTTTAAATAAACTAATGGATTAAATAGATAGTATGGTGTCTTAAATTTGCTAAATGTAAATAATTTAGACTTTTAAAATAAAGGAATGTCAGATAATTTTGTCTTTCTACCAAAATATTCATTTAGGGACACATGACACATCTAACAAAATTAGTGAATGATATGCATAATGGGTTGAGTGGTCTATTGATTTATGACCCTAAATTTGATAAAAGAAGAATTAAATTGATTAATGTTCTTTAGTTTAGGGAGCACGTACACAATTATTGATTAACAAATAAATTGTTGTTCCTTACAATTTTAAAGTTCAAAATGTTTATTTATTCATCAAACTATCTAAAAATTTTGATTATACAAACTTTCTTCTTACTAAATCAATCTTATACTATTTTCTTATTTTACGGTAGAAAACCACTTTAATTGCAGTGTTTGGCATTCCAATGCCTTTACACCGTATCTTCATAAGTTTCAATCATTAACCTTCGAGTGTTTAAGTTGTAACTTGAAACTCTCATCCCTTCTTAAGAGTGTATTTTTGTGGAGATTGAACATCAATCTTTTCCTTTCAAACTTAGAGGGATTTAACCATATAAAGGTCAATTTGGATTAACTTATTATTGCTTTTTTTTTTTTTTATAATCATTTGGATTGACTTATTTAAGTTTGTCTTTTGATATAACTACTTGCAAGATTATCTTGGAGAGCTTATGGTAACAACTTATTACATATTTATAAGTTGTTTTTCTAATTTTCTCGATAAAATAGTTTATGAAAATAACTTAAAAATAATTTGATGTTGCTTTATTTTTTATTATAAAAGTAGTTTATACACAAGCATTTAATTAAGTTGGTTACTCAAACAGGGCTTAGATTACACTCATTGAATATATAATTTTTTTCTATTATGTCATTAAAATATTCAAAGTGTATGTCCGAATTCGCTCTTTGAAGAGTCAAAATTGATTCTGAAGCATCAAAATTGATTTTGGTATGTTTGGGTGTGTCTCATTACAATTGACTTTTATTGTAGAATTAACTTGAAGTTATGATTTAGAACTTTTGTTTTTAAAATCGATTTTTACGTTCAAATTTATTGTTTAACTCATTTATATTTGTATATATCCAAACATAAATAATTGTACATTAAACATCTTGGTAACTAGAATAAATTTTACTGCATAAAAAAAACTAAAATAATTTTTCGCAGCCATTTATAACTTAACACATGCAAAATTATATTTAATTTTTTTTTTTGTGTGCAAATTATATTTAATGGTTGATAGTACATAAAAAGGGCAATTAATGGGATGAAGAAACATGGGCCAATGACTACGGCCCATTATGGCCGAAATTAGAACTATAAAATCGGAAGCAAAGTGAATTATTATGCAACTAGAAACTAAAACCCCTCCCTGGTAATAATTAGAAGAGACAAATTTTAGAGCTTTTCCGTTTTCTGTTTTCCGCAGTAAAGTGATGGCCGAAGTTGCTGTTTCAAATTCTGAAGAACACCCCGTTCTTGAAGACGCCTCTGGAAATGACAAGATTGCCCTCACCGAGCAAGACCCTAACGAACTGGAAGGCCATAAGAAACGCCTCTTGGAGGAACTCGAATCTGCTCTTGTGCCCAAAGATTGCGTCCTTCCTATTCCCAATCCTAAACCTAATTGCTTAGGGTTTGGGATTGAGGTAATTGACGAAACGGCGTTGCTGGATAGCATTCCAAAGAGCGGAGGAAAACAATCAAGAAGAAGAGCATCGAAGAAGATTCATAAGAAGAACGTCATTGAGAGTGTGAGCAATAGCAATAGCAATAGCAGTATGAAGAATGATAAAATGAAGAAAAAGTACTCTCGAATTGAGATGGAGGCTATGAAGTTTTTGAATGTATCACAACAGCGCACGTTATGGGAAACAATATACGCCGTACTTCAATCTACCTTCGCCGACGAGTATGATACATTGGTTGCCGCTCCCAACAACCGTCAATTCATTCCCAACAACACCAAACCCCCCATTCTCACTGGTCAGCACTCTTTTCTTTGACCTTCAAATTATATTCTTTATTATGGATGGATATCAAGAAATCAAATCTTGTAGTTTGGAACTGTGTTTTTACTTCTTGTATATTCTTTATTATCTGCTTTTCTTTGAGTTTTCTAACACTAACGAGATAGGAAATATTTCAGTATAATTGGTGGTAACGCTAACACGTGATTCTTGCTGCGTCACTAACAACAACCACGAATTTTTTGTACCTTGCGCTGAATAACGAGATTCTGAAATGTGATGTTTGTGATTTGTGAAATTGTCACATAATGCATTTCTTGACATTTCTTACTCCCTATTGTGTTTGTATTGAGCCTATCAAGAATCATGAATGTTGATCATTTCTTTCTTCTTCTGGTTAGTGGTTTTTTGTTTGCTCAACTACTTTGGTAACTTTGTGGTCGTCTGTCTGGCTTCTTAACACGTTGAACTTGATTGTATCCTTTATAGCAAACATGCAATGTTTTTTGAAAACATTTTGACTTTAATTTCGTAACCCCACTATGTGGTGTAAGACTCGGTTGTTGCAGAATTTTTACTGTTTATCTACAAGCTTCTTTTTTTGGGATGGGGGGTTTCCCACTGTCTAAAATGTTTTTCTACAAAGATAACAAGTAAATCTTTCTGATGGGAACTTTGTAAAACCTTATTGCTCCAAGTTTTGTAATTGTTTGTGTTTCCCACTGTCTCCTGGTTGTTAACTCATTTTGTGTCAATTTGATGTTTTCAATTTCTGTGATGGACAGGTGTGGGTGCTGCCAATGGAAGATGCAGATTTATGAATGTCTTTGTCCATTGAACTTTGAAGAATGAGCAAAGGGAACCTGGAAAAGATCTAACTGCAACATTAGTTTACTATGTTCTAATTTTTGTACATAGGCACCGACTTCAGTTGCATAGTTACTTGTATAAAGTCACCGTATATGAAAATTCATGTGTTGTATGCTTGATTGTAAATTTGGAAGACTGCTTAGGTCACACAGTAATGAAGATGCGTTGTTGTTTACATTTGTATATTGAGAGTGTATTGTTGATTTTTCAATGAAAAATTTAATTTCCTGTTTACATTGTGTTTGAATGAGTATACTTTTTTCCGGTTTATTGATTTTACATAAGCTAAATTATATTTCTTATTCTGTTTTATGCTCCTCTACTCAGGCTGAAAGTTTTGATATTGCTTTCAGGTGCAGTGTATTGTGAAAATACAGATAGTGGTCTACAACTCATGGAAAGTAGTGGAAGTGTGAGTCCTGTTGACCACCCATATACTCATAGTATTATGGGTAAGGATGGGTGCTCAGTTTCAGAAGAGTACTGTGAAGATGAAGATAGTGAGGATGATTATGCTAGCATCCAGAGGCCTGTGTTTCATGTAGAGGGAGAACCTAATTTTGATTCTGGTCCACCAGAAGACGGATGGGAATATCTTAGGCGTGTCAGGTATTGTTGTAACTTTCAGCAGCCAATTGCTGGTCTTTTAGCCAATTTATGCTTTGAAATTCTATTTTCTTCCTGATAATTTCTTTTTGTTGTTCTGCTCTCCCTAGAATAATGCTTCTCAAATCTCAATATTATTGAGGATCACTCCAGCTCCTCATTAAAGTTTTGAGAAGTTGCATCACAACTGACTCTAACTGCTTAGCCACCGACTTTTGGTGAACTTAATAGTGTTGTATAACTTATAGTCAGTCTTGAACTTATAGTTGTAGTTGACACATTTGGTTGAAACTCTAAACAAAAGTCGGTGACAGAAAGCTGGGGCTAACTTGCAATTGGCATTACACTATGCATGTCCTTAGTAATGTGTAAGGTGATAGGGTATTAATTTGTGCACTTTATTATTAATACAGTGGGGGGTTCCACTTACAACCTACAAATGACAGTGGGTACCTAAGTTTTGAATAAATTCCTTCAAATATAGGTCAAAGTATGTCTACAGTTGTGAGCTCTGTGGATTAAATTTTGGGAAATTATATTGTCGGGATATTGCGTGCTGTTGTTGCTGGGAACACAGCTAAAACACAAATATTAGCGTATTATGGTGTTAGATTTTGGGTTTGTTAAAATGGTGATGAATAGGAGAAATAACATGTTCCTTTAAACTCTTTTGTTGCTTAGGTGGGAGGCACATCAAATTCCTAAAGTGAAGGTATCCAAACTCGATAGAAGTAAACTTAACAAGGAACAAAGTCCTTACATGCCCAAGATTCCTGATATTGCCAAGTGTCCTGAGCATCTGTTGCCATTGAAACAGTGGGAGGATGCATTTCTTGCAGAATTTTCAGCATTCAGAGCGGTATGGTGTTCTAAGAACCTTTCTCTATCTGTCCTTTTTCTTTTTCCTTCATTTTCATTAGGAATTAGGAATTAGGAATGATCAATGCTATATCATAGAGTCTCGTGACCAAATTGGACCCATATAATATAACCAATGGACACATAATAGAATAATCTATTTTATTTTTATGTTATGGGATGCTAATTGATGTCCTTGGTAACAAAGGGCTGGTTTAGGAGTGGAGTATACTGATTTTGCTTTAATACAATATATACTATGGACTGACCCTTGTTTCCCAATTTGTTATTCCAGAATCTGTCATGTCTTGAAGTTTCAAGTGCCATATATTCTGGTATTCTACAATCTCTTCATTCCACGAAGCTGCCTGGCAATAACAGAGACGTGCTCCTTTATAATCATAAGAGCATTGGTAAGGCAATTGATCAACCCACTAACTTGACCACTGAAGATGAGGATAGCACGGTGCCTCTGGAAAATCCTGGATCCAAAACTTCCATAGATCAAACTAGCAATAGCTGTCCCACTCCTCCCCTGCTTTCTGTAATCCTAGGAATAGACTCTGTAGCGCGAGTATCAATGTTGCTGAAACGAATTCGCTTGCTAGAGCATGAAAATACCATCACACGAATTGATTGCATGTGGCTTTTTGCTCTCTGTGCAGCAGTAGATGCTCCACTAGATGGTGACACTTGCGCTGCACTCAGGAGTCTACTGCGGAAGTGCGCTAGCATTCGTGCCGAAAAGGCTGAACTCGATGATGAGGTTGTAATGTTGAATATATTGGCTACAATTGCGGGGAGATACTTTGGACAATCTGAAAATTGAATTCCCAGTTTTTTTTTTGTGAAATTGAATTCCAAGTTAGCAACTCAATGATGACCCACCCCCTTATGTTTTAGAATTTGGATGGAGCCAAGAACATGTATGGTTATTTATTATATGTATGAAGTCGAATGTATGGTTCTAAGAACATGTATGGTTATTATATTCAGATGATGAATGAAGTTTAATGTATGGTTCTAAGATATATACTTTGTTATATTTTAGTGATATTATCATACATCTTTTATGTGATATAGGCGATGTAATGTTCTGTCTCATCCTTATGCTTGTTGGATTAGATCGGTATTAATTCATGTGTTTTTATTTATTTATTTATTTATTTAATTATATATATATATATATATATATATATATATATATATATATATATATAATAAAAAATAAAAAAAGACAAATGAATAGATGAGATAAAGAAGTCAAAGTTGTGGGTGGTATAAATTTGACATCGAGCTCAGTTAGGCTCAGTTGTGACGGCACAAACAACAACACATGTAGTGATTTTGATATGTCGATGTTTTCTCCCACTCTTCCTTCTTCTCATACTCATTTTCCACCCTCATCACCATGCTTCACCCACCGCGTCTTCGCTTCATTCGCACGTCGCACTCGCCGTCGCACTCGCCGCAACAAAATCAAACACTCCACCCTCACCACAACCAAAACCACCTATTCAGAACCTATTCTCGAAACCGTCATAGACCTTACACTATTCCCTTCCTTCCATTCCAATATTCGCCAATTCGTTTCTTCCGGCAAAGAAGCTTACCGCGATTTGCAGACTCTGTTGACTCTAGACGACAACCGCAGAGTCGTCGTTTCGTGTCGACCTTCCACATTGCACTTCGTGGGAACATCAGCGGCTTTAACCCTCGTCGCTTTTTCTGTTCTTAGAGTATTGGTAGAATTGGTTTCTAGGTTTGCGCGTGGAAACGTTTCTAGTTATAATAATAGGACTATGGTGCGTAGGGACCGAAGTCTTGGTGGAAAAGAAGTGGTTGTTGGATTAGGCCATCATCATATTCACAATAATTACAACAACACCACTGCATCTATTAAGCGTTCTTTCAAGAATAAAGTTGCTGTTCAAAGGAAATTGCCCAAATGGTGGCCAATTATTATTAATAATAATAATCTCAATTCTTTTGACTTCGACTTGAATGAGCTAGATGAATACAAGAGGGAGGCCTATAGACTAGTTCGAGGTCTTTCTTTCTTACTCTCATTCTTTACTTGGTATACATTTTTACCATATTTCAAGTTAGGATTTAATAGATATACATTTTTTACACTATAAGTCCATCATAATTGTTAGATGGTTAAAAACTTTTGGCTTTGATGTCACTTTTATAATTGTTTCTGATTTTGTTCAAAATTGAACTCTTAAAATTGTTGTTTTGAGTCTATTTATTTATGCACTTTCTTTTGGGGTACTTTGTAGGTAAAGATACACTTCTCAGTCTCATAATTTCTCTACTGTTTTCCAATCCTTTAATTCAACTTGCAACTCACCCTACTTGATTTCCAGTAATTATTGACAGTAGAATGGCCGCAAAAGACATCTCTGAGACTGATGTCATTCAAGTTAGTTTTTCCCCCACTCATTTACTTCAGTGTCAAATTATGTGTGCAATTTTATGTTGAATTTATTCTTTTTCATTATTGGAACATTAGTAGTATTTACATTGCTAAGCTTCATACTGCTTTTCTAGTTTTCTTTCACTGCCTGTTGTAATAAAACATTGTAGGCTTTTAGTACACTCTACCACAACTAAAACATAAAAGTAAATGTGGTACGTGCCTGAGTTAGTGCAACTGGATAGGTATTAAATTGAAAAAGGTATTCCTTTTTGTAAATATATTAAATGGCATAATGAAACATGGTAATGAAACATGGTACCGAGGGTTTGTGTAATTATAAAATGTATGTTAAGCATTTGTCTTGTTAGTGAGCATTGAATAATTAAAATACCATACTGATGATTTTTAATTCTTTTATTGAAGTATGCATGTAATGAATCATTTTTATAGTTAAGGGAAATTTATTCATGTATTGACGGTGACTGTTTTTTGCATGTACACATGAACAGTTACGTCAACTATGCAGAAATTCTGGTGTGCAAGTGTCTGTTGAACCAACAAATGTTCGGGACTCCTTGTATCGAGCATCTGTTAATTTTGTTTTAGATGCTTGCAGCAGGTGTGATCTTCATAGGCCTGGATTTCTGTTTATCCCTTTGTTTACTGCTAGGTAGCAGCTGTTAATAATGCTGTATACTCCTGTTTTAATGATGATTTTGTTTATGTTCAGTGCACCGATTTACTCTACTTCGGTTCAAATCCATGGCGAGGATTCTCAACAATTCCTTGCTGGATTTGCTGAAAATATTGGCCTTGAAAATGTTCGTGCCGCAACAATTGTGTCTGCAGCTGTGGCTGCACGTACACGCTCTTGTCTTCTGCAGGCTTGGGTAATTTTCTGACTCTTAATCTTATGATTGATATAGTAATCTTGTCTTTAAGCATTTGGCTTTCTACAATATTACATTATTCTAACTAGAAGTATATTAAAGGCGATCATATTTTCAGTTACAAGATTGTCAGCTATTTATATTCGTTTCTGTTACTTGAAATATGCCCTAAATTCCTAAATCTTTCTTAAAAGTAGTATAGTATCATGCCATTAATTATGAACATTTTCTATGTTTTTTTTTCTTTGATGGTCAGACGAATGAAAGAATTATATGGATGCTAGTTTATGTCTGGCAAATTGTAAACCCTCTAAATTGAATAGGGTTTTTAAGAATGAGTGCTTTAAAGTGTGTAACTTAATGTTGAAATTTAGCCCTCGTCTAACTATTTTTCTACAAAGTTCATGTGTATCCTCTTGAACGCTCCATTAAAACTCATGCTTTTTTGGTGTTTTCAATTATAGGCTCTGGAAATGCAAGGCAAACATGTTGATGCTTTGGGAGAACTGTCAAAGATATGCCTTCTTCTACGAATATTTCCTCCCGAGGAATCCTCGGTTTGTACCTTAAACAATAATTTGCAAATTTTTTCAATTAGATTCTCCACTTCTCTTGGATGAATATTTATTTACTGTTCTCTTTATTCCTCATTCGGTATGATAGGATTTGTTTGTAGTTGTCGCTTCATAGTTATCCTTAATTATAACTGGAATTACCATTTACAGTGTCTTGGTTATTAGATATTTGGATAGTCGTATTTATCCATTTTAGATATTTTAATGTTGTCCTTGACTCCTCTATACGTACATTCACCCGTAATTTATAATTCTTAATGTATGCATGAATGAGGAGTGGATACTTTGTGGGGGAGAATTTGAGATAAGAACACAAGTACCATATGGTTAACCACTCATTAAAGTTATTCAATTTAATTTTTTATTTGTATTATATAAATTACTTTTTTAGAAAGAAAATGTATAGAAGTATGGGAAGTGGTGGATAAGAAATCCTCTGTAGTATAGAGAGCAACACACATTGGATTTGAAAAAAAGTAAAATGCAGCTAATCCTCTCAATCTTTATACATGTATGAAATGGCCAGTCCCTAGAGACAAGCATTAAGATGTTGTCTTTGATGAGTAGATAGAGGGACTTTTGTGCCGACCATGTGATTTATGAATTGATTTGTTGATTTCTGATAGCACTTATTATTCTGGGTGTTTCCCTGCAGCCGGAAATGGAGATGGTTAGTCGAGGCCTAGAAAAACACTTGAAACTAGAACAAAGAAAACACCTTATGTTTCTCTTTGGTAAAGTTTGCAGCGAGGACAGTCATGGCATTGCAAGAGAAGCCCTTGGTTTGGTACGCATCTGCTAACCCTATTTTGCAGATCTTGCGTAAATGACTGCTGGCTAGCTTCTTATAATTTAATTGTAGTATAATTGTAGCTGGAACTAACATGAGCTGTTTAAATAATTGTGAAACGTGCAGTCATAATGAACCCTTCTGAAAAAGGAAATTTCCACATTCGGTGTGATGATGCTATTAAGATTTTTATGATGGGTAAATCTTGACATGTGATGTGATGTAACCATACTTAAATGGTTAAGATTTATAAAAAATAGTATTACCACATTGGGTGTGATGATACTATGAGGGTATTTATATTATATGAGGGGTAAATATTGACATCATTACATGTAACCATTACTTACATAGTCAAGATTGATAGTTTTAAACAGTCTTGTGACATTCTGACCTAGTCGGGACTACTTGAAAAAGTCACTTGATTTATGTTGTAATTTTGACATCCATGGTCAAATTCAATGATCAAGATTTTATTCTTCTCACTATAAAAACATTGAAAACGCTTGACTATAATGGTAGAGAGCAATCATATGGGTTTAGAGCGCTGTTGTTAACTATAGTTTTGAAATTGGATTTACTTCCCCAGTTTGCATGTGAGAATGGTCTTGTGTTATTTATTAGTTTACCTTCCTCTGCTATTGATGTTGAATTTTTTCCAACTCTTTAACCTGTCCCTCCTTTATTTGTGTAGATGCATTCTCAAAATGGTCAACTTGAAGACAACTTAGCACCATGAAAGATACCTGCAATCTTGTTGAAAAAAAAAAAGGAAAACAGACTGTAGAATATATTTGCTTAAACTATTTATGCTATAATATTTAGATAGTTAATTTTAGTGGCGAATTGTTGTAATAATAATAATAAATAATTTATATTTTTTTATCATTATTATAATAATAATCATCCCAAAAAAGAGATGCCTTTTACGTTTGAGGTGTTTATGAACTAAACATATAGTAGTTTGTCAAATTTGTTATCTTCCTATTGTGGAAAAGTAAGAAGAAAGTCGTCATACCAACTTTGCCACAAAGTTAATCATTTTCGCACTTTATACCACAATTAAATATTAGAAAAATGTTGTGTCCATCTATAGGATGAACACAACTTAAGAAAGGAAGAGGTAAAGAAACTGATAGGATAGATACATGTGAAAATAAGAGAAATAGAAGTAAAATAAGGTGTTGAACAAATATAGAAAAAATAAAATTAGGGGTGTATGTGTATTAATGTTGTAAATATTAATACTATTGGTTTTCTAGGATTGTTATATTTTTAACTATTAGAACTAGAATACAACTATACAATTATCACTATATATAAGAATTAGTTCAATTGATATTGTTATTGATATTTGTGTACATCTTTTTTTACCATTTTAACTAAAAAAAAATATAATAATACAATGATCACCTTGTACCAAAAGAAAAATACAATACCCTTTTAAACTTGTTTTACTTTAAAATTCGCCAACATATAAGTGTAGACCAGGGAAAAAAAATTAGGATGCGGTTTCATAGATGTTCTTATTGATTCTTTCACAAACATTATTATTATTATTATTATTATTATTATTTATTATTATTATTATTATTATTATTATTATTCACGGTTGACAACCAGAAGTCTAATTTCACCTAATACAAAAATCGGGTTTGCTGGTTACGGATCGCGGGTTAAACGGGTGGTTACAGTCGGGTTGGATCATTGTTTGGGCTGACTTACATATTGTCACTGTTGGCCAGCCCAATCAAAAGCCCAGACTTCATCTTCATCATCGGTTCGGTTCTTCATCGTCACATCATTTCTTCATCATCATCACTTCAGCACCCGTTTCCAGTTTTCCTCACTTCATTTCTTTCTTCATCATCATCGGTTCTTATGGCCTTCACCTCCCGCCCGCCCCAGAAATAGAACCCAGCCCCCCTTCTGATCCATTCATTTCTGCAAGCAGGGGGGATCCAGAGCTAAGCCTCCTGTGATTCTTTATCATTCTTCGATCCAGAGCTAAGCGCTCCGCCCAATCTAGTGGAGTAAGAATCCACACTTCATCTTCATCTTCGATTCTTCATCATCTTCTACACCGACTCAACAAAGCCACCTCCGCCGCCCATTCTTCATTTCTTCAATTGTTCATTTTGTTAAATTCCTAACCCTAGGATAATTCCATTTTTTAGTATTATATTACTTTACATGTTAAAAAATACTAACAAAATCCATTTGGGCGGGTCGGTCACCGCCGGTTCAAAACCCGTGACCTGAACCCGCCCGTGTCTATTCTATTGGACCCTCTAGTGCTACCCGTATGACCCGTTGGACTCGATCCAACGTGTCCAACTCACCTCACTCGTTGCGGGCTGGGCGATACAGGACAGGTCGATCACATTTGTCCAGCCCAGTGGAAAAAACAGTAGCCAATGGAGAGAAATTGCTCTAGTCACTTTTTGTGGACTTTAGTCCTAATATTTAAATTATGACTGTGATCTTGAATATTTTTCTCAAATTATATGTATTTGACATTACATATACACATTAAAATTCTACAACAAAATTTTATAATAAATATATGTGTGTATAGATAGACATATGAAGTATATATATGAATAAACTTGAGCACATTTTTATATGAAATTAATATTATATTTTTGATATCATTATAAAATGCTTTATAAATAATTTGAGGATGTTTGGAATTTTAAAAATTATTTAAAATATAACAAACCTGTTACCAAACATGAATTTATCCTTTTTTAGAGGTAAAGTAGTTGAGTATTTGACGTGATAATTTAATAATTTTAAGCGTTCTTGTGAAAAATAGTTACAACTATATAAATTTAATCAAGAAAAAAGATCATACCGTTAATCAATTATGTTAAATCATTATCAATGTTTAATTTTTGTGTTGATTATGTAAAAAAAAATTTACATTTCAGTATATGAAAATTACACACAATAAAAATATTTCATTTTAATTATTTTATAATTCAAGGTGGACGGCTCAACAGATCTAAGAGTTAAATAATTAGAGATCTCAAATTCAAATTCACGAAAAAGAAAAAATACTAACATAATTAATAATAAGTGACTTTTACGATTTAAAACAAAATTATTTTATGATTCAAGTTTATTCTTATATAGTGGAAAGGCATTGTAATCTAGGGGAAGAAATTAAAATTCTACGGGGATGTATCACAATTTACCAAGTGTTAATTATAATTTAAAAAATGAAATTAATTATATTTATTACATTAATATTATTATATATATAATTTTCATTATATATGAATGATAAAATATTAAGTTTTAATATCACATCATGTTAGTGTCATTTATTAGTCACATTGGGGTATAGTTTTTTTTTTTTACTCAACACATTGAGACATAGTTGGAATATTAATAAAATAAAATGATAATTTATTTACAAACCAAAATAAAAAGTGATAGTTTATTTGAGATTATTTTCTATATAGTATTTAAGTATTAATTATATGCTTTCAAAAAAACTATAGGCTGTCCAAGAAGCATTAATTATTAAATATTGTATTATTTCCCAAAAAAAAAGCGCGGCCAATATTTTAATATAAAGATTTAATTAGTACGCATAAATAATTTTATACATTTGATTAATATAAACGATTTATTATATCGATGGATCTTACAATTATGTAGTATTACTATGCAATCAATATTTTTATATTAATTAATACTATAAAATTGATTTCCATTATCCGTGCATATTTTTTTCTCTTACTATAAAGGTTGGTTTGAATGGAATAAAATGACTTTAGTTTTTTTTTTTTACTTTGCACATTCCTTTTTTTACTCAACTTTGCATGTTTCTAAATATTAATTTTTTTTACTCAACTTTGCATATTTATTTTTACTATATCATAGACTATATTTATATTTGATGTATTTTGAAATAAGAAATTATACGAAGACTTTGACAATTTTTTTAAAAAATAATTTAAGTGATAAAGTACAATTTGTATAATTATAATTAAGTTTGAAGTGAAATTATCTGTGCAA
>JBBPBO010000001.1:241166-294061 GCA_037974295.1 Cicer cuneatum | reverse complement strand
ATGTGTTGAATAAATTTGTATAAAATTTATTACTTATTTTAAAATAAACTACTACATGTAAGTATTAGATAATATATATTAGTTTCAATTTCATTAAAAAGTATTTGTTAATGTAAAATTTTCTACCTCAAAGTGTTTTCATTTCATACTCTAAGTATATTTTATATATATTTTTTTAACAGTCAATGTTAATAATTAGTATTATTAATATTCTTAGTAGTATTTTGCATTTTACATTTTACAACTAGATATTATTATTATTATTATTATTAGGATTTTTGATTAAAATTATATTTATTATTGAAGATGTTGAAATACATAAACAACATAATAGTTTTTAATATGGATTATTTAATCAAAGTTGTTAATACCTTGAATTGATTTACTATATTTTGAAATTAAAAAAATTCATTTATTTTAATTTACACTATAAATATTATTATGAATAAAACATCAAATTCTCTTTGTAAAAAAAAAAAAGCAAATCTCATACAAGTCATATGCATTACCTGCTGTAAACAGTTAAGGTAATTTTATCATAAAGAACGACCAGTAAAAGTAAATGTAAAGAATGAAGGAAAGTTTTAGCATTTATAAGAAAGAACAAGAATATCCTCATAAAGCTTTGCTATATATAAATCATCATCATCAATTGCACACTGCATTACCTCCCAACTATTAGTTTATTTTTTTTAATTAAATTAGTAATAAATAAAAATTGGTGCACCCACACCACACCACACAGCTCACAACAACACTGCAAACTGAAGCGAAAGAAACGTCTTAACCTGAAAAAATAGCTACACTAATTTCATGTGCAATAACAATATATATTTAGTATATAATTAATTAATCATAAGAAAAGGAGTGATGATTCGACGGAAGCAGTAAGATAGCGAGTCACCAAACTAGAAATCAACATGGTTTCCTGACACCTCATTGGTCCGTCACGCTACATGACTCACAGTAGTCGTATCCTTTTCTCCCAAACAAACACAATTTTTTGTGTGAGTTCAAAGCGAGCAACCAAATAAATAAATAAAAAACTTTATAATAATAATAATAACATAAACATAAACATTTACATAACGCTCTTCCATATTCACAAATCTATCTCTCTCTCTCTTTCTCTCTCTCTCTCTCTGCATATTCTTAGCATATCTTATTAAACTCCAATTCCATTTCCGTTGGTAGATAGAAAGAAAGAAACCACCGCGAATTTCAAATCGCTTTCACCTTCAGACTCAAATCTCATTCCAAATCACGTTCCGTCAGCTCCAGATCACATTGAGTTTCCGTCCATGCTCTGTTTGGACTCGATCTAGGTTTCTCTTCTCTTCCTCAAATCTCAATTTCAATATTAATACTTCACGTTGACGCTTTCTCATTTTTTGTCGGTCATGTTTCGCTTCCTTGCAAGATCTCACCTCTTTATATACTTATGTTGTTTCATTTTCTAATATTTTCGGTTTGGATCTCTACCTTCCTTTTGGAATTTCTATTTAATTCATTCATGTATTTAGCTGTTTCTGAAGAACGAGATCTGTTTTAATTTTGTTTAATTATGGATGATTCTGTTGCAGATCGAGTTCTTGATACTTTTATAGTGTGGGGGGATATAGATGAAGAACGGGATGATGGAATGCAGTGTTTGCCATTCCAAATTGGTATCGCCTGCCACCAAAACTGTATCAAGGGCTTATGATCGACACAAAAGTAGGATATCATCCAAACAACGTGTACTCAACATCTTATTGGTTGGTGGTGACTGTATGTTAGTTGGTTTCCAGGTGATTTTCATTTCTCCATTCATATTATTGGAGAAGTCACTCAAAAATTATATTCATTCTTGAAAACTTTATGAGCCTGATCTGCTTTTCATGTGAGTGTGTGTATATAGAAAATATTAATGCTTGTTTTTTTAATGCTTACATATATACAATTTCTTTCTTTTGGCAGCCTATTCTAGTTTATATGTCCAAGGTGGATGGGAAATTCAATTTTAGCCCAATTAGTGTTAATTTTTTGACAGAGATCACAAAGGTTTTTTTTGCTATTGTTATGCTTCTTCTCCAGGTAAAGATCACTTTTTATTTTTCTATATTCAAATATATACTGTCTTATCGATCACACAAATTAAAGCATGTGTCAAGTAGAAGTTAATTATGAAGGCAACACATGCACGTGTCTTGAATTATATCATAAATTTTGGATTTCACGAGCAGTCACTGCTTTTCCACTGTGGTGGAGTAGGATATCCCCTTACTTTCCGTGGTTAAGGGTAATAAAACATTAGAATTTATAACCGCAAAAAAGAGTTTTGATCGTTTGCAATGATCCTTTTTTGAGTTACTTACTTTAAAAGATGTTTTGCAATAGTTAGAGTTGTTCTATAGTGAATGTCAGGATATGGATCTGTCCTTTGGAAAGTAACCAGGAACGTAACCAAAATTTGAATATATAGGGTTTGGGTTTTCTTTGATCATCTATACTTCTCACATCCATCCATCCATATTAATAAAACACATTTTGGTTATCCATGTTGTGCCACATGGCGGTGTCTCCAACTACCTTTATAATTTTTTATAAGAAAAGAAACCCCTAATACCTGTCGATTTTCACGCGCCCATTATGATGGTAGAAAAGGATGTGCACTGAATGATGATTTAGGGCATGTTAGGGTTTGAGTGGTTTTCTGGAGATGAAATGGGTTATCTGGTGATATGATAATTTAGGTGATATCTTGCCATTTGTCTAAGGTTTGATTGCCTGTGCAGGCTAGGAATCAAAAAGTTGGGGAGAAGCCTCTTCTCTCAATTTCTACACTTATGCAGGTACTATATTAATTTTGCATGAATTGACAGATGTGAAGACCATATATCACTTTGTTTTTCTGATATATAAGATATGTCTTCACTGTTTTCAATTGCTAGGTCTATGATCCTCGCTTCTTGGGACTTGGTTTAAGTTTCTTTGAGTCTTTTCTTTGTATATATTTGAAATTTAACAATTCCAAAATGCTAGGTATTCTCAATAGCTTCTTGATCTTTATCCTTTAAGTGGTGATTTTATCTCTTGTAGGCTGCTCGCAACAATGTCCTTCTTGCCGTTCCAGCATTTCTGTACGCTATAAACAACTATCTGAAGTTTGTCATGCAGGTATATAGAATTATCCCATAAATATTGCATATACAAGGTTTTAGGCTAGAATAAGAATGCTAGTCATTAGAGATCTTTCTTTTAGGTTTGATGTGCACCTCTAAAGTCAAGACTCGATAACCTCTTGTTTTGTCCTAAGTGACTAGATGTGACCCACATATGGGTAGTACATATTTGTAGCCAGTGCCTGTGCTGTGGATTTATTTTAATAATATCAGTAATTCAAAGCTGTCCTAAAAGCAAGATGAATTTTTCATTGCTTGTTAGAGTATTAGGATTATTTAGTTGTTAGGACTTAGGAGTCTTATGTTATTGATGATCTTATAGTGCTAGCAATGTATTAGTAGCACTACACTAGGAGTTGACATTGATTGTTATGACACATATATCTTCTCCCATTCCTAATTTTCTATCTAATCCCTCTAATTTCAATATTACTCATATTATAATCAACTGATGAATTCTTGTGTTGCTTGCGCATCCATATGATACCTGATATATTTACTTGGCTGTGTCTTAATGAGATACTTAAGGGTTGATTTCACATTTCATGCAGCTTTATTTTAATCCTGCTACTGTGAAGATGTTAAGTAATTTGAAGGTAATTTCTCGTTCACTGCTGTATGATTGAATATCAATATTTTTGCCAGCCAAATAATGGCTTGCTTAGGCATTGCATATCATATATCTTGTGTCAGATGCTGAATGCTTCTCAAAATTTGAGCCACTGTTTTCAACCGAATTTTTCTTTTCACTTCATTTCAAGAAATCCTATTACTTTCTTCTCTCAATTATATTTTATTCTTTTATGCTGTTTTCTGACTATGATTCCTTGAGACAATTGGGTATATATTTTTCTCTTGAAGTTGAACTTGTTATTTATGGTTGGCTGTTGACTGTGCATGTTACAGGTTTTAGTTATAGCACTTTTGTTAAAGGTGGTTATGAAGCGCCGGTTTTCAATCATTCAGGTCAGTGCATAAGACTTGTCATGTCTATAGGATATAGGGATTTAAGAGGAACTCTGTAGGAGGTACTCTGTGACCATTGTTTGGCTCTATACTGTTGAATTTAACAAGTTAAAATCCTCACATAAATCTCAATTGCTTTTATTTCTTTTATCAAGCTGGAAATTGATTTATTCTTTTGCTACAGTGGGAAGCCCTTGCTCTCTTGCTCATTGGTATAAGTGTTAATCAATTACGATCGTTACCCGAGGGAAGTACAGCTTTGGGTCTTCCTGTCACAATGAGTGCATATCTCTATACGTTTATTTTTGTAAGTGATGTTTGTTATTTGTTCTTTCTGTTAATTGATTATTATTATGCAATCAGTGAATTTTTAATCTATTAAGATTTGTTAGAATTAAGTAAATCTGTCAATATTCCTAGATTGTACAGCTTGATAGATTACTTGTTAGTATTCATAGAATATTCAACTTCCTAGGTTGGTGTTAATCAATTAAGCATTCAATGTATTTTTTTATATGTTGAACTAACATCGGAATTATTTTGCAGGTTACTGTTCCGTCAATGGCCTCTGTTTATAATGAGTATGCTTTGAAGAGCCAATATGATACAAGTATATATCTGCAGGTGAAGTATGCCGAACTGGAAAAAGAATCATAAATTGACCACATTTTTATAAAGACCTAAAAATGCTTTAATGAGTTCAAAATTGTTTCTATAAGGAATTTTGAATTATCATCTCCTTCTAACATTGGACAGTCAACTACGTTAATTTGTGCTAGTTAGGCCTTTTCATGTATTTTGATCAACACTTTATTACTGTCCAGTTTGTGCACACGGGCATGCCCATGTGTGAAGACGCACTTCCGTACACTGTATTAGAAATTGGAATGTATTACAGTTTATATTGGAAATATAACCTTGGTCTCTATGTCTTCAAAAAACAACTAACATGATTTAATTGTAATGGGTGGTACTTAAAGAGACAGAAACTAATAGGGATGCTTGACGACTGAAATTAACTAGAAGAATCCTCTAGATATCCTGGAAGACAACAGTGAAGTAAAATAAAATAAATGGGTCAAGAACTGCACTTTAGTGGTGCCACCCTGCTAGGACACTTTTAACTGCTTTATTATTAATATTACAGATTATAGATGCTAATTCTCAATTTATTGATTTGCAGAACTTATTCTTGTATGGGTATGGAGCTATGTTCAATTTTCTTGGAATACTCGTGACTGCTATTGTCAAAGGTAAGAAAATGAATCTCTTAAAAGCTGAAATCTCGTATTCACTTTTAATCCATTTGAAATTGAGCCAGATGAAAATTCTAGTGAGCAAACATAAATTCAGATGGCACTTGGGATTTGTCTCACAAACTAAAAATACAGGATGACCCAGAGGATGAAGTTCCATCATGTGGTCGTCTGAGGGTTAGATATATGCAAATTTACCCCATTCCCTGACCAGAGTTATAAGATAGAGATCTTATCATTGCACCAGGACTCACCTTCTGGTTTTCAGAATACGACAAGAGAAAATAATATCAGGAATTTGATATCAGCTGATATAAACTAACTCAGATCTTGATACACACATATAACTATTGGGTTTAACTGACCTAATTGATTTTCTAGTTCAAAATAGATCTGCGTAAATAAAAATGTGATGGAGTTGGCAAGCTATGAGTGGATTCTGCGCTCTTGAGACATTCCATTGTATTCAAGTGTTTCTGTCATAAATCATTGTGTCTTCATAGGAAGGCAGCAAAAAGTCTTTTCTATACACACAACTTCAAGGGATTCGTATAAATAAACTCCTTTAGTAGATAGTTTAATTGTTGATGGTTTATTTAGTTTGTTGATTCTGTCAACATTTGTACATCTGACTATCTGAGAGATCTATTGATATAAAAGCTCTTACATGCTTTTCAGTTTTCACCCGTTGCATATACATTTCCTTTTTCTGATGCTTAAATGTAATAATGCTATTTCAAATGTTTCCAGGTCCTAGCAGCTTTGATATCCTAGAAGGCCATTCAAAAGCCACTATGTTCTTGATTGCAAACAATGCTGCCCAAGGGATATTATCATCTTTCTTCTTCAAATATGCAGGTCAATAATTCAGACTTACATTTTTATTTTTTCCATTGCATTACCTTCTATTTTGTTGATGCCATGTTATTTATCCGTTCACTCAATAACCTATTTAATATGTTGCAGATACAATTTTGAAGAAGTACTCGTCAACAGTGGCAACAATCTTTACGGGCATAGCATCTGCAGTACTATTTGGACATAAATTAACAATGAACTTTCTCATTGGCATTTCTATCGTATTCATCTCAATGCACCAGGTAAATGAAATTTGAAGATTGTTGTTGATAATACTGTCAGAAATAAGTCACTTATTTTATTTTGGTTGGGGTGACAATTTAGTCAATGCCATATTGTTTATAATACTCTGCTCATTTCCTCTTCAGTTCTTTTCACCGTTGTCAAAAGTCAGAGATGAACAGAACGGTGTGTTAGAACTGCATGATGTTGAGGACAAACAAAGGTACTAACTATATTTCTTCACTGATGTCTTTTATTTTTTGTGGAAAATGTTATCATTGACATGGGATCTACTTAATTGTGGGCCCCAGAAAATTTTGTGGTTTATATATTTTATAGCCTGACTTTAAGAAAGGATAACTAACCACATGTTCATTATGGGGAGGAAGAGAGAAAAACAATTCCTTTACATAATTGGTTTTTCTGAAAATTTTAGTTGTTGGATATTTTTTATCATATGACGCGAAAACTTTTGAAAGGAAACCCATTTCCTTCTTCTTTTGTAATAACAATGCTTGTGTTTATTTCAGGTCAAAGGAATCGTTTATAAATATGGCAGCTGGAGCAAATGAGGAGGTAGGAATTGTCACCTTATTGTTTCATATTTTAGTGTCTTTTACGCATTCAACTGATTGCTCTTGTTTTTGTGGTTGATATGCATATTTCCAGGCCACTCATCGAGTGGGGCATGACGAGAGACAGCCACTTCTCCCCACCTAAATTGACCTACTGTATGTGCTTTTTTTTGCTCTCCATTTTTATTATAGCCGCCTCTACAAAATCCCAGTCAATTATTTTGATTTTTTTGATAAAATAGTTTATTAGCCTGCTTAATGATTTTTGCTTCTGTAGCTAATTCACACCGGTTAGTTTTTTAGTATTTATAGCCTAAGCAGTTGCTGTTCCATTTGTTCAGTGATAAAATGGTTTATGGCCCATTTTGTACCTTAAATTGTCCATTAATTTTTTGTGTGCATATCATTGCAGGTATTTTCAAAGAATATTTTTTGGTGATATCTGATAGATATGGCCCACACAGTTAAGTCATAATAAAGTAAAAAAGTTTTTGCTGCCTTTCTGGGATAGCTTTCCACAGAAAGTATTTCTCTAGAGGTTTCATAAAGGCAGGCATGAATTATCGGCTTTGTGAGCTGGTGAACAAGCCAGGGCTTTCTGTAGCTGAAGATTTTGATAGAGCATAGAAAATGGCTTCATAAGAGCTTTTGGCATATGAATGTGAATTTACTTATACTACATTTATTCTTTATCTTGGACATCCGATTTCTCCTTGTTATATTTGTTTTCCTGATATATTTACTTCGACCCATTCTATATATATATATATTGTGTTATTCTTTTTTTGTCAAAAATTGATAGTATTATCCTCTACATTTATTATTATGTATCTACATGTTTGATTTTGCGGTAAGATTAATAAAATCACGATTAGTCGCCGTAACTTTTACAAAATCACAGTGGTTCAACATGATTTTGTCAATCTCACCGTAAAAACGAAATACATACAATGTGGGCATTTTTATGAGATTAAGGGTTTGTAAAGAACACGGGGGAATTCGTTTTTTCCTATAGAAAATGATATTTGATAGATTTTGGGTCTTGTAATCTATTATACATATCCAATATATAATAATGTTCTTATATAGGGATAAGTAATATTGATAACGAAATTATTCGTCTGATGTATGTATAAATTGTGCTGAACAAGTATCCTTTTGATGTTTATCCTTTTTGCCATTAATCTCATCCAACTAGACTTGGTTAGTTTTATCATGTTATATTAGGACTTTTGATGTTTATATTTTTGTCCATTAATCTCATCCAACTAGACTTGGTTAGTTTTATCATGGTGCGTTGATTATGACTTAAATTTCAAAGTCCCTCCAAATATAACCCAACTTGTTTGTTTTGGTGTTGGATGAGCTTGTGATATGTAGTAGACTGGTAGCATATAGCTGGTTGCATAGTTTGCACTTTGCACACACCACTTACTGCATGTTTAGTTTTATGGTGAATCCACTTAATGCATGTTTAGTTTTATGGTGAATTTGACAAAATCAAACTAAACATAGGCTTAATCAACAATGTCATATTTTCTGCATTAGACATTTACTTAGCAAGCTTTAGACTAGCAATGCCTTGTGTTACTAAGCTACAAACTGAAAAATAGTATATGTTCTTGAGGGGTAAAAATGACATTTAATAAGTACATCAAATTTTATATATAACGAGGAATCAAATTACACCCAGAGATTATACTAACAGTTGCACTTATTCTATAATATTCTCTCGAATAAATATATTTTAAAATAACTATTCAATTACTATTATATGAATCATCGAATCTATAAATTTTAATATTAATCTATTTACTACGTGAGCTAGATGCATAATTAACACAAGTGATAAAATCATCTTTAAATTTCTACTTTATTGAGAATAAATACACCATTTTCTCTTTGAAGTCGTCTATTCTTTTTTGGCATGAAAAATGAAGTAGATTGGTCTTTTGCACCACCTTCTTTACTCTCCCACTGGTATTCGTGTTACCATGTATCTTAAAATATAAAGTCTTCGTTACTTAACTCATGCTCCTCCATATGGGAAGTAATTGTCTCGATAGATTTCTTAGGCCTCCTTCAAACCTTTTCTCATTGGTCTCCTATTTCCTTTATTGTCTTTATACACTCTATCATTCTTCCCCCTTCCCTTCCTCTTTGTATTAACAATCTCAACAACAACACTACTTACTACCGTTTCAATCCAATTACTCTCTTCACCAAATCAATGATTTACATATCCATCATCATTTAAATCTTCAAACTTATATCTCATGGCATTGTCCTCACTGTTAGTCCCTTCCTTTTGGGCCTCACCAACAATTTTAGCTTTTTAGTATCAGTAACGTGGGCCCAATTTTTCCAACATTTGCATCTGGTTCATCAATAATCTCATATCATATGCCGAGACATGAGTGGTCAAGTATTGACAAAAAAAAGACATGGGTGGTCATGTTGACAAAAAAAAAGAGACACGAGTGTTCAAAAACATATCCAACTTCCCATTTGACTTGGCAACTTATTCATAGTTCCATAATTGGATAGTGATACAAAATAATTTATAGTCTCTAAATCCAAAACTCACCAACAATGGGGGACATCAATATAAAACTCATTAATCAACAAAGACATGAATCGAAAATAATATACTAGAGTACGCACATGGAAACAAAAAAACTCTACTTGGAAAATGATAAAGACGATTGTGGACCTCTAAACCCCACACATGAAGTATTTGCCACACAAAACACCGATGACCCCACAAACCAATAATAACCCACATGCATACCATCAATAGCTCCTCTACCTCAAGTGCGCACAACCCTTGAGACCTACATATCAATTCCCACCATTTCTTGATACGATACAATAATATATACAAAGTTGTGACGAACCCTAATATTTTGTGAACTTGCGACAATTTTTTTCTCTAGAGTTTATCCCTAATGAGAACTCTCGGTCTGTGTTTCACATGACTAAAATAGCATGGATATTATTGTTTCTTTTTTAGAAAATAATAATTAAACTAATAATTAAACTAATCAATTTGGTCATGAAATTGTAAACATTAGCTAAAAAGGGCTTCAAATTTGTTATAGCAAAAATCTTTCTGATATTAAAATTCATTTGTCAATGTGGAATGTCTATCAAGTAGGTTTGTTAATATTGACGAAATATCATCTCAAGAGTAAATTGAGACTTTAAATTTGCAAAAATCTCTCTTAGATTAAAATTTGTTAGTCAATGTGGGACCTTTCACAAATTAATTTGTTAATAGTGATGAGATGCCAAGTTAAATGACATTATAGCTATGTCACATGATAGGGATAAAATATATCATAGAGAGCGTTTTGACTTCATGTAAATTTAATGTGTCATTTTGCTCGAAAATTTGTCAAGAGACTCATAAATTTTATTATTAAATATATTTTTTATTAAATAAAAATAAATTTTTTATTGAACCAATTTAATAAAAATCTATTTTTTAAATTAAAATGAATTAATCATAACTTCCACTTCCTTAATTTAAAAAGAAAAATCAAAATCACAATCCTAATTTCTTGGAGGAAGAGAGCTGCAAAATTGTTCATTGCCATATTCAATTGTTCATCCCCATCCCCATGTAAGAGTCGTAAGGTGGTTTGAGAGAATTTGAGTAATAAAGAGATCATGAGTCAGCTTCTCTCCTTAATAAAATTAACAATTAATTATTAATATTGACTATTTAAAAATAAAAAAAATGGTTCAACTCCATATTCATTATTTTCAACCTACAAATGCATTAATTCTTTAGCCCAAAAAAGAGAAATCGCATCTCCTCCATCACTACTTAGACCCTCCTCTCTTCTTTACCCTTCTTAAACCCAAAAAAAAAAATAAAAAAAAATTGAAAAATAAGCCCAAAGAAAAAACTAAAAAAATATAGTCATCCTAATGATAGCAATGATGATATAAAAATCGGACTCTAATCACACTCCTTACAATACCAAAAACACATAAAAAAGAAATAGATTTGGAAATCAAAATGATCCATGTGTCATTTAAAGTGACATTAATTAGACATGACATAGCAATTGTATCACTTAACGTAACACTTCCTTCATTATTAATAAATCAATTTAAAAAAGTTTCATATTAATTTACCTACTTCAACATAAAAGATGTATTTGTTATTATGCAAATTTAAGTTTTTAAATTGATGGTTTACTCAAATAAAAAATACTCTATTATATTTTCCTTACCACTAAAACGATTTCTAATCTATTATTTAAATGACTCACACAAATGATATCTACCACCATTTTTTAGTCCACGTGAAACATTACACATTTGAGGTCAAGATGTTGGGCTAAAATATATTTGTGTTACATAAAATTTGAAAAAATATCAAAACAAAGTTCAATTATTTTAAACATATTTGCAAACCGAAAAATTTGAAAAAAAAAATTCTAAAATACATTTAAGTTTTTCAGAACATAGGTTGGATTTAGTGGAATAAAAAAAAATTATTTATTTATTTTAAAAAAAAAAAAAGAGAAAAGAGTAAAATAGGTAGTTTATTTAAAATGTAGGGATAGGAGAATAAATGTAAGGTACATGGTATTTTTTTTTGTCTGAGATGTATAGTTTTTCAAATGTTGAAATTTTTTTTTTTTAATTTTAGAAGAGATGATATAATTTAATTTAGTTCTTAAAAAAGATGTAATTAACTCGCATAACTATAAAGTCACAGGAACAAAACATTTAACTTAATAATATTGATATTTGCCAATAAAATTAAAAGTTAAAAGCAAACGTGAAAATAAATAAATTATACAACAATCTATAAGTAATAGTCAAATGAAACGTTTATTTTGACGTGGAGGAGTAATATGTATCTCCACTAACCAGAAATTCTAAATTCGTTCCGTTGACTATCCCATTTTTTTTTAATGAGATGATATTTTTCTTATAGTTAGTATATATATATATATATATAAACCCAAAATAAATTTATTTGTAAACTATTAGTAGGAACATGAAAATAAAAAAATTTATCGGTGGATTAATAAATATATTTTCATGTTGTTTCAACATTTTCCGTCTCTTGAATAATTACATTAAATATTATATTTAATAGTAGTTAAGATTTAATAAAAAAAAAATTGAAATTGATTGATGATAATAATGAAAAATTTAATAAGAAATAAGAAATAAGAAGGGGAGGGAGGGAGTATATAAAGAATTGTAGTAATTGATAGTTTGGTGCCCTCATTTCTTGCGGCTGCGGCTGTGTCTGCGGAGTCAACAAAACAAAACAGAGTCTGTGTTTGTGTCTGTGTCAGAATGAATCAACCAATTCATATTAACAATAACAATAACAATAACACACTTCTCTCCACTGCTTCCAACCTCACTCGTTCTGAGCTTCTCACCCGTCGTTTTCGCAATCTCAATCGTTTATCAATATGTTACAGAGATATCTATTGGATTATGATTAACCGTCTCAATACTTTACATACCCAATATCTTTCTGAAACTGCTCTCTCCCCATTCAAGGATCTTAACAACGATGATCAAGAAGATAACCATGACACTCATCACTGTGCTTTCTCTGGTTGTCGTTTCAAGCCTATGCCTTGCACTCTCTTTTGTCTTCTACACATTCTCTCTGATCCCAATCAGCATCTTTATAAGCCTTGCACTTATGTCATCAAAAGGTATTTTATTTTATTTTATTAATTGATGTAACTAAATGTTGCTATGTCTGCTCTATTTATGTTAATGTTAGTCATAATGATTAATAATTGAAGTTATTATATATTAGTCATAATGATAAATTGGGCATAATTGTGTTACTCTTATCAATTCGTATTGAAAGTCATTCAATTTTCCATTATTAATGTTTCTAATGGAAATATTTGTACTAATTTTTGTATGCAGTGCAAGGGATAGGGATGGTCCTATAACATGCGCCAAACCAATAATGAGATCCATTCTTCCACCTTACTGCAATGTCCACATGCAAATCTCTCACAACCATCTCAATGACCTACTCCCTCAATTTGTTCCTCAAATTCAACCAAAAAGGAGAAAAATTAAGGAAGAGGAGAAGGAAGATGATAGCTGATAGCTGATAGCTGAGCTTTAAGGAACAGAAGAGGATACAAATAAACTTGTTTCTTAATTCTTAATTCTTATGGATGATGGAGCGGTGGTACTATAAAAGATAAACTTGTTTTTACCGTTCACAATAAGTAAAATAAAAGAATAAAATGGATTTGTGTGTTATGATTTTGGGTTAATGTTTCTGAAGTGCTTTCAATCAATCTCAACATAAAAATAAAATCAATAAGATAGTAATAAACTAATAATAATAAATATAAAGTGTATAACAATTAATATGATTAATGTTAGGAATTGTGTTGTGTTGTGCTTAGCTGCATAGTTTAACAGTACATGCAACAGCCTGGGCCCAATATTTCAATCTTGCTTTAACATCTTCAGGATGATCACCTGGACTTGAGATCTTCCAATTAGCAAAGGATGAATAATCTTGGTGTGAATTTGAATTTGAATTAGAATTAGGAGACATTGAATAACACAACTCTAGTGCTGGTAGTGTGTTGCATAGTTCAGGAATCTCATCATAGCTGAAACCAAATCCAAGATCTAAACATCCTTTAAGCTCCTCAAGATCCTCATCTGTTAGACTTTTGCTTCTAGTTAGATCCTCCTCATCAACCACATAACCTTCCAACAAAACTCCTTTCATTTTCATTTTCATCTTCTTCTCCTTTTTCCCTTCCCATTCCCCACTCCCTCTTCTTCTCTCTGCTTCCATTTTCTTTCTTTCTTTCTTTCTCTCCTCTCCTTTCTGCCACTATTTATTTATTCACCTTTTTATGCTCTATACACCCCCCCACATCATACATCATCATGTATACATGCCACATGACATGTTTATGTGGTTAATTAATTAGGTCATAATCATAGTGCATAATTCATCACGGACAGCTGTAAATTGATTTCTGTCGCTGTCTCTCCTTCATTTCTTTCACATTTTCAGATTATAATATTATTATTATTATTATATCCGTCATTTTCACTCCCTAAATTATTGCCACTTCGATTCGATATCTTATACAACTTCAATTATTCCAAACATACTAAATGAAAATCACATAATGGAAGCTAAACGTTTGGTTGGTCACCAAATTCAAATTTGTGAAGCTCCTTTTTAATATTCAATGCACAATTCTATGTGCATTATTCTTAAATTATTATATATCACTTTAACTTTAAAATACGTGGAGTGTTAGTTTTTATGTTAGCATTCGTTGTAGGGTAAATGGGAAATGAGGTACTAAGTGCTAGTGTGTACACATCGACGACCAAACTAAATAGGAGAGAGTAACACTCACTAATTTGCATTGCGTCTGATATTTCTGGACAGGGAGAACTAAACATATGCTATTTGTCTCATTGGTAATGTTGTCTCATTGGTAATCTGTAAAACTCTTAATTTTTAATTAAAATTATGCAATTAATTTTAATTGTATTTTTGGGATATTTGTAAAATATTTAATATATGTATGTTTGAGTGAATATATATATATATATATATATATATAATTTATTTTGGAAAAGGAATTAAAATTATTGGATGAAGAAGTAAATTAATTTAATTTCAAGTAATTAAATTAATTGGACCATTAATTAAGGATTAGTGGTTAATTAAAGGATTAAGTGCTGAAATGATACATCATTATTTTATTAGTATTTTAAGAAGGAATGCACTCAAGTAGTTCTATGAGTACACGGCAGGGGGACTGAGCAAAGACCATAACACCATCCCTCCCTTCCTTGCTGCCATACTGCATGTAATAGTAATTCATTTTTCCCTCCCATTCTGCCTCTGTTTTCTGCCTTCCCATTTCCAGTCACGGTTATAAAAGAGGAAGAGAGGGAACTCTTCAAAGTATCATTACTGAAACATCCAAGCACTGAAACACCAAAATCCCAGTACAAAAGTTAATCCCCACCCCATTACGGAGCTAAAGAACCCAGTTTCGTAGCAGCAAACTCAGGCAGTAGTTTCACCAGATTTTGGCGCAGAAACGAGAACGAAAACAGAGACTTGAGCAGAAGCAGAACACGCGACAAGGGTAAGGGCACCTTCCATCTTTTAATTGCATTAGGGCTGTAAATGCATGTTATTTCAGTTCTGTTTTGAAAGAAAAACATGTTTTCGAAATGACATCTTGAAAAATGAAGAAAATGCATTTTTGTTGATATGTGATGATTCTGTGATGGCTGTTGTTGGTTGAATGCATTAATGCTGTTTTACTTGTGTGAGAAAACTGAAGATGTCTTGCATGTTATTTTAAAGATGGTTAAAATACATGTTCATAAAACTGTTTTGGAAAATAGTTTTAAAAATGCAAAAATGCATTCTGTTGGTGTTTTGCTGCTGTGTGATGATTTCTGTTTTGGTTGAAAACATTAGTCATGATCTGATGTTTGTGAAGGCTGAAATGCTATGCATGTTATTCTGATGTTTGAGGAAGCTGAAATGCTTTGCATGTTGTTCTGATTGTTTGAAAAGCTGAAAGGCTATACATGTTATTCTAATGTTTTGAGAAAGCTGTGATGCTTGCATGTTTGTTCTGATGGTTTCAAAATCTGAATGATTCTGGTGAGTGAACATTCTGTTTTCTGGTTCTGGATGATTGGGGTTGGATCCTGATTCCATTTCTGTTTTGTGTGATTCTGGTGGTGTTGATGATTTAAAAGGAAAAAGGATTTTAAATGAGGGAAGTGTCTTCTGGAAAAAAGTGTTGAATCTGTTCTGTTGTTTGGTTGTTGTTTTAAAAGAAAACAGTTTGAAAAGGGTTGAATCTCAGGAAATTTTCACTGGTTTTCGAAGGTGTATTCGAATATAACATGTGTGTATTCGACTACAACCTGTAAAATTTCTGTTTTACTTAAGTTTTCAAACTTGTATTCGACTACGAGCCCTGTAGTCGAATACAGAAAAAGAATTTCTGTTTCTATTTCTGGTTCTGATGATCCTTGTGTGGATCATACTGTTTCTGTTTCTGGTTCTGATGATCCTTGTGTGGATCATTTCGTTTTTGTTCTGGTTCTGATGATCCTTGTGTGGATCATTCTGTTTCTGTTTCTGGTTCTGATGATCCTTGTGTGGATCATTCTGTTTCTGTTTCTGGTTATGATGATCCTTGTGTGGATCATTCTGTTTCTGTTTCTGATAATCCTTGTGTGGATCATTTCGTTTCTGTTTCTGGTTCTGATGATCCTGTGTGGATCATTCCGTTTCTGTTTCTGGTTCTGATGATCCTTGTGTGGATCATTCTGTTTCTGTTTCTGGTTCTGATAATCCTTGTGTGGATCATTCTGTGTCTATTTCTGCTTCTGATGGTTCTGATGTGAACCATTCTATTTCTGCTTCTGATGGTTCTGATGTGAACCATTCTATTTCTGCTTCTGATGGCTCTGATCTGAAACATTCTGTTTCTGCTTCTGATGGTTCTGATGTGAATCATTCTGTTGTTTCTGCTTCTGGTGATTTTGGCACGAACCATTCTGTACTTCTTCTGATCAATTCTGGATGAAGTCTGGGCGAAGTCTGGGTTATTCAAAATTCGATTGTCATGCCATGTTCTGGTCAAATTATCTTCTAGATTACTTCTTGCTTTTGACAACTTATGGCCTGGAACAACTCTCCACATGGCAGGCTTCACAATGGTATGGTCCAAAGAATCTTCTGATATTTATTCCCTCTGATATAATCCATCAAAGATATCTTCTGGTCACTTCTGGACAAATATGGACTGTGTTGAAATTACACTGCCAGACTATGTTCTGATCAGTATAACTTCTTGATTTCTTCTGATATTTGAATCATTCTTGTTTGGAGCAAGTCATATTATGGCAGGCTTCCCTCTGGTATTTTCCAGATGTTCTTCTGATTTTGTTTCTGTTTGATATAAACCTCCAAAGTTATCTTCTGGTCGGTTTTGGACATTCTAGTTTATCTTATGATAATTCCAGAAATGCATCTTCTGTAAATTCAGAATGTATCCTCTGATACATTCATCTTCTGATAGTTCTGTGTGAATCATTCTGTTTTACTTCTGATGATTCTGATAATCATCTTGTTTCTGCTTCTGATGATTTTGATAATCATTCTGTTTTGCTTCTGATGACTCTAATATTAATCATCCTGTTTCTGCTTCTGATGATTCTGATAATCATTCTGTTTGTTTCTGATGATTCTGATGTTAATCATCCTGTTTCTGCTTCTGATGATTCTTGTGTGAGTCATTCTGTTTTGCTTTTGATGATTCTTGTGTGAATCATTCTGTTTCGCTTCTGATGATTCTTGTGTGAATCATTCTGTTTTGCTTCTGATGATTCTGGTATAAGTCATTCTGTTTTGCTTCTGATGATTCTGGTGAGTCATTCTGTTTTGCTTCTGATGATTCTGCTGTGAGTCATTCTATTTTGCTTCTGATGATTCTGATTCAGGTTCTGTTTCTGATGTTGATCCTTCTAGTTCTGTTTCTGATGTTGATCCTTCTGGTTCTGTTTCTGATGTTGATTATTCTGGTTCTGTTTTTGATGTTGATTATTCTAGTTATGTTTTCTGATGTTCTGGTGTTGATGATTCTGATTCTGGTTCTGTTTCTGATATTCTGGTGTTGATGATTCCGATTCTAATTCTATTTCTAATGTTCTGATGTTAATCATTCTGATTCTGGTTCTGTTTTCTGATGATCTAATGTTGATCATTCTGGTTTTGTCTTCTGTATTCGACTACAGGCATGCTGTATTCGAATACAGAATGTTAAAATTGCAGATTTTCACTAGTTTCAGCTTCTGTATTCGAATACAAGGGATCTATATTCGAATACAGATTCGTGTTTTTCCAGAAACTCAGTTTTTAGCTTCTGTATTCGAATACAAGGAAGCTATATTCGAATACAGATTCGTGTTTTCCAAAAAACTCAGTTTTAAACACTGTTTTGTGAATTTTAAGAGTTTGGGGAACAATGGAAAGACTTGAGATGATTAAGAATGGAATTTGTGAGATAATGTGAATTGTTAATGATTGCTTGACTCTTTAATCATTGATGTGTTGATGATGATATCGATTATGTTGAGATGTTTTGAAATATGGTGGGATGGCATGAATTTTTATGATTTTGCATACTGTTTTCAGTGAAGAGAAAACATTGCAAGTTCATGCATTGCATAGTCAAGTGGTGACCGTGATGGGCCACAGAGTTGATGCGGTGACCGTGATGGGCCGCGAAGTTAAGTAGTAACCGTGGGTTATAGAATAGTTCCGCGTGTATTAGACGGTCCATTCTATCCGTGCGAGGATTTAACTTCTCTGTATTTGGCCTGTGAGAGGCTAATACATGTAATTGTAGTGACCATGATGGTTATAGAATAGGTCCGCGTGTATTAGACGGTCTATTCTATCCGGGTTTAGAATAGTTCCGCGTGTATTAAAAGTTGACGGTCTATTCTATCCGGGCTACGGAATGGTTCCGCGTGTATTAGACGGTCCATTCCATTTGTGAAGTCGTGCTGGTCTGTTAAGCGACTGCACTGGTGCTGATCTGTGAGAGATTGCACCCTGGTCTTGAGGGCCGTTAAAGTCTGACATATATAAATCGTGCTGGTTTGTGAGAGACTGCACGTGTGCTGGTCTATGAGCGACTGCACCTTGGTGATTCCAAGAAAATTGTATACATGAGCATATACATATTGCATTGGGGGATTGACCGGTGGGTCACGATTGGATTATGATGATGAGTGGAAATTGAATGTGTGTGAGTACTGTTCAGAATCTGAATTTCTGATTTAATGATTGTGATTTGCTGAGGTGTTGTTTGTACTTACCACATATTTCATAATAATTGGCTGCTGTTTTGAAAAGGCATATATGTCATTAAATTTCAAATGAGCATTATTATTTTCCTCATCATTGTCATATATTATGTCATGAATATATGTGTTGTTGTGAGATATATGCTATATGCTTATTTGTTAATTTCGGTCGGTGACCCTTGCTATTATATTGTGGACTTTGGGCTTTGCCCTCAGATGTTACCTGAACCCGTCCTACCGACGGATACACTAACGACGGAAGCGTCATTAGTTTCCCTTCATCTTTACGTACAGAGTCTACGTGGACAACGCAGAGGGACGGACGGTTGGCTGAAGACGAGACTTATAGAGGATACGGTGGAGACCGTGCTACTGTAGCTTAGTGCATGATCAGTCTAGACTTTTGTATAAGGTCTTGAGTTTTGGGAAATGTAATTTTATTTTGGGAATTAATGTATTACTTTTTCCGCTGTATTATTCTGCACTCTGACACTGATTGGGTGATAACCTTTGAAATGAACTGATTTTATTTTAATTCTCTTGATATTAATTTTGGAAAACTCATTTTAATTATTTATTGAAAAAAAAAATGCACCCACCCTATGTTTTAAACTCGGGGTGTTACATAATGACATGTGGGTCTGTATGAAAATTCAGTTGCTATCAACACAACTTAATTATGTGTTTATACAATATTTTGTATACATCTGGATGTTAGATTTTTTTTCTTTCTAAAAGATATATAATTATGAAATGACTAGATTCTACTAGTAAATCTAATACTCACCGTAGTATAATAGTCTATGATCTAGTAATATGATTTATTACTGTAGAATTTATTTATGTCATTAATACACAATTATTGACGTTATGTCTAGTATTGTATTTAGTAAGTATACCCTACTTAAGATTACATCCAGCGGTGAATTCAACATAGATTTTTTTTAAGGGAAGTCTATTTTGTTAGGTTATTTTGAAACAATTCATTCTTTATTTATTTTAGTGATTTAACCCTTAAGAATCATATTAGATTTCATAATTTTAATTCATATATTAATATTTTATTTATATTTAATTTTATTATAACTTAAAATATTAATTTAAACATTTTAATTAATATTATTATATATTATTTTTATTTTAATTTTAATTTAAAATAAAATTGAACTTAAATTTTTATAACAATAATAAAAATTAAATGTTAAATACATGACATAAATAATTAAAAATGATAAAAGTAAATAATAAGTTTAAATTTTTCATCTTTTAGTTGAAGAAGAAAATAGTATGTATGTACGTTGTACCACTCAAAAAACTCATGTTAGAAATGTGCTCACTATTTGTCTCACGATTTCTCAATTTACAACTAATATTTTCATGTTAGCAATGTGCTTACTATTTATCTCATGATTTATCAATTTATAACTAATAATTCTTCTATCCCTACTACCTTCATTAATCAATTTAGTTGTAATAGGAAGATCGTTAAATAATTTGTAACAAAAACAAAAATAAGATTTATTTTTAGTAAAATATATATCAATAAATTTAACAATATCTTTTTTTTATCGATAAATCTCTCAAACTTGTATCAATCAACAATTATCAATATTTTTAATTTTAATTTTATTTATTTATCTATTACATGATTAACATATCTATTTATTATATTATCAATCGTCAACATTTTAAAATCATAAAATTAATTAATGGCAAAAACTTGATATCAAAAATATCGAGAACAATAATAAACAAGACATGTATAATTTATCAAAAATAAAAAACACATAATTTACTTTTTACATTTTTAGTAATTCATATGTGCGAAATACAATGTCATATAAATATTATAAAGTACGATATTTTAATATATTCTTTTAGTACATTATAGTTACTTTATAAAAATTATAAGGTGAGATATTTTAATAAATTAACCACATTATGATTAGAATTGTTTTAATATAAAAAAACAAAAATGAGTTAAGTAAATGTTACTAATTAAAATGATTGCTATGTTAGATGTTATAAGAAAAAACATTATGACAAGATATGTCATGTCATGTATAACGTGACATCCATGAATTTGTAAAATGATTGAAGTGTATTATTGGTGGTGATGAATAGGACAAGACCTAGCCAACAACCCACGTGGCCAGTCTCTATCACTAAATAATACACTTATGCTTGTTTTTTAGACCACATAAAATGCGAGTTGGCCTTTTTATTCACGGGGTAATTAATTATTTTATGAATAATAAAAAAGCACAAAGAAAAATGTTAAATACTATAATACTATTCTACTCTATCTTAAACATAAACAAAAATTAATTAAATAAAGTTAATGTAAGAGCTGAAGCTTTGTGAGTATGACCATGTGAAATCTATTAACACCATAACAAGAGTAACATGTGTTCCAATCTCTACTATGTGTTATTTCAAGTGTTCCAATTAGCCCATTTCACATGATAATATTGTTTCCTGCAAAAATGTTATTTTCTGGAACCCCTCAAAATCATTTGATATCACATCAAACAATTAGGGTATGGAATTAATTAATAAATATAAATATACATGTGTGTCGTAGCCAAATGCCAGTGACTCAAAGAATGTAAAAAAGGACACTTTAGAGATCTAAATACCCTAGTATTGATTGCACCATATCATCCTTCTAATTACTACTACACCCCCAACAAATGCTAATTGCTAACCACAGCCAAAATCAGATTAGCCATTTTTGAATGCGAAAATTGAGTGGGTAAATAATAACAAAAAAGTGGAATCGAAAAGGAACAAACGAATGTTCTTTCTATGAGACTACCTGTTTTTTTGTACTTGGATCTCCAAGTTTTTGGAATGCTCCAAATTCTACTTGAGCATCCAAATCTGGATCAATACTAGCAAAAACATCTCTGAACAAGGTTCTAGAACCATGTCAAATGTGTCCGAAAAAGAAGAGCAGAGCAAACGAAACATGTCCAAAAGTAAACCAACCCCTTGGACTGCTACGAAAAACACCATCTGATTTTAAAGTAGCACGATCTAATTCAAAAATTTCACCATATATGATTTTCCTTTTCTCCTTCCTGCTTACTTACGAGGAGATTATGAGATAAAGGAAGGGTTGTGCAAAGTGCAAACATGGCATTGGAGTATTTGCAAGATCATCACCATTTATTTATAATTCCAATATTCACATTTTTCTTTAGCTCTATAAACATATAACACATTTTCCCTTTCCATTCCAACATTCACTCACTCCTTCCCTCATTTGAATGCCAATTACCATGCAAGCTCTCTAGATGCCACTCTTGTACTTTTTAATTAACAATTTACCACTATCAATAAACTATGTTCTATATAGAACCTTAAAAACATTTTTATTTGAACATTGGTCGTTTTTCTACCCGAATAAAAGATATAGTATGAATGAAGACTTCAAGAAAAACTACCATATTCAAAAGTAGTTAATTTAGTTAGATAATGGCAATAAACTAGAAATCAATGGTATTATTCTACACTACCTACAAAATACAAAATCTGCTTGTGTCCGTGAGAAAACAACATATTTCCACAAGAAAAAGGGGGAGTTAAAACTTATAAGACAAAGATTGTCTTCACTCTTCAAGCATTGGTTCGTTCCAAAAGTGGTTTTCTTCTAATGAAAGGAAAGGAAGAAAATAAATTCCCCTTGATCAGTTGTAGATGAAGTGGCATCCATCATAGCCTGTTAAGAAGCAAAAAGTAACATAATATGATCAAAGCAAAACTTGGGTCAATTATGTGTTTTGTCATAATTTTAATGGATAATCCAAATCAATATTTTGTAAGATCTTAAGACTCACTTGGGTCAACTGAAACCAATATGGCTGTCCCTCCAAACTCGCAAGTGCCACCAGAAGCTTTAGTCTTTTGCCAGTAACTATTGAAGGCATATGAAGCATGTGCAAATACACTGTCGGGCTGAAAGCAAGGCCCATTGGGCTGAATCGAAGTGCAATCCGCTCCTGACCAACATGCATAATTCATGGCCTCTTCAATGATTGGGTCTGGAACTGAAGCCTTAGCCACACACCACAAGGTGGCCTGCGGGGCCGTGTTGTGTGGTGGCGGCACACTTGGTGGTGGGTAGACCACCGGTGGCTGAAAAACAGTTGGGCTTGGGACAGTGCCTCCACTAGGAGATGGAAATATGCTTGGTGGGCTTGGGACAGTGCCTCCACTAGGAGATGGAAATATGCTTGGTGGGCTGGGGACTGTATCTCCACCAGGAGTAGGAAAAGTGCTTGGTGGGCTGGGGATGGTGCCATCAATAGGGGAAGGCATGAGTGGTGGTGTGGGCTCATAGTATGGTGGGGTAGGCTCAAAATAAGGTGGGCTCGTTGATGACTCAGGTGGACCTGGAAAAATGATGGGAGGATTAAATATAGGTTCTGGTGAGCCCGGTGTGTTACTACTGGGTGGGCTTGGAACAATTTCAGGTGTTGGTGTTGGTAAATTTGCTGGTGGGCCTGGTGTTATGGTTGTTGGAGTTGGAGGTGGGTTTTGGGTTGGAAGATCAGGTGAGGTGTAATAGTAAGGAGGTGATGGTAGGGTGGGTTGAGAGCCTGTGGGGGTTGGAATGATGATAGAAGGAGTACTTGGTGGTGGATATACACAATATGGAGGGCTGTTTTCTGGCAATGGAATTGGAGCTAGTGATTCATAAGGAACCAAAGATAATGGAGAGCTAATACTGTAGGGTTGTGCATTTGATGAATATATTGATGGATTAAAATCAAAATGTTTAATTATTTTCAACTTCTTTGGCTTCTTGTTGATCACATTTCTTCTGTGTTTAAGGCCTTTCACTAGTCTTATTGATTTATCTGCATCTGAAAAGTGAAGAAAGTGAAGAGGCTTTTGAGCTGTGAACTTGTTGTCATTAGCAATTTGGTTGTTCTCAATAACATATTGCAACTATATTTTGCTGCCTTTTTTTTTTTTTTTTGCTTGGTTATGATTTATCACACAATCTATAGAGATGCATCTAAATATGACATGCAAACAACTTTCATATGTGACCCATCTATGCAAGATCATGGATTCATGGTTTAATTATTATAGTTAGAAACTTAAAATTTGGGATGACACGGTTAGTACATTTTCTCCCTACTATAAGAAAAAAGACGTGGGGGAATGTGAGATGGATTGATTTACTCTTGGATAAAGCTGGCTTACCACAATGAGTGAGAGAAATAGCAGCTAAAGTCAGGCAGAAAAAAAGTATCACAGCATTCATTCTTCCTCTGCTCATTGCCATGATCCACTTGCACTTTCTGTTACTGCAATACCACCAGATAGACGAGGCTTTGGGTTCGGGTTATGGCTTCACTGTTGCACTTCAGTTCCAATGCACTGAAAGACCTAAAGGTAGAACAATGGGAGGTTTTTATAAAGAAGCAACATGGCAACCCCTAGAATTGCCAAGAGTAAAGGAAGTAGACAAGTGGTTCTGTATGGGATAAAGATTGATACTTTGGGGAAGAGTAGACAAGGGGTTCTGTATGGGTTAAAGATAGATTCTTTGGGTGACAAGTTTGATGTACAGTCATCTTTGGTTGGAGATGTATTGTATGTATGAAGGAATGGTAAAAGTACAGAAAAAGAGTCCCATAAATGTGTATTTTATGGGAGTTAGCGCACTGTCTAAACAAATGTCCTTTTCTGTGTTTCCATGAGCTCATTTCATGGTGGCATATATGCTTACTTCTCCCTTTGGAAAAGTTGAAAGTCTGATTTTTTAAGCCCTCTTTTTTTTTTGCTTGCTTTCTACTCAAAGCTCGCTAACTCTCTTTCCCTCATGGAAACACTAGAATTTCCCTGGTTGTGTGTGGCGTGAGGAAGAGGATTGGGTTGCATTAGATACAAGCTGATTGTCAATTTGATATGCATATGCCAATGAAAAAAAAAATGGGTCGGTGTTATAAATCGCAATTAGAATTCATGCATATAAAAAATAACACAACGAAAAAAAAAATGTAACATAATTCTTTATAAAGTGCATCCAATTGTGTGTCTAACTGGTGATGGTTTTTCCAGTATCGTTTTTCAACTCATCTATACTTAGTACAATACAAATACACACTTTTTTTGTTGTTCAATTCCTAGTTTTCTGTGTTTTCAATATTTTTAAATACTCCTCTCCTATTTCTACTATCTGGAATACGCCCACCGAAGTAGGCAACTCATGAGGAACAAGAAAGCATGCATACACCTGGTCGATAAGCCCAGGCTGGGGGCAAGCGAGCATACTTTTCCATTCCTGGCTGCTCATCAAAAGGATGTTCCATTAATTTGAGTAACCTACGAACTTCTCCAAAGTCACCTATTTCTGCAGCATCAATTGCAGTCTGGCAGAGATAGTTCCTGAGAATATATTTAGGATTTACCATATTCATCAGGGTCTTCCTCTGCTCGTCAGAAGTGCCACTGGTAGATAGCTGCATAAACCCAAAGCAATGATGAGAAATGTCAAAAGCACAAGTTATCTTGGTCAACTGATTTAATCACATGTAAATTATCACTGCAACTTATGCAACAAGAAAGTCGACTTCTTATCAAATCAATAATTTCCCCTCTGCAAAAATACTCATTATTTTTAATTTTTAACAAGGAAAAACAAGAACAGAAAATGATTATCAAATGGATGTGATGAGAGTCCAAACCAAGCAGAATTTCAGAAGGTATCCAAATCCACGACACCACTTGGAAAGTACAATAACATTCAAAGCCTTCAGCAAGTTAAACTATGAGTACTTGCTCGTCTTCTGTAATCTGAATAGAAGTGTTGTAATGATAGTACACATCTCACAAAGTGGTGGTTAACTAAAGATAAATGAACCCAAAAAAACTTTACAACCATTGGTCCAAGATTATGCCACTGGAAAATTCTAAAAGGGCCAGAGAAATTAAGGTGGAACTTTGTCAAAAGTCAAATTATGTGATGCAGACAGTATATACTATAACTTTGGTGCCAAAGAACAAATGGGGATGACTAGCACATGGATATGAAAACCTAAAAACAGCAAAGAAAAGCACAGTTCCAGGGGTTCTTCATAAATATACGCCAAACCAGAAAATTGACATAAGTTTCAAGAATGACAACAGACTGGGTGAGAAAAACTGCGCACATTCAAGCCCCGGAGAAACTCAGAAGTGAGAAAAATCACTATAAATATTGCACAATAAGCTTAGATGCAACTGTTTTTCTTTTTGGTATTTAACATTAAGCATTATTTTCTACAAGTGCCTTAGATAACCAAAGGAAAACACAAATTATACCTCGTGTATATAGGTTTTCAACCAACTTGTCCATGCTTCTTTACGCTCCTTACCAATATCTAACAGCACTGACTTTAGTGGCACTAACAACTCATCGTCTGGAATGCTTGTGTCCGCTTTAATATTTGAGAGTGTACGAAAGAAGTTTGTATAATCAACTTTGTCAACAGCCATATTAGTAAGAAGTTTACCAATTAGCTGCTTGTTATATTTAGGGAGGCCAAGCTTTTTGGTCATTATATCTTGATAATCATCCATAAATCTTGTTCCATATCTGAAACAGACCAACCATACGGTGAAATTTTCTCCTATAAGAGTGAAAAGGGCTATTAGAAGTGTTACCATTACCTTTCCAAAGCATAGTTAGCCTCTTTGTCATTTATTAAATGAGCAGCTGACAGTGTTGTTGTGAGCTGTGCCAGGTTCCATAAACCAATGTCAGGCTGGTTTGCAAAACAGTACCGTCTACCTGGAAGGTCTGTGGTATTTGGGGTAAATTTAGGATCAAAAGCATCCAAAAACCCAAATGGACCATAATCAATGGTAAGACCCAAAATGCTCATGTTATCCGTGTTCATCACACCATGAGTGAAACCAACCCCTTGCCATCTAGCGATCATGGAAGCAGTACGTTCAGCAATCTCCACCACCCATGCTGATTTAAAAAGAACAAAGGATCTATAGTCAACATTGTAGTTATACTTTAAATAAGTTCACAAAAGCAACTGAATAAGCCCATAAAAATGAAGATAATAGAATTACGTCATTAGTTATAATATAAAAGGTTACATTATATACGTTACGATCCAGAGGTTAAATGTACTCTTGCAACTGTACGTAACTAACTATGTAAGATAGAGTTTAATATTTTTGGAGTCATGGTGGAAAAGTTGACAAATAGGCTACTTGGCCAAGCACAACATGCCACCAGCCCAAGTGGCCAGTTGGAGCAGGGAGAGATTTTGGCATGGCTAGACCACTGCTGATTAGCCTTCCTAGTCTTAGGCAGAAAAAGTAACTGAATACCATGGTTCGTAACACAGATAACAGAATCATCTTGTTGGTAATAAAACAAAAAAATTTGTTGTTTGAGTTTTAAAGGAGCCAAATGACCCTTCTTTATGACGCGTGAACAGCAATGATCTAGAAGATATAGTTTATAACACAAGCTCACAAATATTTTTTAACTAAAAAGAAAAATGAAGTTCCTTTTCTTTTCTTTTCTTTTCTTTTTATAGACGTTCAAGCAAATCAAACACTGAAATAGATGGGGCAAGTTATCATTATTCATATCAACCAAAGTTTGAAGCTGTACAGCCTCAACACTAATTACAAAAACAGGAGGCCATGAAGCCCCACAAGTAGATACCAAACAATATAAGCAGAAAAGCACAGCCATGCCTTCACAAAGTAATTTTATACAAAATTTGATATCACAATATAACGAAGACAGCGATCTAATCCAGAAAACATAAGCTTACCATTTTAAGATAAAAAAAGTTTCACTTCTGTGTGTTGGGCCAGTAACATCTTATTTATTGCCTTAAGATTCAAAAGATTTATGCCTATATGTGGTCTGGTAGAGCTAACTTAATAAATACCATATTTTCCGTCATATGGTATGTCTCTAGTCTCTAATTAGATTCACAAAATCAGGTTCTACAAGTATTTTTAAATAGCGGTCGTCATGGCAGAATGGCATTGCAGATTTTGTGTCAGCCGCAACAAAATCAGAGTGACAATATTTAGTGGTTATTTAGTCCTTCAACATAAATTGATTAAAAAATTAAAAACCTCCTAAAAGAATTATTTTACCTGCATACTTGTTTGATGTAAGATCTACAACAGAATGGTCTTCATCACCAGTGCTGAAAGATAAGCTTTCGCTCTTACTCATATTCTCAATATGAGGAAAATGGTGCTTAATAGCATAGTCTGCCAAACCACGAACAATATCCAGGTCCTCATTACCTCTGGAGGCATGTATTTGGTATGAACCAAAACGCAGAAAAGATGGAGCAACTCTGCAAACAATTGCACCAGGTTCTTCCTTTGGATTGCCACTGCATTTGCGACATTAACAACATATTCAAGTAATTAATTTTTTATCTGTGCAGAATACACTTCTGTAAACCCAAGTTTTCAATCTCCAATTCCAGTTTTTTATCATATTTAATTTAAACCTATACTTCGTTTTTGTTTGGTGAACTAAGGGTTAAGGTTCTACAATGCATGGAATATGACATTCAAATTTCAAGAAATGTTGATATTGAAAAAGCTAGTTAAAGAAAAGTTTCAAGAAATATTGATACTGAAAAAGCTAGTTCATCACATTATAGTATATAGGAGAAAACAGATTCATTATGTCATTCATTCTTTGAACCAGAGACTTTGTAAGACAATAACTCGGTTTATCATCTAGACATGTATTAGAAAGAGCCACTTTAGTGGAAGTTCAATGAGCATACTCATAGAACATGTCTCGAGTGACCAACTTTCCAGTGGTCACAAGACAAAGAGCACGAGTAGTTGGTATCCCCAGGTGATGCATTGCTTCACTGCAAAGGAACTCCCTGATACTGCTACGTAGCACTGCAAGGCCATCAGCAAACCGACTGTAAGGAGTCTTCCCAGCACCTTTAAGCTGCAGTTCCCACCTTTCAGACTTTGAATTCAGTATCTCCCCAAGCGTAATTGCCCTACCATCACCCAACTGCCCAGCCCACATTCCAAATTGATGTCCACCATAGCACTGAGCATAAGGCAACCTGTATAGAAGAAGGTCAATCGTGTCTAATTCTACCACATTAACCAGCCAAAAAAAAAAAAATGCTGACATGTGTTTGAAGACTTACGCTCCAACCAAAGGTGATGCACCTGAGAGGAAAAGGGGAAAATCTGGCCTTTCAAATCTGAAACTTAAACACATTAATTTAGTAACTGAAGTGAAGCTTACTAGACATTGGGCTCTAAGCTATAATTGAATGGAATTAGTTGATGTGACAATGAGTAACTATTAGAAGTTAGTGCATAAACCCGAAACGAAGATATATATATTTTTATATATGTCTCAATAAATCCATGTGTATCTATGTATTTGATTTGCGTCTGGAAGACACGGGAAATGCAGAAAAGCACATGCATTTGCGTTTGGCAAAAAGGAATGAATGAGTAAACAGAGAGAGAGACGACTCACTCTTTATGGTCTAACTCAATCAGGTCGGCAACTGATTCAGACCATACGACTAGTTGAGGATCATCTACTTGAACTGATGGCGATACTTTTGTATAACAAGCATGCAAAACCTGAAATTGCAAACAAAAACCTAATTCGAAACCTAATTTCCTTTCCAATAATTGAATTGAAGAAGAAGAAAAGAGATGGTGGTACCTACCTCTCGAGGAAGGGGATCGGTTCTGGGATCAGAGGGCAATTCTCTGACAAAGGAATTGTCCCAATTGAGATCTTGGAGACTCAATTTTTGAGTGTGATGAAATTGAAGAGTGTGATTCTTAAAGTCTTGTGTGACAGAGTTCAAAAGCGAAGTAGATAATCCCTGTTGATGTTCTTCCGGTGAATCCATGAGTCTGCATGCAACAATACGATTACGGGGGTAGAAATGGAATTTCCTACTTGCGTATCGGAGAGAGAGAAACAGTACTGGTGAGATTGAAGTTTTCGTATAGAGAAAGAAATGAGGAAAGGTAGTAGTAAGCGTTACCATCTCTTCTTTCTTCTCTTCTATATATTGATTATTGATTATATTATTATCAATTTCATCACATCCTCTCTTTTTACAAATTATTATTGCTCCTACCTTGTTCCATTGCATATTTCCATTTTTTTGTGTAGCTCATAGCTACACACGTAACCCCATCCCGTCCAAAATATTAATTATCTTTTTTTTTTCATTTCTATAAAATGGTTCCATCAATTTTAATAATCATTCTCTTTATTATTCACAAATTCATGTCTCAATTAAAATTCAATAAATATCTATAAAAACAAAAAAATCATTAACTAGTCTTTAATTATTTGATTAACGGTATTTTGTATTATGCAAGTACTAAACAAAAGCGACTTCAATTACTTTATTTTACTCCTATATTGCAAACCTTGATTTTCACCTTACTCACATATTGTTCTATTGAGTCTTGAGTTAAAACATTTGAAGTTTGATATGACATTATGATTATGATGTGTATTAAATTCTAAAAATGAACATATTTAATAATGTCAAGTTGAAAGTTAGTTTGTAATAACTCAAATATTGGTGACATTTTAGTTTGTAATCGATAGGTTCTCGATAGTGTATTTTATTGATGATAAAAGAAAATTGAGCAAAGGAAACAAATATTTCTCTTACTCTTGAGAGTTCCCTTTACTTACAATTAACTGAATTTTGTTATTCTCTCTACTTATTAACCTCTCCCCTATATACGGGACTGTATCAACCCACCTTTCTTAAATTTTCTAACTTACACTCTCCATACCTTAGGTGCACTATATGTCCCACTAAACACGTTATCAATTCCCTCTTTGTCCCCATGAGCAATGGTTCAAATATTTTGTGATATTTTGGTTTGCAAGTGTTCAACATTTAGATGCAACAATATTGTGCAAATTTCAGTGAATGATGGGTGGATTTGGCAAACTATTTTTTTATATAAGAATTTAAAGGGAAGAATGTTGAAGCTAACTAATGGAAATATACAATATTTTTCATCAAAAATCATCATAGCAATGAGCTTGTTAGGTCATGATATGAAAGGTACAAAGTCTTATTGTGGGTGGCGGTGGTTTTTAGTGATCAAACCAACGATAATGGCTTGAATTCTTGTAGGGCGATTCGTCCATTCGGTAGCCAACTTCTTCTCACATTGCATTAACTTTTATTGTTTTTTTCTGGAAATGATGGGTATTATTTCCAAATAACCATTGAGCTGTGCGGAAGAAAGAAAAAAAAAACTTTAAGCGTCCAATTATGTTGGTTAGTTTAACTTTAAGCGTCCAATTATGTTGGTTAGTTTTGCGACGTTCTTGTCGAAATTAGATAGTTCAACAATGTCTCTCAATTCCTTTATATCTTTAGTTGAAGTTGAAGCAGCAACACTGGTGTAATAATTTCTCTAAACTCAGTACGAGTCAGCTCCATTGCAGGACATTGATAGTAAAATTCTCAACATTCATAGATATGCTGATATTGAGATACTCCACACAGATACATACCCTTGTAGACGAGGTAGGTAGGAGTACATCAACATAAATAAATTCTAATAATCTCATTACAGTTAGATTTGTTACATACATTTCTATATTATGAGGTGAATATTTGATGGGATGGAACCATGGCAGGTCAAAAAGGTGCTTGTTTAGTGCCAGCCATCCTGATCCCATGGAAATGGAGAAAGCAAAGAAAATGCTGCTACAAGTGAGTGAGTATCACCACTTCCTCCTATTTTGACATAACAATGGTTTTCAGAACAAAGGAAGTTGTAGTACAAAAAGGATTGAGGAATTCCCTCTTATGGACTAATTTGATATTTATCTGGTTCAACCGCAACAAACAATAATGGTTTAGATAGAATATAACAACACTATTTGTTCCTACAATTCTCTTTCCATTTTGATTCAAACAGGGATAAATTATTGGTAATAAAACAAAACAAAATTGTTGTTTGAGTTTTAAAGGAGCCAAATGACCCTTCTTTATGACACATGAACAGCAATGATCTAGAAGATATAATTTATAACACAAAAGCTCACAAGTGTTTTATAACAAAAAAGAAAAATGAAGTTCCTTTTCTTTTTTCTTTTTTTATAGACGGTCAAGCAAACCAAACACTGAAATAGATGGGGCAAGTTATCATTATTCACATTCAACAAAGTTTGAGGCTGCACAGCCTCAACACTAGTTACAAAAACAGGAGGCCGTGAAGCCCCACAAGTAGATACCAAACAATATAAGCAGAAAAGCACAGCCATACCTTCACAAAGTAATTTTATACAAAATTTGATATCACATGATGACAAAGACAGCGGTCTAATTCAGAAAACACAAGCTTACCATTTTGAGATAAAAAAAGTTTCCCTTCTGTGTGTTGGGCCAGATTGTAACATCTTATTTATTGCCTTAAGATTCAAAAGATTTATGCTTATATGTGGTCTGGTAGAGCTAACTTAATAAATACCATATTTTGTATCATATGGTATGTCTCTACTCTCTAATTAGGTTCACAAAATCAGGTTCTACAAGTATTTTTAAATAGCAGTCGTCATGGCAGAATGGCATTGCAGATTTTGTGTCAGCCGCCACAAAATCAGAGTGACGATATTTAGTGGTTATTTAGTACTTCAACATAAATTGATTAAAAAATTAAAAACCTCCTAAAAGAATTATTTTACCTGCATACTTGTTTGATGTAAGATCCACAACAGAATGGTCTTCATCACCAGTGCTGAAAGATAAGCTTTCGCTCTTACTCATGTTCTCAATATTTGGAAAATGGTGCTCAATAGCATAGTCTGCCAAACCACGAACAATATCCAGGTCCTCATTACCTCTGGAGGCATGTATTTGGTATGAACCAAAACGCAGAAAAGATGGGGCAACTCTGCAAACGATTGCACCAGGTTCTTCCTTTGGATTGCCACTGCATTTGCGACATTAACAACATATTCAAGTAATTAATTTTTTATCTGTGCAGAATACACTTCTGTAAACCCAAGTTTTCAATCTCCAATTCCAGTTTTTTTATCATATTTAATTTAAACCTACACTTCGTTTTTTGTTTGGTGAACTAAGGGTTAAGGTTCTACAATGCATGGAATATAACATTCGAATTTCAAGAAATGTTGATATTGAAAAAGCAAGTTAAAGAAAAGTTTCAAGAAAGATTGATACTGAAAAAGCTAGTCCATTACATTATAGTATATAGGAGAAAACGGATTCATTATGTCATTCATTCTTTGAACCAGAGACTTTGTAAGACAATAACTCGGTTTATCATCTAGACATGTATTAGAAAGAGCAACATTAGTGGAAGTTCAATGAGCATACTGATAGAACATGTCTCGAGTGACCAACTTTCCAGTGGTCACAAGACAAAGAGCACGAGTAGTTGGTATCCCCAGGTGATGCATTACTTCACTGCAAAGGAACTCCCTGATACTGCTACGTAGAACCGACTGTAAGGAATCTTCCAAGCACCTTTAAGCTGCAGTTCCCACCTTTCAGACTTTGAATTCAGTATCTCCCCAAGCGTAATTGCCCTACCATCACCCAACTGCCCAGCCCATATACCAAATTGATGTCCACCATAGCACTGAGCACAAGGCAATCTGTATATAAGAAGGTCGATCGTGTCTAATTCTACCACATTAACCAGCCAAAAAAAATGCTGATATGTGTTTGAAGACTTGTATCTCTAGTTGAAGTTGAAGCAGCAGCAGTGGTGTAATAATTTCTCTAAACTCGGTCAGAGTCAGCTCTATTGCAGGACATTGATAGTAAAATCCTCAACATTCATAGATAGCTGCTGATATTGAGATTCTCCACACAGATACATACCCTTGTAGACTTGGTAGGTAGGAGTACATCAACATAAATAAATTCTAATAATCTCATTACAGTTAGATTTGGTTACATACATTTCTATATTATGAGGTGAATATTTGATGGGATGTAACCATAGCAGGTCAAAAAGGTGCTTGTTTAGTGCCAGCCATCCTGATCCCATGGAAATGGAGAAAGCAAAGAAAATGCTGCTACAAGTGAGTGAGTATCACCACTTTCTCCTATTTTGACATAACAATGGTTCTCAAAACAAAGGAAGTTGTAGTACAAAAAGGATTGAGGAATCCCCTCTTATGGACTAATTTGATATTTATCTGGTTCAACCCCAACAAACAATGATGGTTTAGATAGAATATAACAATACTATTTGTTCCTACAATTCTCTTTGCAGTTTGATTCAAACTGTGATAAATTACCACCAAGAGAGACCAGTGCTCCAATGGCAATCACACATATCCATTGTAATATGCAAATGCATGCTTATATCTATTATGTAGCGTTAAGGAAAAATCTAGTGGAACATGAGATATGTAATAAGTTGTAAATTAAACTAATAATAAGTATCAAAGACAATTAATTCACACTAAAAAATTGAGTTTTACAATGATTGAATAAATTTAATGATGAGATCAACCATTTGAGCATCATAAGCAGGCCCTTCCATTTGGAAATGTCCAATCCCATCTATAAGATGTGTTTCGGCGCGTCCGGCTGCAGAGTTGAGCTTGTTTTTGAGCTGCTTTACAGTTGTGAATCCATCCTGTGTTCCCATAATGAATAGTTTTGGTTTTGGAGATTTTAGGATGGCTTTGTTGTGCCTTCCAAAAAGGATTGACGCAGTAATACCAAATGGATAACCTATGCTCACATACCCAATCACCTGTTCAATCTGATCAACAGCAGACCCTGCTATAGGAGCACCTGTTTTATAATTATAAACACAAAAAATACTTCAAATGTGATTCATTATCATTATACTTTCAATGTGATTAATAATTCAAGAACTTCAAGTTCAATATTCCTTTATTGGACTGAACTATGCTTCTCGACAATTATGTTTAAATAAGTAACTATAAAATTCGATAACAAAAGTGACAGATCTGAGAGTAGAGGAGATAAGGAAAGAAAGCAAGGAATTTACCTGCAGAAGAACCAACGAGCAAAATGGTGTGAAGGGAGAGAGAGTGAGAGATGGAATTGGAGACGGCGATAACATCCTTAACTTCAGAGAAGCCGGTGAGAGAAGGCCTACCAGTGGACTTACCAACGCCTCTCATATCAAAAGTGACGGCGTTGTAACCATTTGAAGCCAAAAGAGAAGCGATACCTTTGAGGAGACCCTGTGAACCACCCAAAATGGAGTATGGATGAACCAAAATGATCCCTAACTTGTCATCTTTAACGTCAATTCCAGGACCAGGCTTGAACAACCTTGCATGAAGCTTAACTCCGTCGTTGCTTTCCACCGTCAACGACTCAACGGTGAAATCTGACATCGTCACGACTGTTAACTTCACAGCAAACTCAAAATCAATCAATCCAAATAAAGTAACTTGGAAAATGGATTGGGTCACTCACGCTTTTCTTATTTTGGGCTTCTTTGCTTTCATTTTTCAATTGCTTATATTTTTAATTTTGCACCCCCGTTTTTTCTCTTACCCTTTGATGTGATATATAATATTAATACGATTCTTTTAATTTGCGTTGCAATCTACATTTGTTTTTTCCATTTCTGTTATTTTGTAATTAATTGAGTAATATATTATAGAATGTGTTTCTTTTATTATTTGTGTTGTAATCTGCACTAGTTTTGTGCGTAACTATTTAACTCAATTTTTATTTTATTTTTAAATTTTTTTTAAAAATATTATAATGAAAAATGAAATATTCATAAAATTATTTTTAAAAAAATCTTTTTTAAAATACTATAAAATATCATAAATATGTTCTTTAAAAAATGGTCAAACTTTTTACCCTTCTTTGACGAAAAATATGGGAAGTATAGTGGTGAAATGAATAATTTACTATAGTTTTATATTTTTTGCAAAAGTATTGTGCGTGACAAATGTCACTTTCCATTTGTTGAACTGCTTCATAACATGATGATATTGATTAAATGATAATAGTGTGGTGAAATGTTAACCATTATCATATGTTTTAATCTATGCTTAATAATAATCCTCATTGAATTAAAAGATAATTGTTGTTGTGCTAGACTCTTCGTAGTATGATTTATAATAGGACAAAACTTACATATACTTGCTTACTGCAGTTACTATTGTGTTCTAATTTTTAATGTAATAGTTGCACATCAAATAATTAATATTGTCATACACTCTCCGTGACTTCTACTATCAATAAAAGAATGTATTATGAAAATGATAATGTTGTTTATTAAAAAAAAATTATTTAAAGATTAAATGCTAATATACTTTAATAGTTATTTAATTCAAATAAAAAAACTATAACAAAAAACTGCATGTAGAAAACTTCAAAAATAAAATAAAGCTACACACACAAAAACTGTATATAAAAACTGCAAGAAAAAAAAACCGTAAAAAAAAATCCTGCACAAAAAAAAAAAACTGTACAAAATATTAAATAATTTGCACATAAAACTATATATAAAATCTGAACAAAAAAAATCACATAAAATAGTAATAGAAAAATGCAACTGAAAAATAATTATTATATACATAATTGACCTATAAAGTAAAAGAACTAACGAATGCAGGGACCACAATATAATTACACACACAAAAACTGTAGTTTTTATGAAACTGCATATGATAAATATAAAAAATAAAGGGATAAATATTCGTTGGTCGTTTACTTTTTATTTTTCTTTTTTTATTTTGTTTAATTTCAAACGCTGTTAAAAAATATGGAATAAATATTTATCATTGATAAATATAAAAAATTAGAGTTTTAACAAAACTACATAAATGATAAATATAAAAAATTACTGAATAAATATTTTTTGGTATTTTATTTTTTCCTTCTTCGAATTTAAAAAACTATTAAAAGATATGGAATAAATAATTCTCAATGATATATATAAAAAAATTACATAGGATAAATATTGTCAGTGATAAATATAAGCAAAATATTTCATAAATATTTTTCCCTAATATAAACAAAAACATATATTGTCAGTGATAAATATAAAAAATTACATAATAAATATTTACCACTAATACTTAAAAAACACGTGACAAATATTTATTATTAATAAATATTAAAAAAAAATGGGTCAATTTTTTGACATTAATAAATATGAAAAATATTGAATAAATATTTGTAATTAATAAATAAAATAAAATTTTTTGTTTAAAATTTATACAAGAGACGTGTAAAATATCAACTTAGTATCACATGTGCGATAGATGTTTCTTGGTAGTTGTATATTAAAAAGATTATGGAATGAGACTAAATCTACGTATACCTGAAGTTCTCATTCATTGAATTTATCTCTTTTTAGTGTGTTTGTTTGTGCATTGTGGACTATATGGTAAAAACAACACAATTTTTAAGAAAAGACGGACAAAATCAGGTGTCACACATTATCTTGTGGATTAAATATCAACTTCACTTTTCAGTATATTATTTGATATCCTTCAAGTATGAATATGATTCTTACTAAAATTGGATTAACAGATCAATATCCATAACAAAAAGAAATTGTTAGAGATCCATCATTGGAAATCCTACAGTTCTTATACAAGGAAAATCTACTCACACATGATGATAGTAAAATCAAAAATTAAATTTAAAAACATTGAAAATATAAAATAACATAATAAAATAGCATAATAAAAATAAAAAACTGAATATTAATGAAATTAGAAATTTGCTAAAAAAATTATAAGAACAAAAGCAAGGAGTAACAAGAAATTTGAGTAGGAATATGTGTTAAACTAAGTATTTTCTTCCCTTTTTATAGCCCTAGGTGTCTCATGGACTTTAATTACAAGAAATCATTAGAATTTCACAAAATAAAAATGGTTCAGAAGTTGAGCAGAATACGGTTGTAATGATCATTACGGTCGTACAATAATCCTTATCGCCTTGGTGTGGCAAATTCTCACTTTTCTCGTCCAACCATTATGATCAGGTCGTAATTATTATTGGAACTTCTTTTTTTCTTTCATCTTCTTAATTATGATGGACCATGACTGCACCACTTAATTTCAGGGCTCTTTGCACCAAGAATTTTCACTTATACCTTGCAAGCAAAACAAAACAAAAAAAGTGGTAAAACAAAATTAAAAACATCAAATTAACACATAAAAAAAAGCTGTAAAAACAGACAAATTATTACTTATCAAGTGTACCTACAAATATATTGTGACGTCAAAGTAAAACAAAGTAATAACAATGTTTAATAAGTGTATCAGGGTATGGAAAACATATATAATATATGTAAGACCCTTAAATTTTAAAATTAAATTCAGATTTGATTTTAAGGGTATTTTGGGAATATTGGTGTAATATTCAATATATGTATATTTTGTGTAAATATATATATATAATTAATTGTTTTGAAGTTGGAATTAAAATTATGGATGATGGATGAATTAATTTAATTTCGAGTAATTAAATTATCGGGCCGATTAATTAAGATATTTTCTGCTATTTGCGACGAAACGGATTAATTGCTGAAGGATCAGAAGATATTTTAATATAAGAGTTGGTGAGGTGGCCTAGATATTTGTGAAAAAGGAAACAATTCCTCTCTCCTCTGCTGTGTCAGTTGCATTTAAGTGGATACTTAAGTGAGAAGCTTTTCTTCTTTCCTCTGTACGACAGTTTCTGCTTTATCTTCTTCTTCTTCTAATTTTCTGAGTGTTGGTGAAGAAAAACAGTTTACTCAAAAGTCATCGTTCTGGAAAATCTGAGTGTCGAATCAGAAAGTTTCGAGTACGAAAGTCATTCCTCTTATCGTTACGGAGCTAAAGAACTAATTTTTGTAGCGGCGAACGCGAACGGGAGTATCGTCGGCTTTTGTCGCAGAAGCGTACGAGCTAAGGGAACGTAACTAAGGTAAGGGCACCTTCCAACTTTTTAGATTGCATTTAGGGCTGTAAATGCATGTGTGATGAATGATTATTGGTTTATGTTTGTGAAAAACATGGTGTTATGTTTTGGAAATCATTTTGTGTGTGCTGAATGATGATTCTGGTTCTGATTTTGTTTTGTTAAAAATCAGTGAGGTTATTCTGATTTGAGTGAATCTGTGTTTTGCTGGGTTTTGTTCAAACAATCTGTTGCTGATATTGGATGAAAAATGTTCTGAGTTGAGATTTTAAAGAGTGGTAATTATGATTCTAGGGTTGGGTTGGTTTTTCAAAGGAAAGGTTTTAAAAATGTGTTGAAGTTCCAGGAAATTTCACTGAATTTGAAGGTGTATTCGAATACGGCTTGAGTGTATTCGAATACAACCTGCAAGGCTTCTGTTTTCTTCAGATTTTCGAACTTGTATTCGACTACGACCCTCTGTAGTCGAATACTGATTTTCCAATTTTGCTTCTGAATTAGCTTCTGTATTCGACTACGACCCTCTGTAGCCGAATACAGATTTACAACTTTTGCCACTGACTTCGCATCTGTATTCGACTACGACAACCTCGTATTCGAATACAGAATGCTGATTTTTCACTGCTTTAGCTTCTGTATTCGAATACAAGGGAGCTGTATTCGAATACAGATTCGTGTTTTTCAGAAATTCAAGTTTTTAACATTGTTTTATAAACCTTAAGTGTTGGGGTACCTTGGGAAGGTTTGTGGTGATTAAAAATGGAAATTTGGTGATAGTTTGAAGTGGTGAGGATGAAGTTTTTGAGAATTTACTGAAGTTGTAGAAATTCTGATTTTTGTACTGTGACAGCCTCTGTATTCGAATATAAGGAGTCTGTATTCGAATACAGGATGTTGATTATGCCTTGTTTGGCTTCTGTATTCGAATACAATGAAGTTGTATTCGAATATAGATTCGTATTTTTGCCAAAAACCTCAGTTTTAATCACAGTTTTGAATCTTAACAGTTGGGGAAAAACCTTTGTTAATAAAGAGTGGAACTTTGAGGTAATGCAAAGTGTAATGCTTGCTTGAATGGTTAATCTTTGAATGTGTTGAGATGTTTTGAATAATGAGGAAAATGCATGAATTTTACTAAGGTTGCATACTGTTTTCCATGAAGTGAAACAATGCATATTCATGCATAGCATAGTCAGGTGGTACCCGCGATGGGCCACAGAGTAATGCGCATCCACGTGCTGATCTGTAGTGATTGCACGAGTGCTGATCTGTAGTGATTGCACTAGGTACTAATCTGTGATTGTACCTTGGTATATAAGTGTTGGTCAGATAAACGACTGCACTGGTACTGGACTGTAGTGTCTGTACCCTGAAATGCGCAGCCACGTGCTGATCTGTAGTGATTGCACGAGTGCTGATCTGTAGTGATTGCACTAGGTACTGATCTGTAGTGATTGTACCTTGGTTTATCTCAAACGTGCTGGTCTGTAGTGACTGCACGACTGCTGGTCTGTATGCGGCTGCACTGGTGCTGATCTGTATGCGATTGCACCCTGGTCATGAGGGCCGTTAAATTGTGTTGGTCTGTAAGCGACTGCACCTTGGTGATTCCAAGAATTTATGAACATGAGCATATACATATTGCATCGGAGTGTTTGAGCGGAGGGTCACGTTTTGATTTTATGTTGATGGTGGAAAATTGTTGTGTGAGTAAGTATTGTTTTGAAATCTGTAATTTTGGATGAATTGATGTTTGTGCTTACATCATGATTTTCGTACTTACTTGGTTGCTGTTTTGTAAAGTACAAATGACATGTATTTCAAAATTTAGCATCCTTATTTATCATCATGTACTATGAATATGTTTGATATTCTTGATATAATTGCTATGTGGTAATTGTTATTTTCGGTCGGTGACCCTTTACAATTATTGTGGAATTGGGCTTTACCCTCAGATGAGATTCAGAACCGTACCCCTGATGTTCATACTAACGATAGGGAACGTCGTTAGTTTCCCTTGATCTTTACTTGTGGGCTATGCAAAGAGATGAGCAGCTGAGCGAAGAAAAGACTTGTGAATATTGTAATGCTACTATAACTTATGGTATGATCAGAGTAGACTTATGTATATGGTTTTGAACTCAATGGTTGTAAATATTCATTTTGGAAATTATTGTAAAACTCTTCCGCACTCTGATAAATATTTTGATGTATCTTTATTTTAGTATATTATAAAGATCAAATTTCGATAAATATCTCATTCGATTTAATTGTGATGTTGCTGTTTTAAATTCCTTACTATTTTTGATTACGAAGTCGAATAATATTTAATTTGAATTGATTTCAATTTCCTTGAAACGTTATTCTGAAAACTCTTTGGTTTATTTATTCGTTTTTAAAAAAAAAAAATACATTCACGCTGTGTTTTAAACTCGGGGTGTTACAATATACATGGGGGATTGACCCCCAATTTATACTAGTTTTGAGCCTGAATTGTATGGTGATATTAACTTTTTAATTGGTTTGTTCGTTTGTGTTTTATCTTGATTTAAGAGTCGTTACAAATTAGTCACGATAAACGCTATGGAGAGTTTTCCTTATTCGAGTATAAAATGTTACTAATAGAACGGTTGTGGTTCAATTTAGATGAGGATTGACAATGTCCCCTTAAGACTTGCGTGATATGTTATCTATGGAGCTCAAAGCCCATTTGCTAACATGGAGTTAATGCTTCTCGCTTTGGGTGACGTTGACCCTTTGTCTTTCGTTTTTCAGTTAATTCATTAGGTTGAGTTCAAATAATAATGTCTTTTGTGACTCTGTCCTCTAAGGTTTGAAGATCAAACTTCAAATTAGATATATTTATTTATTGGAGGATGTAAGGTGAAAACTTCTAAGTCGTGCCATCTATAATAAGATTGCTTATGTTATGCTGGTAATTTTCACTTCACTTTCTTATGTGAAAATTACAGTCTATTAATAGAACTATCAAATTGGTTGGTTTGACCGGTCCCATTTTAGTCCAAAGAGTTCAATCACATGAATGAATTAGTTCAACCCAACCCACTTGATAATTGAGATGTAATTTATCAAGACTGATTTGCCAATGTGGCCTATCGCGCCAAAAGATCAGCTTGACCCATTTTACTTTCGATGTTATCCTATATATTTTCATTTAAAAATAAAATTATAACACAAAAACACTTTCAAGTATCATAGACCACAATAAAGATGATAAAATAAAATTATAACACATAATACCCCACAAATCAAGTAAGAAATGTCCCACTTAGTTTAGAGTTCTTCCTCACAAATTACCTCAAAACTTGTGATGAAGTTTTCCGATAATGTTAAATGTACGCTACTTTACCGGAAAAAATTTTCTAAGTTTTTCGGTAGAAGCCTTTTGTACCGGAAAACTTGGAAAAAAAATTTCAGTAACTTCCGAAAAACTTTTACGTACTGGAAATCTTGTTTTTTTTTTCGCAAATCTTTTGAAGGTAAAAAAAAAGTGAATTTTAATTTGATAAAATAGTAAAAAAAAATGAAGAATATATTTTACATTTTGAAAATTTTGTGAAAATATAAGTATAACTATGAGAGTATAGAGTAAAACTTTTCTTTTTTTTTTTATAGCTCGGTCTATACTAAAATCTGGACCAACACAATCCGGCCCGTTAGAGTGGTCCATTCTAACATCTCTATGACCTGTATAGCTTTCAATTTTCAACGGTGATTTTAGGATCAATTTTGTAGATTTTCTATTGACCTCGTGGTTTACGATAATTTAATTTAATAGGTCACATGTTCCATGATAATTCAATAAAAAAAAAGGTGTTACTTTAAGAATACGTTTAAGAATAAGTCAACGATCAATATTGATTTTTTTTATAAAAAAATATTTATTTATGCAAATTGAAAGAATAAATTGATGGAAAAGAATACCAATTCAAAAGTTGCAAAAATCAAAAATTATGAATTCAAAACATTAAGGTAAATATTAAATAAATAAAAACCCTACAATTGTGATAAAAACAAAAGTGTTTGGAATACTCATTTTTTCGAATTAATATTAATGACACCAAAGACATTGATTGAATATGAAATTGATCGAAACTAATTTTAAATCTGAACCTAATGAACACAACAACAAGACGTGAAACTTTACACCAAGACAACTAATAAACTATGTCGCATTCAAACGAAGAAATCATAGACAAAACGCGAAAGAAAAATTCAATTTATGTATAAACTAAAAGAAAAATGATTTAGAGAGAGTAATCTCAATACATAAAATATCCTAAACCAACCTAGAGAAAGAAGAAAAGAGGAAATTTGATAAACCCTAATGGGTGGCAGCAAAAGAGTAGACAAATGACAAATCATAATTATTATGGGATTTCTATGATATATTTGAAAATTAAGATGTTTTTGTATTGTCAAATTAAATTTTTAATAGTTAAATGACATATCATCCATGAGTAAGTTTAACTATATTTTAGATTTAACAACACTACATTTTTAAGTTTTATCTTTTGAGTATATTTTAAAATGATGCATTTTGTTATAATTTTAATTAAAATTAGAATATTAAAATCAATTATGAAAATAACTTATTAGATTACTGATGTTAAAATTGAATAAATAAATATACAAAAACTCTTAATTTAGTCAACTTTGATAAATACTATAATAATGCCAATGTGAATACATAAGACAAAATTACTATTCAAAATATTTATAGTACCAATACACATTTTTGTATAGCATCGTAGAACTTGTATATGATTATTATTATTATTGATAAAATATAATATATTATTTTATGTGTCTCTATGATACTTCCTCCATTAAAAGTCAATAGAAGTTGTAATTTTTATTGCTCTTTTTGTCTTAATATAACTTATCTATTTATTAAAAAAATTATCTAATAAAAATATTTGACACTTTCAATTCTTAAAATATTAATAATATTTTTATTTATATTCTCTAATTAATAACACATGCATCACTCTTAATTCAACATCTTTCATTTTATATTTACAAAAGTGTTAAATACACCAATACTTGATAAAAGTAATTTAGTAAAAATATTATTTTTTTCTTTTATTTATATATTTTTTTAATTCGTGTAAAATAATTAACTATTTCTATTATTGGGACATGGTGAGTACTAAAATTTATGGGTTTTAAAAAGATGGTAACGTATTTTAGATGGATTTTTTTTGACAAATATTTAAGATATTTTTAAACAAACTTATTATGTTAAAAAAATTTCCTAAGAATTTCATCGAAATCAATCGTTGAATTGTTTATCTTTTATAGGATTAAATAAGTTTTTAATTTCTATAAATTTTAAAATTTTGATTCTTTTATAAACAAAATCACATTTTTTAATTTTTATAAAATTATCATATAAACATTTTTAATCTATATTTGAATGTTTAAATGATTTATTTGCAAGTATGTTTAGAACATTATAAAAATTTATCTACAAAAAATATATCAAAATTCAATTTCTAGATCTATATTTTCCTTACTATTTATCTTGTGTATGTGACATTTAAAATTTTGATATTTAATTTATCTCAAGGTGAAAAAATCTAAATTTTTGTAGAGAATTTTTTTATAATACTGTATACATTCATACAAAAATCATTCAAAAATTTAAACAATTAATCATATTTTGTTCGAACAAAAAATAAAACCGCTTATCAGATAACCTTATAAGAATTAAAAAATATGATTTTTTTAATTAAAACTAAAAATATGAACTTTTAAAAAAAAATTAATTTTTGAAGAGACTGAAAATTTATTCAACATATTTTATATCTATGGTATAGTCTATGCCATATCTCTAGCTTCCAAATTGTTAAAAAGAGCTCCAATCTCCAACTGTCTCCAATTTAAAGATTCAGTGGTGATTTGAAGATCAATTTTATGTTTTTTTTTATTGATTTGGTGTTTAAGACGATTTAATTTAATAGGTCGCATGTTCCATGTTATTTGATAATAAGTCAATGAAGATTAAAAAAAACGTCGCGTTAAGAATGCGTTGCAGAAGATGATTGATATATATTGGCAAAATATGCATAATAATTATTTCGTAAGTTGTAAAAAATAATAATTGTATCCTATAAAAAGGATGGATAGCAATAGCAATAGATTGAAGTAAAAATATATAAGAATGGAATATTACGGTGTTGTGGGTTTGGTATTAGCCGTTTTGGCATGGATGTGGTTGGGAAATCATAGACATAAGCTTCCACCTGGTCCAACATGTTACCCAATTGTTGGAAATATTTTCCAACTAGCAAGGTTGTCATCAACACCACCACATGAATCCTTAGCAATACTTGCTTCTAAACATGGTCCAATCATGACACTTTGGTTAGGTTCAATGTGTACAGTTGTTGTCTCCTCCAGTGAAGCAGCTCGTCAAATGTTTAGAAACAACGATCTTGTTCTTGCTGGTAGGAAGATTTATGAAGCCATGAAAGGTAGTTATGACAATGGTGTTATTGAAGGTTCTCTCATTACTTCTCAATACAACTCACACTGGCGCATGTTGAAACGTTTGGGTACTCATGAGTTCTTTGTCACTAGTCGCTTAGATGCTATGCGTGGTGTGCGTGCAAAATGTATAGATCGAATGCTTAATTTGATAAAAAATGAATCTATTAATTCTCATTGTATTGATGTTGGTAACTTCCTTTTCACCATGTCTTTTAACCTCATTGGGAACCTTATTTTTTCAAAGGATTTATTAGGTCCTGGAATGGAAATGGAAAGAGGTGCTAAATTTCATTACCATGCTGTTAAGATTATGGAGTATACTGGTAAACCAAATGTTGCTGATTATTTCCCAATATTGAGGTGGCTTGATCCACAAGGTTTAAGGAGAAACACAAAGTTTCATGTTGAAGAAGCGTTTGAGATAGCAGGATGGTTCATCAAACAAAGAATGGAAAGTAACAACAGTAATGATGGAAACACCAAAGACTTCTTGGATGTGTTGTTGCAGTTTCGTGGAGATGCTAACAGTGGTCCCTACAATTTTACTTCTAAAACTATTAACGTCGTTGTCTTGGTAACTCCCTTACCTCACTTTTGTTGCTTCATAATCTACCTATACTCGCTGTCATCACATCATCAACTCACTATTTAACAAACAAAAGTCAACGATCCCTTCCATTTTTAATTAATAATTATTTTTTTTAAATTGGATTGTAGGAAATGTTCACTGCAGGGACAGACACGACCACAAGCACAATAGAATGGGCAATGGCGGAGCTTCTGCACAACCCAAGAACGCTAAAGAAAGTGCAAATGGAACTAAGGAGCAAAATAGGGAAAATTGAAGAAAAGGACATTGAAAATCTTCCCTACCTCAAAGCAGTTATCAAGGAGACGTTGAGACTTCACCCACCGCTTCCTTTTTTGGTTCCTCACAAGGCCATGGACTCTTGCAACATTCAAGAATACTACATTCCCAAAGAGACACAAATTTTAGTGAATGTTTGGGCGATTGGGAGGGACCCCAAAGTGTGGGATGATCCCTTATTGTTCTTGCCAGAAAGGTTTATGGAGCCAAACATGGTAGATTACAAGGGACAACATTTTGAGTTTATACCTTTTGGTTCGGGTCGAAGAATGTGCCCGGCAATGCCACTTGCCTCTCGTGTGCTTCCAATGGCACTAGGCTCCCTTCTCCAATCCTTTGATTGGATATTGCCTGATGGCATTAAGCCGGAGGAGATGGACATGACAGAGGGAACTGGAATAACACTGAGAAAAGCCGTTCCTTTGAAAGCCATACCTGTGCCTTACAGAGGAGGAACTCCTGTCCCAGTTGCAGATGCAGGGGAATAAAACATCCAACTGATAGCTACAAGTTAAAAAATAGTGCTTAAATTACTTGTTGCTGTTTAGAATCATCACCATGCACAGATGCTTACCTGTTTTTCTGTGTTGGTTTGCTACACCAGTAGTGAATTAGAGTTCATTGATTTCTGCTCAATTTGAAGCCGTTCCTTTGAAAGCCATACCCGTGCCTTACAGAGGAGGAACTCCTTTAAAAATAACACATGAAAGATTTGCCAATTACATTTTCCTTAATTTCATGCACACTAGATAGTCTCTTAGTACGTGTGCCAGCCCACAGCAATTTTATGTACTGTCTTGCCATTTCTGTTTGATGAATCCCAGCCTTCTGCATCACTTTTTTAACCTTAGTCTTGCCATATTCAACCAGAGTTAGCAAAATAAATACGGAAATTTTACTTCCATTCACACACGGATCCAGGGAGGTTCAACTATAACTAAGAAAATGTTAAACAGCAACTTGCATCAAGTCATTCAGTATTAAGTCATTTCCTTTTAAATTCTTATTTTTCGCAAATGTTTCACCAACATAAGCAAACATAGCCATATAAGTACTAATATATAATCCTTCAGATGAATTCATACATTCAGAGCCATAAATGTAATTCTTCATCCCCACCCCCTAAAACGTTCATAAACCAATTACATGTTGAAATGTAGAGTTTTCCAAATCAGGTATACTAAAAAATTGCCATATTCACAAGCTGATCACCTTAAAGTGTTACTTAAAATAGATGTCAATTGAAGCAACATTCCAAAAACCCATAAAAGGGAGATGTACAATGCATTATAAGCAATTACATAATAAAACCAGCCTTCAAATAGCATTGTAATTTAAAGGATCTACAAATATTTACATGCTCTATACATAAGAAAAACTCAGTTTGATATGCTGAGCAAAACATAATAAAGTACATTCTAAATTGACCCATACCGTTAGTCAAAAAACAAAAATCCTGGACCTAGTATGCAATTTCTTACTGCAGTTTACGTTTACACCGTCGGATTGCAGCAGCTCTAGAAGCAGTTTCCTTGTCACAATCAGGAGATTCTTCCACAACACTTTCCTCCTGCAGAACCCGTCCACGGTTCCGGGATAGCTTCCTGATAGGAGTCACAGCCAAAGCTGGTGGGGAATTGTCAGCATTCATCTCTGCCTCAGGGTCAACCACAGTGCTGTATTGACCCCTATGTGGCATTAGCTCTTTGCCATCAGGAACAATATCCTTCATTATCTGAAATTGATGTCAATGGAGTTACATATCTAATCATAATCTAATGTTTAGGAATTCAAATGAACATAGTAATGTATTATTTGAAAGCATAACTTCCATACAAATTAACAGTGTAAAAAATGTGTATGTTAATTTGCAGTAAAAAAAGCAAAAGCTAAAGTCTGTTAGGCGCCAATTCTTCATATTTCCTTTACTCCTCTGAAGACTGACTATTGGTTGAACAAATTTCTATGCAAAGTAGAATAAATTACTATCTGTTTTTCCTATCTAAACATCAATGATACAGTTTTCCTAAAATGACAGCTCCACCTTACAAAAATTCCATCAATATTCATGATATGCCCTTAAATTTTCTCTAAACAAGAAATGGTGGCATGTTCATACCTTCCAATCTTTGTAATCATATCTGAAGACAAAATGAGTATAAGAAACTTCTTTTGACATTACAGAATTGGCAGCAGGAGCATTTTTAGGTGCTGAAAAAATAAGATAGCATATATCTGATGAGTACAGACGGTGCAAAAAATAAATCAGAAGCAAACATATTTACACAATAGTGACAGCAGCAAGTCTTACAAACATAGTGTACACGCTTATCGTCCATACTGATTTCAGCACGACCATCTTTGACTAAGAATGAGAGGGCAAACAAGTTTTCCACTGTCTGAGCAAAAGAAAATCTGTTCAAAATCATATGTTCAAGTTGGACCTTTTTCTTATTCCTTAATATGTCAAACATGATTGACATGTTTTTGTCAGTATCAGTTTTTTCCCCTCCCTCAGTCTCATCCAGCTGCTTCAAACAAACAAATAAGCACCATTACATACCAAAAAACTAGTTGAAATATACAAATGACAGAAAAAATGATTCCCAGTCTGTATTGCAATTGGAACAACCAACCAACCAACAAAACAACTATTGAGTTGAACATTGCAAAAGTAAAGTAGGGACCTTCGTTTTATTCACATACAAACAATGAAGTTCAGGCTTTTTAGTTGTATGGGAAAAAAAAAACAATTAGCAAAAGTGAAACCAATCTAAAGCATTATCATATGAGTTAAATTAAATGAAATGGTATCAAACCAAGCATAAGGAGCAAGTGAATGTTACCTGTTCAGGCCTGGCAGTTATAGTTGAAGGAAGAGCAGCACGCTTTCTAGGCACTGCAGTTTTGCGCTGTTTCAACTGATTTTCCATGGGACCAAGCCTTCAAACAATAAAGGAAACAGTAAGATAGAGAGTAGTAGTATATAAAAGGCAGTGAGTAAAGAAAGAGAAATACATTGTAGAAGAGCCATGAACCATGAGGAAAATGGGAGAAACAGAAATGCCGAGTTTCTGCCAGTTAATAGAATCGTTGGGTGGATGTGCATAGTGTTTGAGAAGAGATGAAACAAACTGAGAAGGAGTGACTCCTTCGTTGACAAGAGACTTAACGGATCCAAGTAAAGAGCGTGTGAGATCGAGAAGAGCTTCGGCATCAGCAACCTGCTCTCGAGGTTTCTTAACTTGGTCGTGTAACTTGTCGAACTCGTTGAGGATTGAATCGAACTTGTCAGAATCAGTGTTAATCAAATCATCCTTTTTCTCTGTTGGTTACCATTAACTAGGGTTAGTTCATGTATTCTTCTTGTTATTGTTATTGTTATTGTGAAAATAATAAATATAAAAATATAAATACCATTGATGAGAGACTTGAGTTTGAGGAACTCGGAGCGGATGATTCTGCGACTGCTGGTGTCCTGATCATCAGAGGCGGCGTCGTTTTCATTGAGACGTTCTCTTTTCACGCGTCGTGAAACTTGTTCCTCTTCCTCCTCCTCCTCCTCCTCCTCTTCGCTGTTGTTGTTGTTGACTTTGCGCACCATTCTTTAAACCCTAACAACAACAACAACACTGATACTGAATGAACCCTTTGAATTTCAATTCAATTAAATGAAAATCAAATATACAGTATCTTTTTTTCCAATTTGAATTCCAATCTCTTTTATCAAAAAACAATTGGAGGTTACATTTCCCGCCGCTCAAATTCAGTTAACCTACCTTTATTTTCGTTCTTTATGTTTTTACTTTTCACCGCCGCACTGCAATATAGGCTTCCTTATTTGCCCCATAACATGCGGATCTCATCCAAAGGAAACCCGTCGCTAAATTTTTAGGAAGCTTTCGAAAATTTACCTTATACCCTCAAATTTAACATTTACCTCTACAAATGTAAAAAAAATATTTTTTTTCTCTCATAAAAGTTCGTAATTTTTCAGATAATTTAATATTTCAGTAAAAATAATTTTTTTTTTCAATTTTGTCGGAAAACATTTTTTTAAGTTTTTCCGTGCACAAGATATACTTTAGAAAACTTGAAAGTTATATTCTAGAAAACTTGACAAACGTTTTTCGAGCATTCACGTATTGACTTCGATTCTGACAGAAGCGAAATGAGACTTTATTACGTAGATAGACAGAAGAGAGCTTAGCTGGCTTGACCCATACAAAAATGTTGAGTTGATGAAAATAAAAATCTTTCCAATTAAAATATTTTTCTGTTGATGTAGTCTTTTCCTCTGTTATGCTCCCCGGAAAAAGGCAAAGCGGAAATGGAATAAAAAAGAAGAAAGCTGGTAGATTAAGGCTATCCTAGTAGCGTAAATTCCGTCCCTCCCAGTTCACATGTGTAGTTGCGGGCGGGTAGTTCACCTTTTTCTCCGATATTGATTTAGTGTTAAGTGTACCGCTTGTTTCCAAAAATCTTTTTTTAAGTTTTTCAACATTTCTGGAGTATAACATATACCCTTTTATGTTTTTGCAAGATTGTGTACTAAAAAACTTATGAAAAAATTTTTCGCTAAATCTCTTATGTACCGGAAATCTTGTGAAAAGTTTTTAAGTAGTATACATTTTGAAGTTTCTGTACCGGAAAATTTTTTTAAAGTTTTTTAATATAAATTTTCTATACCGAAAAACTTTAGTTTTTCAGTAAACTTATCTGTACCGGAAATCTTATAAAATATTTTCCAAAAAACTTTAAGTGTTTGGTATAAAAATATTTAAATGGTAAAAAATAAATTTGAATTAATAAAATAATTAAAAAAATAAAAGGTATACTTATTATTTTTAAAAATTTGTGGTGATATAATACAAATGTAGAGATTGAGTAAATTTTTCTATACCTTCACATATACCTGTCAACCTTTAAAGCCCTTTAAAGCATATGAAATACATTTTGTATAAAAATATAGTATAATCTATATATGATGTAAAAGGTGGGGACTTGCGAACATATCATTGGACGAAAACTCTACAAATACTTCATAAAAGATGTGTACATATATTTGGTGATGATGTTAGATCTAGACTCTTCTATTTGATGTATTCTAGTAATTGAAATATTTTTATACTCTCTTTAATAATATATCACTTATAAAAAATATTGCTTTGTGATATATTTCGTTATGATGTTGTTTCGTGACAGAATGACATCCAGGAATTTTTTTATTTTATCTTTAATTTCAATCTTACAAACTTTACCGCTTAGGATTTATTTGTTTGAAAACTTGGATTTTGTTTTTTTCACTTCCGCACTCGACTAATCAAAAATAATCTATACTCGCTTTCATTTTCATTTTTAGCAGGTGTGAAATTTAGATTATTCTCTTTAACGCAACACGTTTTGGGTTTTTCTGCCTACACCCACACCGATTCATATATATAAAATTATAAATTTAAAAATCATATATATTATAATAATATAACAAAATAATAATTATTAGACAATAATAAAATTAAAAAAAATTGATAGAGATGAGATTTTAATTTTTAATATATAAAAAATATTAAATATATTTAATATGTGCATATATAAAATTTAAAAATTACAATAATATTACTAGCGCGGAGGGTGCAAGGTGAACATCAACACATCTGCACTCGCCCTCACATCCGAATTTTAATTTAGAGGAAAATCTGCATCTGCACTCAATCAAAGCGTATTTTTTCCACCTAAATCAATACAGTTTTGGGTGAGTACCCGCAAATATAGGTTATATTGTCATCCCTAATAATATTATATGTATTTCATGTTATCATTTTTCATTGTAAATGACTTAGTTTACTCTTTTTATTTTCCTTAAATAATTTAGTGAGGAATAGGGAATATATTTTAGTTTTAATTTTTTATTTTCCTTAAAGAATTTAGTGGCGAATGGCGAATACATTTTCTCCATAACTAAATTACAAATTTTATAGATAATAAATATAATGTAAAAGTTTTTTATATTAAAGAGTAAAAATAAAAACATTTTTTAATTGTAAATGGGGTCACGAATCTAACATGCGGTGTAAAATAAATATTTATTGTTAATAAACTACAATGAACTTTAATGGAACGCATATGTTGTTGTGAGTCAAGATAAAAAAACATCAAGCTCAATTAAAGTGAAATTCAACTCCCAAAGATTGTATATTAATGAGTTTTAGTGTAGCTTTGTTATTTACATTAATTTTATGTATTTATATATTGGAATCTATACAATGAGTTTAATTTTGGGACATTGATAACATAAGTATGTGTATTAGACTGTCAATTAATTATAAATGTATACATAATTAAACATTTCAATTTTAATTCTGAATATTATAAAATTCATACATAAGATAATTTATTTATATTTTTAAAAATATTTATCCTCAAATTATAAAAATTATTATATAAAAAACCTTAAAAAAAAATAAAACCTGTATGTCAAATATTATTTCTAAGACATTATATGTTTACTTAATTTTATTTTTTTTAGAATATGTTTACTTACTTCTCTCATGTAAAATATTGATTCTTATGTATCATATTTTGTCTATAGATGAAAGCATAATAAATTAGTGTCGCATTATATATATATATAT
>JBBPBO010000001.1:224241-240674 GCA_037974295.1 Cicer cuneatum | reverse complement strand
ATGCTTAACCTGTCACATATTATAACTTTTATAATCTATGTCTCATATAAAGGGAAGATTAAGTTTCAATGTTATCTTTTTTCTAATTTTTTTCATTTAAATAATTTAATTTATAATTTTTTTTTACTCAATCACATAAATAATTTTTTTTAAATAACTGTATAATTTTGTTACTTTTTTTATTTTATTTGACAAATATTAACCATTGAGATACTTAGTAAAAAATATATTTATATAATTCATATTATTGGTTAGTAATGCAAAATAGAAAACAGATTAACAAATAAAAAATTGAAACAGGTTCATGGTGAAATATATATTTTCTTAGAAAAGAAAAAAAACTTAAATTAATATGATATACTATTTTAAAATGACCATCACAAGCATGGTATATGTAGCAGACAAATTTGAAATAAATTTTTTTAAAAATGGTAAAAGTTGTTTAATGTGTTTTACTCGTACTCTTAAGTTTTAATTTTCGTTGAAAGAGATACCATACTTAATTTCTGACATAACTCAAATAATATTACATTTGGTGAAGAGAATTTTTGGAAAACTAACAAAACATGTACTTAAGAATGAAAAAAATTTCAAGAATTGTTTCGTAATTTTTGTTTACGCTGGATACTATTTTTGTGCATATTCTTATATCATAATTTCATATAGCTTAGAATATAAAGTATTGTGGATGTCATTTGCATGATCAAAAAATTTGTTTAATAAATTTATGTTTGGAACGAAGGAAAGAAAAAGAAAAAGAAAAAGAAAAAGTTAGAGAAGAAAAATAAAAGATTTATATAAAAAAAATTTCATCTCCTTTGTTGCACATTGAAAATGGATAAAAAAAAAAGTATATTTAGTGAAATCAACTCAATCTTTTTTTCTCCTCAAATTGAAAATAAAATGTATCAAATTCATCGATTAATATAAAATGACAACTACACATCTACTTTATTTATTTTAATTTTCTTTTCACCATATCTCAATTTTTTGTAAAGATATTTATGTCATTTTAGAAAAATACTTATTTCTTTCATCTCATATTTTCATTTATACCAAACTATTAATCAATCATTTCGTTTTCTACTACTTTTCCCTTCTTCTCGCCTTCTTTCCTTTCACTTTATTTCCTAAACCATACAAAGTGTAAAAGATTATGATTACAATGTTAAAAAACTAAAATAATGTTATTACAATTAAAATAGAAATGCACCAATTTAAAATACCGTTTTAAAAAATTTACGTCAATATAAATGAAAACGTTAATTTGATGTTTGCTGCTTGCTAAGAGTAAAATATGATTTGCTGTGTATAACAATTAAATGAATTAAAGATAGACTATTTTTTTTCATTAATTATTATTAAAAATAATCGATTTAAAAAAATCTGAAATCAAATACATTTGTTTATAGTTTAGATTAATGGATGTAACGATTACCAAGAAATTAATGAAAAAAATTAGTTTTTAAAATAGTCTAAAATTAATCCTTTAGCCTCATTTAAAAAGATATTCATTTTTTATTAATGTATCCTTAACAAAGTGACATTACATGTGTTGTGACCACTATTTGCATTGACAGATGGACAATTGTAATTAAACAACTAGTTACATCTCTATAGACATGATCAATGATGGACATGGAGGCATATACATTGTACAATATTGTATGCAACTAATAAAGTATCAACACTTGTTTGATTATTCATTCCATCTCATGATATTTTTTTGTGATTTCTGAACTCAGATGCATGTTATTATACATTAAGAGACACACATTCTTCCTCAACAAGAAGGGACAATTGGAGAAAAGTAAAAGGACAAATTGAGTAAAACTACTATTTCTTCAGTTAATACTTACACCAAATAGCCTCCACATCATTACACTCTTCAATCATTTTTTATATTGTTTCCACAAACACAAAAGTGCATGTTTTTTTGGGGATAACAAGCCTATTAAGTTTGCCAACATCACCAGGTGTTAATTCATTTTATTGTGTTGGAATTATATAACTGTAATCTTTAACAGAAATAAATAGAATCTTAATAACAAATGTTCTGCTAACCACCCAACCTCATAGTATGCTGGCCAAATCATTTTGTAATGCAATTCATTTACATATTGTAATATTATCTATTCAAATGAAACATTAATTAGATAAATACATATTTCTGATATTATCAGATGCCAACTTTATTATTAACTTTACATATATCAGATGCCATAAAACTATTAATGGAAAATGAATGTACAAGGTCAATGGTGACTGGTGAGACTTTAAATCAGCTCAAACCCACTTCTGCTGCTGTTAAACTTTACAATTAACATCATCAACCAGCTCCTCTTGGCCACCCTCAAAACTAATACTCTTGTACCATTTAGCACAGAACAAGTATAACACAAAATCAAAAGCAACTATCCCTGCAAGTAGGAAGAAAAACCTATCCATGTGTCCTGTGTTAAGGTTATCTGGAATCCAACCTTTGTCATGTCCTTTTGCAGTGATTTTCATAATCACGTTCACCAACATGCTACTCATATAGTTTCCAAGTGAAATTGAAGCCATACAAAGTGAACTCCCAAAACTTTTTATACCATCTGGAGCTTGTCCATTAAAGAACTCCAATTGACCAACATACATGAAAACCTCTGAAGCACCAACCAAAACATACTGTGGAATTTGATAGAATATGCTCATTGAACTACACTTTTGTCCTGGAATAATATGTCTCAGCCTTGCTATCTCTGTCATACCTGTCATATAGATTTACTAATTTATATTTTTTATACAATCAAAGCATTAACTAAATTTGTTTGTTTTTACCTGATGCAACCATTGACAACATTCCAAATATTAAGCCAATTCCCATTCTTTGAAGCTCAGTAAGTCCTTTTGGATTACCACTCAATCTTCCAACTACTGGAACAAGGATTTGGCGATAAATTCCAGTGAATACAAGGACACTACAGATGTCAAATGCAGACATGCTTGCTGCTGGTAAACGGAATTCTCCTATTCTGGAGTTCATTGCATCTCCTTGCTCAACAAATAGTGAAGCCATTTGTGTAAATACAATTGAGTATGTTATAGTGCATAGCCAAACTGGTAGCATTCTTAACACGCATTTCGTTTCCTCAACTTGTGTCACAGTACAAAGCCTCCATGGATTGTTTCTACTATGCTCATCATCATTCTCTGTAATTGTTGCTGCTTTGTCCATGAATCTGCCCCCGCCCATCGCGGACAAAATTAATAAGTTTCAAATTTTTAGTACAACAATACAGAAACATGGATGCTTATAATAAAAAAAAAAATAAACAATGCATATATTTAGTTTAAATAGCTTACTTCAAATCATCACTATGCAGGATCTTTCTACAACCTTTTATGGCAGATTTGGAGCCATTGACCTCAAAAAGTTTGTCTGGCTTAGCAGGAACAACATTCCATTTCCTAACAACAATGGTAAATACCTGAGCAATCCTTGCCACAGGGTTTCCTGATGGCTTAAAATATCTATATATTGGAGATCCTGATAAGAAACACAAAAGTGCTATGACAGCAGAGATCAATGATACTAAGAAACCCATTGTCCACTTCCCTGTATCCTCATAATACACTAACACAGTATTGGAGAACAAAGATCCAAGATTGAGTGAAAAGTAAAAATAACAAAAGAAAGCTAGTTTTAAACTCCTCTCTGTTGGATTTTTCTCATCATATTGGTCAGCACCAAAGGTTGCTAAAGTTGGTTGGTGTCCTCCATAACCAAATGCAACTAGATATATAGACAAGTAGAAAATGTATCCTCCAATTGATGATGCTGGTTTACAAGGAGTGTGTTCATCACCACAACCACTTGGGTTAATCAAGAAACGCCATGATGACAAAGTAGACAGTGCCAACCCCTATTCATTCATTCATAACTTTTGTTAGATAATTATAAAAAATTCAAAAACCAATAAAAGTAAATTAAATATATATATATATATATATATACCAACCAGAACAAAGAAGAGTTGAAAGATTGTGCAAGTTAAGTAACGACCCCAATAAGAGTCACTAAGAAATGCTCCAATCAATGAGAACATGTAAACTGTTCCTGTCCATTTGCTAACATTATTAGCAGCTTCAGCATTGTCTTGACCAAGAACTCTAGTTAGGAACAAAACCAAGTTCACTCCAACTCCATAGAAAGCTAAAGTAGCTAGTGCTTGATTCACTGCATTAATTAATTCATTTTTCAATAATTGAGCTAGAGACTAGAATCAAACAAAACAAATAAATAAATAAATAAATAAATAATGGAGCATTTCGTTAGTACCAAGCAATAGGGTTGCAGCTTTTGTGCCTCCTCTTTCCTTCTGATTCATTATGCCACTTTTTTCCATAACTGCCTCCTCCTCTAAGTGATTTTCATCTCCTTCCATTACCTATTAACATATTTATTTATTTCAAAACATTTGGCCTTTCACCATCTCTTACTCACACATCTTTTCAACTAAAAAAGGGAAAATAAACATACTAGCGTGTCTATATATATGAACAAAACAACAAAATAAATAAGAACATAGGAATTAACTTTTAGTTTTTAGAATGGTTAATCGCAACTATATTATTACAAAAATGCTAATTGATTGTGATTGATTCACTGTAGGTGAATGGATATTTTATTTATATGCACATAAAAATTATAAATAATATTTAGATTCATCCTAAATGTAATTTGTGATTAGTAGTAGGTAACAAGTTTTAACAAATAAATAAATAAAAAATCAACGGTGGTGTATAAGAATTCACACGTAAAATTAAAAATTAACTTAACATCAAAGCAAAATATTACAAGAGTTTAGATGCTTCAAATATTGAATTTTTTAATGTTTACGGTGGTGATTAGAAAGAAGGTTGGAGTGCTAATTATTCCGATAATGAGTGATAATAATGAGAAGTTTAAGATATTTGTTTGTTAAGTCTTTGATCATTATATATAATTTATTATATTGTAATCAATTTTTTTTATCATGGTATGAAAATTGTGAGATCGATTTTGATTTTATGTTGGCTAAGTAAGATCAGTTCAGTAACAAAAATATATGGTCCAGTCTACGTTACATCTACTATATCAATTTTTTTTTTAAATAGAGAAGATTAATATTTTTTTTTATAAGTCTATTTAATTAAATATAAGTCACACTGCGGACCACAAAAATAACCTTTTGACCAATCAAACTAGCATGACATATTTAAGTATATATGACTAAATTTTTCATTATTATATTAAAATTTGTATTTGCTAATCATTTAAGTATTTGAAGCATTTTAACCTACATTAACATTTTTATGTATTTAGATCATATAATTTTAAAATAGAATTCTATGACATCATTTAAACTAAACTAAAATGTATGTTAAATTCCAAAATGAAGTTTAATCTCATTGGTATTTTGATTGTAGTCTATTTAAAGATATATCAACTTATTTATTTTAAAATATTATAAAATAATTATTCAAACAAGTTAGCAAATCATACTAACCTTTAAAAAATATTAAACTTAGACCTAAAAATAAATTTATGACAAATAACATGCAACACCTGAACTTACATCTTAATATTTTTTTATCAAGACATACTTAAACCTTAAAAAATCTGATTCTACGTAAACCTTAAAAAATCTAATTCTACCTAAACCTATATCCACCCTTAATTAAAGGTGGCCATATGTCCAATTGAATTCAATGACTCAATAAATTCAAACTTATCTAATATAAAAAAAAAATAAGATTGATTTGTATTTTTTTTAAATAAGGTTGGTTTAAATTATTATTATTATTCTTGGGCATGTTTGCATAGATTATTAAAAAAATTGATTTTTAATGGAAACTCGAGGAAATCAACACGAATATATTTATATAATGCAAGTTTTAATATTTTTCCTATAAAAGTGCGCTTAACTTAATCAACTAATTTAATCATAAACAAATATAGAAAAAATATGTAATTTGGAAGTAAACTAGTTACTTTCATTTGGAATCCTTCTAATTTCTAATTAATATTGTTTGTTGCCTTTTCACACCATTCTACTAAATACATATAATATAATGTTGGTCTTTGTTACTTTTGTTATTGCAAATTAATTTAATGTATCATTTAATTTGCAAGTTATATTCTAGAATCTAAAGATAATTAATTTTAACATATATATGTTGAGCCTATTAATTTTTCATTGACAGAGTAGAGTACCTTTGGTTGGTGCATTATAATTAATATTTGGGGAGTTAACACAGAATGAATTGTTCAATCATCTGCAGAGCCTGCCTGCCAATTAACAATATGGTGATTAATTAAGACAAGAAGAAGTGTCATCAATTGAATTTTGTTACTACTATAAAGTAAGACATCTACAGCTAATGCGCAAAACTACTTTAATGCATAAAGAAAAGCACTCACGATTAAGGCGTGGATCGAGAATCAGAATGAATTAGTATAATAAGTTAAGATGGAGAAAATCTTGAATTATAACATGCAATGCAATGCAATATATAGGAGAGTTGGGGAAGAAAGAGATATCATTTTCAAAGTAAGCAATTTATTATTGATGTAGCCTTAACTTAACTAAAAATATGGAGAGTGAAAGCGAAAGATATCTTAAATGAAAGTGACAATACTTTAGTAGTATGTGGACACTATTCATTCCGAATTTGCTATCCCAATTTTCATTCATCACATTATATGTCCATTGCCATGTGCTTTCTCTTTTGGTCAATATCTAATCTAACTCTGCAAGCTACCAAATTTCTGTCATGAAAACATTACACATATATGAGTATGATCCATCCATCCACAGCTAGCTAATTGCTTGAATTATGCAAGCTCCTGCAATTAATACCTGAGGACCTACCACCCATATACTATAAACATACACACCAGGGGAAAGGGTAACTTCCCAAACAAAATACCAACCCTTTTCTTCATACCCTCTCGCTTGGGACAACAATTTGAGTCCAATTCAATTGTGACTTTGCCGTTTAATTCTCTATCTTTCTCTTCATTTCTCTCATCTCTTATCACATCATTCTCTCTCATCCAAACAATGTTATTTTAATCACATTAATACATCCTTAATCTTCTGATATAACAAACAAGGAATTCAAACTAAAACTACAAATACTGTAATTTTAAATTTAAAGAGGTACTTGATCAAAGTACCTGCCTACAGGTCAACGCCCAATTAAATCTGAAAGTGTAACAAATAAATATGAAAATCAGAACTGGAACCACATCTTGGCTTTATGATCTGATACAACAAGTATGAAAAAAATGGTGACAAAGGAACACGATTTAATTTTAGAAGCTGAGGTAAGACTCCCCAATCCTCACTAGTTAACATGAGGCAAATTAAAAATTGATTGACAAAATTATAGATAACAACTACAAAATTATGCAAGTTCAATCCTCGCTAAAAACCATGTAAACTAAAATTTCTATCACATTCCAGACTTGCGTAATTCATCTATTCCATGAGCAAAGTGACATTTTTCCCCAAAAGTGCAGGATCCTTTGGTAAAGTTTTCGCACAGCTTGGTCTTGAAGTTGTTTGCGGGGGCAGAAGAATGTGAACTAATGTTTTTCCCTGGAGGACCAGACACCGAACTCACATTTAGAATAAGGTCATGAACCATGGCACTAGCTTGTTTGATCTGATCAAAACTGCCTTCAAGCTCAATATTTTTAAGGTTAGGATCTGCGTCATTTTCTCTTATGGAAAGTTTAACTCCCGTTATGCGACAAATTTTCTTGGAGTTAACACCATTTTTGCCAATGATAGCTCCAACGAGGGAAGCATTGATACTAATTTTTGCAGTGGCTGAGGCTCCAAACCCGACAGCAGGTCCATGAGGTGGAGGTGGAGGCTCAATTCGCCCACCAACCCTGCTGCTTTGCATTTGTCCCATGGCACGAGTATCTTCGTATGCAGGGACTGTGGGCCTGCCAAGCTCCCACTCACCATGGGCAAAGTGACATTTATCACCAAATTTGCAACCTTCGGCTGTATTGAACTTGTTGCACAATCGGGTCTTAACAACTGGCGGAGAAGACCCATCTGGGAATGATGGTGGAACATTTGGATTTCTACCAATTGGTGGAATAGCAGGATTGCTACCAACATTGATCATCTGAGAGACAGCTTTAAATCCCCCTGGAACGTAATGCAGGAAATGGCATCCCTCACCAAATGGACATCCAGAGGTGCTGCACAATAGATGAAAGCATATATCAGACAAACATACATAAATTAACCACGTGCTCAGACTACAAAAATAGTAAATATCTGAATGACCTTTAGGATTCTCAAATTACTTTTGCAATTTGATGGAACCCAAATGAACAGATGTGTGCAAGTATTGTAACAAACAATTATCAAATATTGCACACATAATACACCAGTATCTTCCAATGCAGAAGATGGCACAGAAATGGTAACAACACAACTTATAATACTTCTATATATTCTAATATCAGCATTATTTCATCCGCAAATAGAGATTGTCACCAATAGATACAGAAAATGTGAATTGATGCAAATTAGCTATCTCAACATATAATAAGTATAAAGGTGCAGTGCATACTGCGAAAACCAAAATCCAAATTATTTTAAATGTGAAATACCATGACCTCACTGATTCTAATTCAAACAAGAATAATTATTTACCCCCAAAAATAAACCAGCAGGAGACAGTATAAAACTCAGGCACCAAAGCAGGAAGGAGAAAAAGACAGAGGTCTAGTCAAATCTTATGCCAAAAAATGATAGCGAACAACAGAGTAATAAAAAAAAGTGGTACATTTTTTTCAAAGAAAACCAGAATATAAGCAGATAAAAGTGATAAAGAACACTACGGAACGTGATTACTTTAACAGAAAAGTAGAAACAGAATATATATTGTAAAAGCTGGTGAAAATAGTAACATAAATCAGGCCCTCATCCAGCAAGGGCTGCTTCCTAAAAAAGAGAGGTGGAAGATATTGCAAGTGATCAAGATAAGATTCAGCATCAACATAGGATGGGTTTGCTCAGTAGAGGAGTGCCAAGTGTTTATTTAAGCTCAAATCATCATTTCACAACCTAAAACACTCAAACCATTATTTACTACATAAAACCAACAAAATATACCAAAATGCCAAATACAGTGTCTTAAACCTCCATCAATCAAAACCTAAAACCTGAAAATTCCCATCTTCAAAACCGTAAACTCAACTTAAAAATTTCCAGATAATAAACCCTTTAAATCATTTCATATAGCAAACCTATCCTATGCTCCCAATTCACTAAAGGAGGAGTTGGAGATTTAAGTTAAGGGAAAATAATGAAAGGAAAGGACTTGATTGTAACAATAAAAAACTGGGGGGGACACTTTTCAATAAATTTTTTATCAAAGGATCAAATTTGCATAGTAGTCATTAGTCATAGCGGAGAAACTATAGTGCAATTAACTAAAAAAACAAGACATATATGTAGTGATAATATTAAGAAAAATGTCATGATTGTAACAAAGATTGGTTGCAACAGCTGTTTATTATTCTAATTGTATATGCATCACACACGACATGGTTATAAGTGATTAATAAACAGAAAATATAAGAAACTACCAACAGCACATAGAAGATAAATGATATAATTAACAGGCATATCAACAGCACATAAGCGATAAACAATATAGTCAACACACATAAAAATTATAATCTCAGGTCATGTATATTTTTTGAATGCCAGAAAGTGTCAAGTTTTCCAAACATAATCCACAACTAAGTATGTTATGAATGCCTCGAGCATCAATTATATTTTGCTTTATTGACAGATCATGCCGTAAGCCATGTACTACTCTAGCCATTTTATTAATCTTTGTCATAAGGTTTTGCATAAAATTGTACAAAACCAACATATAGCCTGTCAAGCACTTAACAGAACTGATCTTGAGAATCAACAATTCTGTTCAAAGTCTTGTTATCATGATTAGAAGTAGAACCTGTACAACAGCTTTAATTACCCAATTGATTAGTGAAATCATATGGATTGTTGTTGCAGAAGATTTTGTATCAATTATTTTCTGAAACATTAGAAAATTTGTACATATATGAAATTGCATTATATTTTATTTTAGATAAGTTAAAGATTTGAACCTGAAAAACTTTGTGCATGGCTTCAATTTGCTTCCTAAACCAGATTGAAAGGACTCCATTTCTGTTGAAGAACATTAATTAAAATTTATTTTTATCTTTTAGGCTTCAACTTAAAAATAACACCCGATGACCATTTTAAGTGACTTTTAAAGCAATTTTAGCTCGTTTGAATTTAAGAATATTCAGTGTTTTCGGAGCAGGATACGAAAATTAACAATTCCGCGTCTAATGCACAAAACCTAAATTAAGTAGAGTGTATGATGATAGGAGAGAAAATGAATTCCAGAAGGTATTAAAAAATGGAGGAGCTTCATTTGTTCATTCGACACATAGCAAAGTAAGGACAAGAAGAAGGAAGTGATAAAAAGCTGGAAAAAAGAGTAAAAAGACAAACCTGGCCTTCCCCTCTTGGCGCCGCCATTGCCATTGAAGGCACCTTCAGGTCTTCCCCTCTTGCGATCCATTGAAGCAGTGCAAAAACCTCTCCCAATTTGAACTCTAGGGTTTCAAGCGCACAAAACGAACAACGAACATCGAACCACATAGCTATTTACCCCCTTTTTTTTTCCTTATATATATACGCAGGAGGTGACACGAGTGCAACCCTCCACCTCCTGCCCTATCCTATTTGGATTCGCATTCTTTGTTTCTAGATTTTTAAAAAGTAACTTTTATTATTATATAATTTAGATATTTTTTAAAAAATATAAAAAATTATTTTCTGTTTATTTATTGTTTCGAAAATCTTGTTTTTTTTTTTTTTGAATAGTCATATAAGATGATTTTTTGAGAATCTATTAAAAACAATTTTTTATTTGAAGTCATTTTAAATTTATTTTTAGATTTGCATTTAAAAAAAAAAATAACCTTAACAAATGGACATAATATTTAAAAGTAATTATGCTTTTTAAAAAAAGTAATTATTTTATAAAAAATATAGCACACTTTTAATTTAAAAAAAATAATATTTGCTTCAAAATTTGGCACAAGTTTGTTTAGGGTCTAATATTAGCCCTCTAACAAAACAAAAACAATGATCTGTTACAGCCCGATCAACTCCATTTCAACTCTCACTTATGTTCTAGTGGAATCAATCAGGTATCATATTCTCTTCCCATAATGCATTCCTTTGGATATACGGTGATGATGTGGTTACTCATTTTCCTTTTCATGTGTGCTGTTGTTACTTTTTACAAAAACTTGTTTTTTACTCCAAACCTCAATTTTTCTACAATTGATAAAAAATAGTTCTCTTAGGTTAAAATAGTTCTGTTAGTTGCTATAGTCTTTCTCTTTCAACATCGTCATTGATATGGTTTCCGTTATTTATTACCCATTTGTGTGATGTATAATTATTTAAAAATACCTACAATGCAGAAATATAGCAACTGGCTTGAGAAGCATGGCAAGAGTGGGAAGTCTTCGGTCAACAATTCATTGGGCCAATGAATGTCTTGAAGCTCTCCACCGATACAAGGTTCATCCTATAACCTTTCAATAATTATTTCATTTAGGTTGTTTTCACATTTAGTTTCCTGAAAAGAGTCATCTTCCAACATTAGCTTTCTAAGAGATTTTTGCCATCAATTTAATTTCTTAAAATATATTTAGATAATCAATTCAGAAGTTTACTCCTTTTTTTGAAAGTACCCAATTTTATCTCCATTAAAATATTGTAAAATTAAAAACGTATCTCGGATTATCTTTTAAAAAATAAACATTAGTATAAAAGGGAAAAAAAATTCAAATTATGAAAAAAAAAGAGAGAAATGACCATTGACACTAGCAGCTTGATTTTGAAGATTTTTACAATTGAGGAGGGAATATGTGTTTTATGGTAGGGTGCAAAGTGTTAGAATATAAAATAAAATCTTGATATTATCTTAGAATATCTTTTAGAATTAGCTTTCAATCTTATCATATCTTATAAATAGGGATACAATATTTGTAATTATCTTATTGCTTTTAAGTCTATATAAAGAGTCTCTCGATGTAGTTTAAACACACGATTTCATCATATTTCTTTATATTTTCCTCTCATTCAACGTGGTATCTAAAACCTAATTTGATCCTCCTTGAACTATTTCACCAGTATTTTGCTGTCGAGTTCCCGAAAATTTGGGAATATAATCATAGTTTTCCCTTTTTCGGTTACTATCTGTTAGAATATTAGAAAGTATCTTATAATATCTATTATATTATATTAGAGTATCTTGAGTTATTTCTCAGGATCAATTTATAATCATAGAGATATCTTATAATATCTCTCATTATTCTATAATTTGTTCCTTATTTAGGATTGAGTCAATGTTTCTCTATAAATAGAGATTAGTATTGAGTCTTTTGTAATCAAGTTAACATAAAACTATTATCAATAATATTCAAACCCTTATTATTTTCTCTCCTCCTTTTCTCTAAAATCCCACAACTTCAACATGGTATCAGAGCTTATTTCGATCCTCCTTGAACTGTCTCCCCAATATTCCACTTTCCAGTTCCCAAATGTTTGGGAATGTAATCATAGTTTTCTCTTTTTCGATGTGATTTCTTGGTGAGTTTTCATACTTTTCCAGCAGTTTTGCATCTCTTTTCAGCGAGCCTCCTAAACAATCGTTATTTGTTTTTGTTGACACTCGTTTCAATGTTTTCCGTCCAGATCCGCTGCTGCCACCGCTGTCACCCTTGTTTCCACTGACTTTTCCGAAAAAGACAACTCCATCAGTTTCGCCTCTTCTAAATTGGCTCACACCTCAAAGCGTGTTGCCGAAAGCCACCGCACGCGCCTCACCGTCTACCATGCGTTAGATCCACGCGTCGCCGCTCTTCACCGCGCGTGATGGCGTGTCCAACATCCGTTTAAGACACAACCTCTTTCATTGAACTCGCCTCGGCCCCTTTGTTCTGAATATTCTAGTTTCAAGCTACGGTTATACCGGCTACCTCCAAGGTCCGCCGTGTGCTGTCGCTGCCCGAAAAGTTTTCCTGCAAGTTTTCCGACACAACTACTTCCATTGTGTGCGTAATCTCCCAATCTACACAACCCAAATTTTTTAGGCCAAAAGTTGCTCCACGCGCGCTCATGTGCCTCCAAGATCCTCCGTGTGCATGGCACGTGCCGCCGCCAACAGCCTCGAGCTCAGGCGCGTCTGTCCGCCTTGTGGCACAATGTTTCAGTCGTCTAGATTGGGTTTTCCTTCTTGGTTTCAGATCTGTTTTATGTTTTTTCTTTCAAGCCACATGCATACAGCTCGGCAATTTGTCCCAGATACACTGTCCCCATCTTTGTCCTAGATGTAGTGGCCTTGTCTTTCTCTCCCTGAAGCATGCCTCTCTCTCCTTGAAGTAAATTCAAGTTTTAATATTTTGAGTCTGTAATATAATTGGTTTTAAGCTTCCAAATACAGTTTTTTAGAAAGACGAACCTTGCTTTGTTCAATTGCTTACCGTGAATTTCTCTTAGGTTGATGATCAATCCTGCTATCTGGCTAGACTATATTTATAGCAATTCTCTTTGACTTCACCTACATCCTTGAGTTGCTTTTTCATCTGCTTCTATTCTTTTGCGGAGCAATACATTGTAGCTTGAGGGGGAGTGTTAGAATATTAGAAAATATCTTATAATATCTATTATATTATATTAGAGTATCTGTAGTATCAATTTATAATCATAGAGATATCTTAGCATATCTCTCATTATTATTATGATTTGTTCCTGATTTAGGATTGAGTCTATGTTTCCCTAAAAATAGAGATTAGTATTGAGTCTTTTGTAATCAAGTTAACACAAAGCTATTATCAATAATATTCAAACCCTTATTATTTTCTCTCCTCCTTTTCTTTAAAATCCCACAACTTCAACACTATCACTTCCAGCCACCATCGTCGCCGCCGTTTACTACCACTAGGAAATTTTTTTGGCGAGTTTCCCGGCATAAGTAACTGCTTCCATTGAGCGTAGATTCTAACGATATACGCAAGCCAAAAGTTGCCCCACGTGGGCTCATGTGCCACCAACATCTGATGCATTCCGCCCATGCACCATCGCCAACAGGCATGCGAGCGGGCACAGCTGACAAACTTTCAACACAATTTTTTAGTCAGTCAATCGGTTTTCCGTTCCGGATTTGGATCTCTCTTCACTTTTTGATTTCAGGCCACAAACCCCTAGGTTCCAGTTCAAACAATTTTTGTTTCTCGGGTTTGGACACATTTTCTCTCACCATTGACTGATCATGGCTTCTTTTTATTATAATTGTGTTGCTTCTTTTATTCCTATCGACAATCATTCTGGTGGTGACATTTCCATGGATAAAACATATCAGCGGCGATTTCTTTTCTCGTTGATGATCGTTCCGATAGTAACTTTTGTTGTTTACTGACTCACACCACCCTGTCTTTCACCAAGATGCATTGACATGCCCGTCTTCATCCCAGATGTACTGGTCTCATCCTTGAGTGCAGATGCTGTTTGCCCCAATTGTCTCTCAAGCATTAGCTAGCTAGAAGTCCGAGGGTAGAGTAAAATAAACTAGGCATTATTTTTTATTCTAAACAACTGTGGGTGCTGAGTCAGCTTCTAACGGCAATTGGTGGCTAAAGTAATGAAGTCCACCAAAAGAGCCAAATCATACACATTAAGTGCTTTTAAAAGTACATGATATCACCGATGGCTTGAGTGGAAGAGGTTAGACTTTACAATGTGGCAAATAAATTTTTAAGAGAGATGTCTCACATTTATTGTCTAATATTGTTTGAATAAGATTACTTAAATTTAAAGACTAAATTATATTTAAAAATAATTTTTAAAATTATTACAAAGAAGAAAGTTTAAAATTAAATAATTTATCATAAAACAAAAACATTGTTAATTACACAATTTTTGGAAGTTTGTAACCAAAATATTCCACCTGACCATTTCAACCACTACCGAAGGAGGAAATTAGTTGATTAATGTAGCAAAATTGAGCCCCGAGTTTTGTAGGATTATTTGGATAATTTACTGTATACCTACCTTACTCCAAAACTAAGAAAAAACACATGCCAAGAATTTTAAATTTTATAGGAATCAAGCAGAAATGATTGAGGCTATATATGTGAAGAAAATAGTTATCTTAGGCTGTCGGCAATTAACTCTTCAAAGGTCAATAATAGAAAACTTTTAAACAAGCTATTTTGTTGTTTGAGAGAAATGTGAACCAGACTTTTTGTGTGAGCCGCCGGAGCTATTTGAAATGGCGACAATCATGCTTTGAAATAAACACAAATTAAGTTGTGGATAGAAATGACATGTTCTTCTTGGTTACTAACACTTATTTCAAACACAATACAAAAATGGCACAATAAATATAAAAGCAATCATACATGGCCATATTTATCTATGCACAAATAAATTAAAGAGATCACTAAAAGCATACTGTACTTATGACTTTCACTTGGCATTTACATTTCAAATATTGCTTCCTCATTTTGATTTGTTTGTCACTTGAACACAATAAGATCGCGATGTGCAAGATGGCCACCAAAGATATAAACTCAATCTTGTCTGAATCACAAATATAGCTCTGAGATGATACATTCAGACTTTTATTCAAAGAACTTGGGCAGGAAGCTAAATGTTTCACTTTGTTCCAAATGGAGGTTACATTTATTCCTTGATGAAAACTAAAACCTGGAAAGAAATAACTTTCATTAGTAAGATTGATACATTTAGCCGTAATATAGGTGTATTTATGAATGTTAAGATTTTAACTTACATGATTTATAAGGAACGGTGCTTTTGAATTCCCATCTTACTTGTAGATTGGTGGTGGCGGGGAAGCATAAATGTAAACTGGTGGCGGCGGTGATTTCACTGGAGGGGGAGGTGATTTGTAAATGTATGTGGGAGCGGGAGATGGGGATGGAGGAGGTGGTGATGAGTAGTGGTATGGAGGTGGAGGAGATTTTATAGGTGGGGGAGGACTCACATAATGGTAAGGAGGTGGAGGAGATGGCGTTGGTGGTGGAGGGGATTTGTAGTAGTAGGGAGTATGAGGAGTGGGAGATGGTGGAGGAGGACTTTGATAGTAATAAGGAGGTGGTGGAGATGGAGGTGGGGGTGACTTGTAATAGTAAGGAGGTGGAGGTGATGGGGATGGTGGTGGAGGTGATTTGTAATAGTAGGGAGGTGGTGGAGATGGCGATGGTGGTGGTGGAGAGTGATAGTAGTATGGGGGAGGAGGGGAGGGAGACGGTGGGGGTGGACTCTTGTAAT
>JBBPBO010000001.1:193605-220619 GCA_037974295.1 Cicer cuneatum | reverse complement strand
GGGAGGGAGAGGGTGGGGGAGGAGACTTGTAGTAGTATAGTGGAGGAGGGGAGGGTGAAGGTGGTGGGGGAGATTTGTAGTAGTAAGGAGGTGGAGGTGATGGAGAAGGTGGTGGAGGAGATTTGTAATAGTATGGTGGAGGTGGGGATGGTGATGGTGGGGGTGGAGACTTGTACTCATAAGGAGGTGGTGGTGGAGGTGACTTGTATTCATACGGTGGAGCCTTGTGCTCATATGGAGGTGGAGGTGATGGGGAAGGAGGTGGTGGAGACTTGTATTCGTAAGGCGGTGGTGGTGAAGGAGATGGTGGAGGAGGTGACTTGTACACATAAGGTGGAGCCTTGTGCTCGTATGGTGGTGGTGGTGAAGGAGATGGTGGTGGAGGTGACTTGTACTCATAAGAAGGTGGTGGAGGAGAATAGTATGGGTAACCATCAGCAGCAACGGAAGCCACAGTAGTAGAAATCAGAACAATGGCCAATGTCATGGCCATTTGCGGCCGAAGACGACCCCTTTTGGGGTCACTGCCCCTAGCAGTCATGGGCAGAAGGCAAAAGGTGGCCAATGCTTCTGATAAGATCCTCGCCAATATTATTTTAGAAGTGGAGGGAGGATAGAGGGAGAGAAGAGAAGTTTGAAATTAGTGATGACTGATAAAAGCTGCATGAAATAAGTTTACTTATAGTGAGAGTTAGTCGTTAAAGAGGAGCTGTCATGAGGGACCAATTCAAAATATTCATTTGGTTTCATTTTGATTTTAATGGTTTAAACTATGTTTACCCCCAGCTGGCCTTTGTGACTTTTTTAAGCAGCATTATTTTGCTAACTCTCTTTCAATTTGTTTTCCTACAAATGGCCACACAATAGGTCTCTATCAAAATTCCAACTACTACTAATTAAAATATAACTCAGCATCTCTCTACTCTCAGTACAGTATTGAACACAAGTTACCTTAACTTCCTATTCTTTTATCATTCCCTCCTGGCTGAGTTGCCTATCTTGACGAAAAAGTAACTCCTAAATGCTTTATTCACCTTTTCTTTTGCTTTCTTTTTATTTCTATTGTTTTAGCAGGAAGGAAAAGTAAATACTGAATAGCATATTTTGCCTCACAGATTCATTATTTTTGTTTAAGTCCTTAATGGCTGGCAGCTATTACAAGCATTGGATCAAAATCAAATCATTTTTTTGGTTTAATAATAAGGGGGAAGATATTTGACTTTTCTTTATTTCTTTCTGTACGTTTTGAACATAAGCTTTTGGCAGTTTGTGATGATAAAGAATAATCCAAATTTCCCTTATTTTGCTACTGGTACACGTGTTCGTTAGGTACCATACAGATTGTCATAGACTCAATTCAATATTAAAAAATGACCATTTATTTCATTTCTCATGTATAATTATACACTTGTGTATCTTAATTTCATAAATGAGAATGATAATTATACACTTGGGCTTTTTAATTTCACTAAATGAGTGTAATGACTGAGGGAAGTAGCTACGGGAAGGGTACAAGTGGGTTTCCACTTTAGTTCACCTCCACTTCCACTTTCTTTTTGAATTTTCCCAGCCATGTGATTTTTCAATGATGATATTAACATGTGCATATGCATGAAGAGCACGTTGCAGCTTTTGCAGGTTATTCGAAGCACACACTTTAGAGGGAGAAAAAGTTAGAAACAAAAACCAGGAAAAGATTAATTAAATTGTGCACAAATTATATGTGAAGTTATGTTAATATCACGTGGAATTCGTCTGATATGTCTGTCTAATAATGAATTATGTAGCAATGTTTGCTGATGCATAGTTTTTAGCAACTGATCATTGTCGGCTCTAACATAAAATTATGACACCAATAAATGCACACAATTGTACCATATTGTGATTTGTTCTGCACTTCTGTTAGATAGATAATTTAACTGTACAACCAAGCTTTTTCCAATTAAAAATGGCCCCCATAGACCAAGTGGAGGTAATCGGGTACAGTTATCTAAATTATGTTTTGAATAAATCTCTTTCTCTGGAAAGGAAAAGAAAATGGTAACTTTTTGGTTTCGTTACATTATTCCAGCAGATTTATTTGTTTATTGTTGTTGAGGCTAATATTAGCAATAATAATAATAAGCTGGTACTGGTAGTGAATGCCCATTGTAGTTATAAAATACTATATATGTGGCCCATCAATCAGAAATAGGATAGAATGTGTGTATTTTACTGTGTTTCCATGTGCACCTACTAATATTTATAATTTTTAGTCAATGCCGTGTAATAGAGAGTCTCTGAATTAAGTGTAAATAGAACATCAAATTATTGATGATAGTTGAATTTAAGGGAAAATAAAAATAATGTTAATTTGATTTGATAAATTTCAAACATAAATGTGATTAGGTGATTTCAAAGATAAATTGGAATGGATATTGATAGGTAGAGTAGAGTAGTGGGGTGAAAAAGGTAGAAAGAGACAAGGATTGGATTGGACATTGGCAGACAGACAGAGTGTTTGGAATTGGAATAATATAAGATAGAGGACCGCTCATAATGTAGGAATCATAAGAGTAAATCATAACGATAATTAAATAAATACTTTTCCTTAAGCACCCAGTAATTCTTAAATTAAACTCATTTGGAGGACCACTTTTGCTTCTCATAATTAGGTGTAGTGTTCATCTAATCTATGTCGAGATCTAAAACTCAATAAACTATATTGTAAAAGAGAACGATTTTCATTACATCCCAATTTTTTTTTTTAATTTATTCATTATCTTTTATATTTATATAAATAATATAGAAGTTTACATTACAGTACAAAATAATATATACTTTTATGATTCAATATTAATAAGTATATATGTATATATAGTTGTAGAAACAAGCTGAGATACGATATCAAACAAATAACACTGAAGATTGTGAGGTGTTGATCTCATTAACATATACTTTTCCTTTTGATTCCTTAGAAGAACAATTACTTGTCTCCTTTTTCCTTTGCACTCCATTGATTCCTTGAATTATGTATCTTCCGTTTGAGGAAAAAGATTAAAAAAAAAAAAAATAGCTAGGTCTACCCCCACTTTGTCTCTATTCCCATGTGTTCAACTAAACACGAAGATTTAAGACATAGTGCCTCATTTTTATTCATTTATGTAGTAATCAAGTAAAAGCTTATCTTTTATTGGATTCTTTTGTTGTGTCATTTAATGCGTTGACGTCTTTTAACATTTTTTTCATGTTTAATTGCAATTTTTGTGTTCTATTTTTATCAATTAAAGGAATTGATCTCCATATTTTATAAATCGACAGTTTTAGTTCATTTTTCATATTTTTTTTTAACATAACGATTTGATATATTTTAAATAATGTGACATACGATTTAATAATATAAAATTATCTAGATGCATTAATTATTCATATATCATTAATTCAATTAAAAAAATGTAAAGTTAAAATTAAGGTTTTAGAAAATTTTATTGTGATTTCATCGGTGTTAATCTTCTACATCGTTTTATCATTATCATGTGTCACATTATTTAAAACATGTCACTTCGTCATTTTTTAGTTTAAAAATAAGAATTTATTTAAATTGCAATTAAGCTTTTTTTATATTCACAAGTCAGGAATTTAACCTCCAATTAAATAATTAAGAGAATTAAATATCTATCATGTTATGTTATATTATATTTTTTACAAATATTTCAATGCATACTTAATCTCGCATCTATTTTAAAGCATAAGATCAAGATACATACAAATATAGTAACGAGAAATAGGTGCTGACCATAATGTTAGTCTCTGAAAATATAATATACTTAATTATTCAAAAATTAATTTAAATTTTTTGTTGAGTTAAACATTAAAAAAACAGCGTCCTATACTTTTAAATACTAAAATCGTGATTTACTTGAAAAGAAAATAGAATGCTACTTAATACGTGCTAAAATTTCATGAAAAATAAAAGCTTTTTTTTGGACAACTTGACATTTGATCATATGTTATTTCCTCCAAAATACTGACTGATTCATCCTCGCACACAATGATTTTATCATTTTGTATTGTATGTGATTTTCTTCTTATTAAACAGTGTCCCCTCTTAAAAAAACTATAACCGGAAATTCATATAATACATAATGTTCTTTCGTTTCTAAAATAGTTGAGTCATTTATTAATTTTACATATTAAAAAAAATATATAAATAAAAGAAAAAATTTACTTTTATTAAATATTACTGCATTATTAATATATAATAAAAAATATTACATTAGAAATAATACACAAATAATATTAATTAAAGAATGTAATTGAAATTTTTTTTTATTAAAAATTAGAAAAGTTATTCATTTGAAAACATTTTTTTTTCAAATAAATTAATTATTCATAGGAAGAAATATCAATTATTCTAAGAAGGAGGAAGTATCAGGCAATTCCAACCATTTTGCACCCTTGATTCACACGTCAACAACTACACATATTTAATATATCACTAAATATCTCACATGAATCGATAACTTAATTTTAGGTAATAAATTATTTATCTTTTTTTATTTGGTTTTTTATTTAATTTTAATAATGATTTAATCATTTATATTTTAAAATATCAACAATAATATCTTTTTTTACAGAAAATTCGTCAAAATTATCAAACAAAATCCATAAAATTTATTATTAATTTCAAGAAAATTTATATATTCATTAAATTTATAATTCAAATATTCAAATAAATTCATATCTTCATCTCTAACAACATCAAATTCATCAAACAAAACACATTAGTTTGATGAATTTGGTGTTGTTGTTGTTGGTAGAGATTAAGATATGAGTTTATTTGAATATGCGAATTTTTTGTTTGGTGATTTTGATGAATTTTTTGAGTTTTTGTAAAAAAAAAAAAATTAACATTGTTGACATTTTAAGACATAAAGAATCAAATTATTACTTAAAATTAAATAAATAATCAAATCGAGAAGAAAAAAATTAAAGGATTGAATTGTTAGCTAAAATTAAGTTAAATGACTGTAAGAGGTATTTAACTTAATATATTATATACTATTTACTATACTATTAAAAGACCTGTTCGTTGGCGCGTGTTCGTTGGATTGTATTTTATAAATCATATTAATATTATATAAATGATAAATTCATATTTAGATTATTGAACTAAAATATAAATATTTGTTTCATGTATAAATTATATTAAATTATTATTTGTGTATTTTAGTTTTTTTTTACATTTACTGAATTAATTAATTTGTAAAAGGTCATATTTTAATAAATTGATTAGTGATAAATATTTATTTTGCGTATAGTTTATATCATAAATGAAGTAGCTAGAATATCACTAGAAGGGGGATTGAATAAAGATATTTGTGGTTTTAAAAATTCTTTTGAGTTTTAAAGCTTTATCCTCTTGGAGAGAATGAAAATCAAATGTTGTAAATTTAAAGCTTAGATGTTGAGTTGATTACCAAATGATAAAGAGATAGAGAGAAGATTATAACACACACAACTTTATACTGGTTCACCCAATGAATACTACGTTTAGTCCTCATACACTTGTGAGATTTCACTAAATATCAAAACAATTAACCTCTCACAGAAGTTGGTTACAATTTGTGTATTCTAGAGCTTAACCAAGCTTACAATATTTTCTCTCAGATTTCAACATTTCTCAAGTGTAACTCACTTGAAAATTATAAGATGATATGATGTAGTTTGGGTTATTTCTCTTTGTTAACATTTTCTAAAAAGATACTTCCAAGACATGTAGGATCTTGTTTTACGTGACAAGTACAACCTTTTTGTACTTTGTTACTTTTGATCATTTCCAATGCATGAGAACGAAGAAACAAAAAGTCATCCTCTATCGTTCATCATCCGAAGAGAAGGTTGTTATGGTTCTGTCACCCATCTGTCCTATTGCTGGGAGGTTATGTTCTTTTGCCTTATAGCTTTGGATTTGTTGTATTGAATGATCTTGTTCCTTTCTTAAGAACACACTCAAACGCAAATATTAGTATAATCATAATCTTTTAAAATAATTTTGTTATCATTAAAATATTTGAAAGATATTTTTTCGCAACAATAAATTATAATTTGTGTATTATAATATTTTGTCTCGTATAAATGTATTATAATTTTCTTTACATTTTTATCTAGACGAATTTAAGACACACTGTTGATAAAATACAATTTTTTGTTAGAAGTAATTGAATCCTAAAATATCAAATTCTAATTAATTGATTATTTATTAACATTTGTCATGTGTATGATATATAGGTTAAATTATTATTGTTGTGTTATAATATTTTTTTCATGTGTAAATGTAATATAATTTTCTTCATATTTTCATTTTGAGGATTTTCATGAAAGGCACTACTAAAAAATAAAATTATTTGGTTGAATTAAATGTTTGATGAAATATTATATTTTAAATAATTGACCGGTGAGGCACATTTATCTTGCGTATGATTTATTCAATAAATTATTATTTTTATCATATTAAGTGTTATAATTTTCTTCATATTCATATTTAAATAACATTTAATTACACACAACTAAATATAAAATACAAAATTTTGTTTGAATTCAAGAGTTAGTCGTGAAAGATTAATTCTTAATTAATTAATTATTGCAGTGAATTATAATTTGTGGTTATTATAATTTATTGTCATATATAATAAATATATTATAATTTTATTCACATTATTTTCTAGAGGATACTCAAGATATGTCAGTATGACCCTTTATAATCCTAGACTATATATATATATATATATATATTACTACTATTATTAATCACAGCATGTATGCAACAAAATATATAGTCCTAGACTTTCGAGTATTATGGATACAGTCCCATTTCTTAACACGATTCTTAGAATCTTTTAAAAATGTACTTTTGAGCTTAAGTTTCAAAATTTCATAATTTTGGTTTCTTAATTTGAAAATCGTAATTTTAATTCATTTTGCAAATGATTAGCTCCTGATCGATATTGACTTGATCGCTGACATGATTTTTTAATTTGATTACAAAGTTTATACAGCTCATTTTTTTTAATAAAACTGCCATCTAATTTATTTTTCAAAAAAATTGCCAACTAATTTTTTTAAATTGCAAATTCATTTTAAAAAAATTGTCAACTCTGTTTATTTTTAATTAAAATAAACATATAATGAAATAAGGTTACAAAATTGTCATATTATGACACTTGAGGGTTAAAAATCTATTTCTACGTTTTTAAAATTATTGCAATTCTTTGTGACTTTTTGAAAGAGTAAAAATGCACTTTTGATTCGAAGTTTCAAAATATGTGGCAATTATAACACTTTAGTTTGCAATTTCTAAAAAAAATATGAGTTAGACAATTTAAAAAAAATAATAGTTGTATATTCCATCTAATCATAAAAAAAATGAACAAGTTTTTTGAATAAGTCAAAATCAAGAAAGATCAACTATTTTAAAAAACACTATGAAGTGAAGAGAAAAATTTGTAATTTTCAAATTAAAAGATCAAAATCATCGAATTTTTAAATTTAAAAGACCAGAAGTATATATTGATGTTGATGTATGTGCTTCATGATGAGATTTTTCCTTCAAAGATTAAAATCATTTGTATATATGCAATTGTTAACGAAATTTTGCTGCTTATCCATTTGTTTTTTCACTTTTTCAAACATGAACTAAACGAAAGAAAGAGTTGTTAATAAATTAATTATATACAAACGACAACGCTATATAGTTGTTACATTAATTCTGATATCATGAAAGGTAAAGCCACCAACCAGCTGGCAATACGTATAATACAATGTACCTTAATTGTCCAAGCAACAAATTAAAAGATCAGAATATATACAATAATACACTTTCACTTTATCTACCAAGTTTGCAAGACACAAACATCCCTTATATATATGTGATATAGTATAATGTACAATTGCTGAACCGCACATTAACACATTTCAACAATGATGACAAGAAATGAATCACGCTCTCATTCTCTTTAACAGATTCATTATGTAAGATTTGCCCTAACTATCTCTTCTTCTATTTATAATTAACTATTTCAAACAATATTATTCAAATAAATTAATATTTTAAATTAAAACAAAATTAATATTATATTAAGATTTAGATAGAATAACTTCAAAATTTAAGACATTATTAATGATGAGGGTAATAAATTAATCTTCCCTCAAGCTATTTCTCTTATCTCTTTTCAATTTGAATTTGAAAGAGTACTGTTTAATCAATTCATCACCTCGCATTATTTATAGATAGGAAAAGACAAAGAGATATTGGAAGATGAGAAAGACAAGCAATCGAGAGGAGAGAATATAAACTCCAAAATATGTAATAGTAAATTAGAAATTATAGTTTATAAGGTATGATTGAATATTGAGTAATGGACCACGTGCATGCATGATGGTGCAAAAGAGCATAACACAATCATAATCATAATCATATTCATGTCTCTCTTTTAGTTTCAGCCGCCAGGCCCCATCTTATTATAAAATTATAACTTGGTTTTAAATTTTAATTTTAATTACTTTTGCATTGAATTATTAATCACCTCCTCAATGTGTCTCACTCACTCCTAAATTATATTTTTCATATATTCATGCATTGTACCTTCCCCTCCCATGTTTTCCCCACGTATACCCTGCCACTTCCTCATAATACTATAATATAATATTTCTTCATCAAATATACTACTATAATTATAAGCCTCAATCATATTCCAAACTTTTAAATTCGAGCTCAATCGTTTTTATGGTGCAAAATTTGATATACTACCATAATTTTAAGGTAAATTGTATTTTTTTTTACCCCTAATCGTCCATTTTAATTTATCAAACTAAGCATTAATTTTTTATTAATTTTTTACAAATTCCCCATTTATTATAATCTAACTTTTAAAGTTAATCACAAAAGTTAACGGCTTATCTAATACAAAAGAAAATATAAAATTAGGCAAGTTTTACTGTCCCGTGCCACAAATTAAAATGACGGCTGTTAATTCCCTATTTTTTTTTTCTTTTTAAAACACACTAGCCACATTTTATTTTGGAAAACTAAGGATAGACTAAAATAACATTAACCACCTTTTTCTCTAAAAAAATAAATTAATAACTCTTTTTTTTTAATCATATACCGGATTTAAACTCGATATTTCGCAATTATGTAAAATTGTGTGGTAATTATACCATTTCATCCGGTACCTTTGTCTCTATATATAAGCCGCAAATTTTACTTTTATTAATAAAAATTGGTAGTATAAATAATTTCTCTATTTTGTATAGAAAAATGATTAAAATGTTATTTTGTGTATTGAATTATTCAATAATGACTTTTCATATTTCAAAAAAAATTAATAGTATTAATTAAAGTTATGTTTGAAAAAATAATAAATACATCTAGTAAATTGAAAATAAACTTATCTTTAAAGACAAATCAATTAATGCTTATAATTAGGGATCGAAGTAATATAAAAAAAATACTTTTAAATGTTTTTTTTTAATATTGTAGCTAAAATATAATAAATTCAAAAAAAATTAATTGTCGTATATTTTCGTCAATATAAAAAGTTAATAGAAAGTGAAACTACATATTAGATTGAGGAGAAAATGAGTTTATTATTTCCATCCCATAATGAGTCTAATATTTGCAGCAGAAAAAATAATCTCAAAATGAATGTGATTTTAATCTTTAAATACAATACCAGGAACGCTATAAAAATAAAGATAAATAATTTGAGCTGAAGAACGTGAGTGATAGGAGTATTCGTTTATGTCTGACAGTCACATCTCGTGCATAATTCATAATCACTTGTAGTGGATAAGTGATAACGGTTCTTTTCAACGGTTTTATTAAAGTTAGAGCTGTCAAAATCAATTCATGTCGTGTCGCGGCAGCGTCTTGTTTTTATTTATATTCCACATATATTAATGAATCGAATGTGAAATTTTATTTTAATATTTATATATTTAATTCTTTAAAAATTTAAACATTAGTTTTTTTGTTTCGGAGACGAAATAATATAAATACTACAAAAAAATTCACAATATTAATATTTTATCGGTTGAACAAAGATTTAAAGACAATTTAAATATTATTATTTTTTAATAAAAAAATTAATTTTTGTAGTTTTTAATAATGTGTTTTACGAATATATCTTAACTAAACCATAAAAATGTGGTCAAGTAAGGACACCTTAACTAATATCTTACACATCATGCTCTAGGTTAATTAAAAGGTAAACCACAATTCTAATCTTTGAAAATGTAGATGTTGTCTTTTTGTTACCTAATTCAGCTAAAAATTCAAATTAGTTTTTTAATTAGTAAAATAGTTTTTAAAATATATAACTTACTATCATAAAAGTCTCTTAAAGATACAATTTACTGTCAAAATAGTAAATCACCCTTATAACATTACAGACTAAACTAATTGATATTTTGATGACTAATTTGAATTTTTGTTGAGTCAAATACCAAAATGACACTGTCCTATATTTTTCAAGACTAAAATTGGCGAGTTATCCTTAATTAAATGTGTGATCCACTAAACAAAAAAGTTTATGAATAAAACTTATAGAGCAAAAAAGGTATCCTAAATTTGAGTTTATATCTCATCATATTAATATTAAATTATGTTTCATCATAATAGAATCTAATATATTATATATATTTCCTCTTGAATGAAATGAATTTGGATTCCTTTAAGTATTAAAGGGTCTATTTATGAGAGAGAAAGATTGCAAAAAATAAATAAATATAAATAATATTTTAATTATTAAATTATTTTTATCTTTCTCTCTCATAAATAAAGTAAAATACTTGAGTGGATTCCAACTCGAAATGAATTACATAAACAAAATTAATTTATATTTCTTGAAGTGAAATATAGACAAAAATCAACATTTCTCTTACATTTAATGATAATATTTATAAATTGATATGCATCTTCTCAATTCTAAAAAAAAAAATGTAGATGTCATTTAATTCATATCAATCGTATAATCAATGAGTAGCGAATAGTTTCATCGATAATACTATGATCAATGCATATTGTTTTATCTTTTTATGATAATCAAAATACATTTGAAAAAGTACAAAGGGTACTTCGACCTAGCTACAAAATTACAAAGTTGTTACATACAATCATCTCAAGCTATCTAAGACATTACAGCAAAGATATATATAGTATTAATAAACTAATCCGAATATTGAATATTAAGACCCATACCCAACCCTAAGAGATTATCTTAATTTGAGAGATTAAACTTACGTTTATTTGCAACTACTCCTTGAAATATTATATTGTTTCTTAATTAACAACCAAATGTGTGCACACTAAATAAGATATCTAACAATTTTTAACCGGTAAAAGACTTTGATGATATAGAAAATTAATAATATGAGTATATTATGAAACACTGTGTGATATTCCAACCAATCATAATTGTTAACCAAACTCTACTCGAGAAAGGAGAAGGTTACAGTTTTCAACACTATCAAAACGCAACACGTACGGATATAATTCCATATAAAGCAAGAGTTTCCATTGTTGGAATGTGTCCACAATCTCCAAAAAATAACGAAAATTAAGAGATCACAAAACTAATTTCTTAATGTGATAATTATTATAGTAAATAATATTAGAGTATACATAACTAATTTTTTTAATAGGTGAGGAACATGAAATTTATGCTTAATTGTAAATAAGGTTAGGTGTATATATAGTATCTTTAAAACTAAGTTGATTTATACAATTTTTATTGATTTGCGTGCAAAATTATTTGCTATGAGATGGAAAGAGTTGCAACGAAGTGATAAAAATATAAATATATGAACGTGTCAAATGTTTCGTTTTTTATTGTGACTAAAAACTATTTATTAAACACGACCTTTTTTTGCTGAATTAATAAACACGACCTTCTTACAAAATAAGATTAATGATTAGGTTGGAGCTGTTTGAAAATGGGAGATGAATTATTATAGATATTATAATTTATGAAAACATTTTAAATGAGTGAAAAGCCAAAGGAAATCGGATGAGAAGTTGCATCAAATAAAAAATTGCCCCACTCACTTATTATTTAATTTTCAATAATAATAATAATCCAATCATAAACGTGTCACTTTCTTTCTCTATTTTTTTTAATCAGACCGAGACTCGAAGCTTCCCTTTTTATGTTTTTGGTTGAATTATAAAGAATATTTCACAATTTTAAATTAAGTCTCCATAAATAGAGATGATAACACAATTTGTATTGACGAGTATTTATTTGAATATGTCTTAATTTATGTGAAAAAAATTATTTTGATTAAATGTATGTTTTCTTAAAATTAAAATTTAAGAATGCAGACAAATTTGATACTATTGATACTCATTCCACACTTGCATTTGAATTTTCTCCGCTAATAATATTATTGTAATTTTTAAATTTTATGTAAACGTACTTATTACATATACTTAATTTAAAAATTTTAATCTCATTTTTATAAAAAATATTTTTTAATTTTATTATATATATTAATTACAATATATATAATTTTTAAATTTATAATTTTATATATAAGAATCAGAGCAGGAAGGGAGAAAAATTTAATCTTTCTTATAGACAAAGATAAACTTGAATTTCAAACTCGCTAAAAAAACAAAAATTAAAGACTTGTGTAGACTTTTCAATTAGTTTGATGCAGAAATAGAGGAGACAATTCCGCCTCGTTCTACCCTATTGCCCTGCCTATTCACCCTTTTATTATCGAATGATCTTATTATTATTATTGCTACATAGTGCAGTAGTATTCACTAATTAACGTTTAAATTTATAGGGGAGGACTTTAATTTTCTAGAGTTCTCTCTTTTATGTTTCGTCTTATCAATACTTTACCCCTCCCATAATAATTGACATATTATTTACAAAAAATATGTATCTCAAAATAACTTAATATATATTTTCATTTTTTGAGGTGGTATTAATTATATATTTTATTTGTATTTATAATAAGACTTTAATTGCTATTTACTATTATTAACTGCATGTGAGTACATCACAATTATTTATTATTATAATTTGAGAGATAGTTATTGTATTAGTTTAATATATCTAATGATATAACGATTGTAATTAACGGTGCAAAAATTATTTGTATTGTCAGTATATATAAATTAAATCCTTATAATAATGGTAAATACGTTGATAAAAATAATTTAATAAATTTTTTTTTTTTTTTGTTTATAGATTTTTTTAATAAATATGAAATGATCAAATAGACACGATTGTGGAACATATACATTATTTAAAATGATAAATAGGCCGGCTTCAAGTGATAGTTGCTAAAAAATTTATTATTACCTCCATTCCTAAATTATAAAAAAAAAATTGAGTTTTTTCTTTAATTATATTACATCTTTTTCTATAATTTATAATAAATACTCTAATAAAAATATTAAATAATTATCTCTCATGAAAAGTAAAATATAAAACCATACTAGTACAATTGTTACTAACAAAATTTATGAATTTCCGTAATTTACTAAAAAGATCTATATTTAAGGATTTTCTGAATTTCCCTAATTTACTAAAATTTAAAGATAGAATTACAAAGAAAGTGGTGCATAGCGAAAGACACCAACATAAAAAACAACAGTAAATAGAACATTTAGCTGCAATTAATATGAAGTTAGTTAAGCTCCTCTTGCTGACTGCCTATATATATAGACGTCAATTTTTTTTTGTAAAATTATGATGTCATGAAAATTTATCACATACAAAGCGATTTCCATTATGCCACTCAGGCACTCATTGTCTTATTATTATTATTATTATTAGTAGTAGTATATTCTTAATATTCCATATTCCACGACACAAAGTGAAATTGAATACGACGGACAATTGATGCTTTCAATAAACTAAAACAAGAATCATATCTATATATGCGCCCTTCCAATAGGCGATTTTGAATTATATATGTATTTAGTTCGTTTCATTAAGATTATATTTGTGAAATTTTAAGAAATATTTTATTTAATTTTTTTAAATAAAAATATATCATAAAATTTACACTATTTGATTTTGATCAAAACTATTGAGATAGTAGGTATATGTACAATCACAAGATTGTGATGGCAAACAACATGAATCTTCAATAACCCGAAAGACCACGTGCTAACTTTTGTTCCACCATGTTATTAGATGCTTCTTGTTGGCCAGCACCAAACAAAAATAAAAACAAATCAATGACCATATAAACTATATCAAATCTAAACCAATTAAATCGGTTTGGTACAAAAATCATTAAAAAAGACTGATTGTTTTTATGTTTGGATTCAAACTAAATGATTCTAAATCCGTTGTAAAAAGAAAAACACTAAACTAAACGAATTTAAATAAATTTAATTTTTATTGATTTAAGTATCGCTTTTGTTTGGTAAAAAAAACTATCGATTTTATGTTATTTTAAATTAATCAATCAAAACACAAATATTTTATCATTATTACTTTGATGTTATCTTTAAAAATAGGTTGTGCGTGTATATGAACTTGTAATCATTATTTAATAATTTTAATAGTATATGTATTTATTTTAATAGTATAACAAATCTAGAGTGTTTGAAAAACTAGATTAACAAAATCAAACTAACTCCTTAATTGGTTTGAATCCCATGAAAATATTACAAAATAATCTATCTATTTGACTATTTCACATTAAAACAAATGTATAAATGAAAAATAAATATTTCCTCCGTCTCAAAAATAATTGATCTTTTTAATTCTCAATATTATATTAATTACATTTTTCTAATTATACTATACACTATTCTCAATTCAAATTATTTCACTTGGATAAAAATAATATAGTAAAAATATTTTTTTTTCTTTTATTTATACGATTTTCTATATGAAATAGTCAAATATGTCGATTACTGTGGGATGAAAAGAGTATTACTTTACTAAATTACTCAGATCAAGTGGATTTATTATTACCATAAATATTTAGTAAAAAATATTAAATTAAACGATGTATGTAAAATTAATTAATTAGATAATACAATTAAAATATTATAATTAATATCAACTTGAAATTTGAAATCATCGATTATTTCAGAGCAATTTTTTGTAAACCGAACAACCAGTAACATTTTGTCCCACAATATCTCCCTTCGACTGTCCCACAGTAACTAAATGAGTAAAAAAAAAACTGTCATTTTTTAGTTTTCAATACAATTTTTTTTTTTTTAATTGCATCATCTAATTAACACTGTGAATCACTTTTAAAAAATTGATGCCTAGTTTCGGGTGAGGGTTATTGGAACTTAATTTTTAAGACTCGCCTAGAAGTTACAATAAGAGAAAAATGAGGAACACCTATGTATTAACAGAATATGATTTCCTAAATAAATAAATAAAAGATATATTTTACATATATATTACATCAGCACGTATACTTTTCTTAAATGATTATCCACTCTCCCCATCAAAACTCAGAAGCCTCGTTCCGTGCAATACATCTTGATCTCACCTATAAGAATCACAATACAAAGAATCCGGAGGATAAAAATTTAACCCGGTTCATGTCACGTTCAGATTATGTGAGGTTCCATTGCTTTATTGTTAGCAGTTTGATCTTTCAATATTTTTTGCAAGGCATTATGACATCTGAAAGTATTCAATTGAGTTCTGTAAGAATATATGAATGAATCAATCATGTTTATGAATGAAAAAATGACCTGGTTATAATTTGTCATACCTCCAAGGGAGATGATCAAGAAACATAGATGGTGAAACAATAATATCTTTGAAGCTTTCTCTGTTTGCTACGTAAGCTCTATAATATTTCCCCCTCTCAAGCACCCTCCAAGATGTCTTAAGATCAGTTTGAGGTATTTTCTGGTCTGGGACAATATGAATTACAAAACCTGGCAGATACATCTCTGGGGAATCATCAGCAGACTGATTTTCAGAAGTTGGAACAGAATCTATAAACTGAGACACGGGATCATTGATTGAATGTATGTCTGTAGCAAAAGGATTTGTAAATTCGCCATTATTAATTTCAACAATATGGTCTGATGCCCTAGCACCAGTCCAGAGTGCACATTCATCATGCTCATCGTTGCCTAATATAGCCAAAATAAGCAACATATAATAGCACCATGCCAACAATCAGAATCAGAATAATAAAATGATTTGATATCTTCACTCCTAAAAGGATGCATATATTTACCTTGGTCAGCCGTAACAAGAAGATCCCTTTTATTAGCATCAGTCCATAGTGAAGCTTCTTGAACCACTTGTTTGTTGCTGCCTGCAGCATATAGCAGAAATCTTTTCAAATAAGGAACCTTTCACCAACCTAGTTTGATAAATGATTAAGTAATACACATGACTTTCATCACTCATAATAGTAACAATATCAATTATGCACTGTTCAACATGCCTACTAACTTATTAAGATGAACAACCTTTAATATCAATCTCACACTGTGCTTCATGCTCTGCCTCCTGATTATTTCTTTCATATTGGCTTATATATAGAAACCGACGGGCAAGTCTGAAAATCATGGCACTGTCTGCTTTAGGATCTTGTGCAAGTGATGTGATTGCAGCTGCCCTTAGCCTCATAATGGATCCAATTGAGAGGCGGGATGAAAACTCATTTCCAAATATAATGCTGCATCATAAACAACGAAGGCAAACAGCAAAGAAAACTGAAAGTGTTGCCAAAAGAGAATCAACTACAATCAAACTTTTTACCAGTAGAATTACCTTGTTATAAATGTTGAACATGCATTTGCCACAACAAAATCCACACATGGGAGTGGCCCGTATGAGTAAACATGCAGATTAGGGTATCGGTTATAAAGCTGTAGAAAAACTCAGCAATTTATTTAAGTATAAAATCAAACGTTTACAAAGATAATATGGCAAGTAAAAAACACAATGCAGAAAATGTCAACCAAAAGAAATACGTTACCAAGAAAAATAAAACAGGAAAATGATGTGGAAAATTACTTCATTAGCTAAGTGTGCACAGTAAAACAGAACACATTAATTTCAGTGATGAAATGAAATAGTTATCATTTTTAAATTTTGAGTGCTGATTGTAGAATTTGAATACTGAAGGAATGAACTGTGATTTGATGATTTAAAAAAATTATTGCAGCCGAGTTTATTAAATGACCTCCCATGTTGGAGGTTTTCAGCATTTCTTCACTTTCACTTTTGGTCAGTACTAAATTAACAGTAATAAACCATTTAAAGTGATTCCTTGAGTTTTCAGCCAATCCATGAATCTGATCTAACACTAAGTAATTCTTACAGATAATAATACAAACAAAAATATTACTTGTTTCACAGAAGTCTTGGGAAGTTCAAGGTACTTAGGGATCTATCAATCCAAGAGGAAAGCTAATTAAAATACATATCTAGACCAAGAACTAAATTAAGACACAATCGTATATCCAATTTCCTTAATTATTTTGCAGGACAAATATACATGAGCTGAAATAGAAGCAATATGCTTATTTTTACCATGATTTGTTTCTGTTTCATTAGGACTAGGGAGTTTAGTATTAGTATAAATAAGGATTAGTGTTTTGTCGTTTGTGGTAAGATGCAATCTATCATTTTACATACACAAATTTTTTCAGAATAGACTTTCAATGAAGACCTGGTTCTGAATGCAATCAAAATCGAAGATTATGCTTACTGAAGAAACAAATTGAAGGTAAGTTCAGCCTTTAAAAGTGAGAAATGTCATACTTGCATTCCAAGCAATGCAGCTATAGCACCCCCAAGTGAATGTCCAACTATGCGGACATTATACCCAAAGCATTCGCAGCCGAATCCCAGTAATTTTGACAGAAGCCCATAGGACTCAGATTCTGCATTTCAATTTCAAAAAAACAACTAACGTTAAAAGAAGAGTTTCTGTTATGTAAGAAAGGAAAATGTTTTTAAATCAAACCAAATTTCAACTTTAGTTTGGGAATTCACAAAGAAAAAGTATAGTTTTGCTCAGTCATGTAACATAACCATTAATGGTGACTATTTAACTCCCACAAAGTGTTTGTCATAGAAAGCAGGAAAGAAGAAGACAAATTCATTTGACAAGATCGACCATTTATATAAGTACCGAAAGAACCTTAAGCATTTCTTACCATGCTCTCCAGGATTTCCTTCAATCTGCATAAAAAGCTCTCTGGCAGCCTCAACTATACCCGAGTGCCCATAGTGGGGGAACGATGAAGTCACATTTTTGTGTATATCAGAATGAATGTGGTTGCAGCTGCAAGGAGAAACTTAAAATATATTGAGTCGAGAGACCAAAGTATTGTGTTGGTGGAACGTGTAAAATATCTATAAAGTTTGGGGCAAATGATCAATTACACATTGGAACCAAAATTGTAAAATACATAGAAGAGAAAGTATGATGGTTCCATGATTCTCTCTGCCTATGTAAGGAACCCAATAGTGACGTCATTTGCAATTGTCCAAGGCTGACAAACATAATTGATACTTGATAATCACAGTGCATAATTCGTCATAATTTGAGTTCGTAGTTATGTGACCAACTCCAGAGTCATTTGAAAACCATATTTCTGATTTGGCTACCACGCCAGAGAATGTGCAGTTGTCCTAAAATTTGTAATCCACTATTTCAATGAAGAATGATAATAACAAAGTTGAAAGCAATAGCTCCCCAACTCCTGTCTCGGAGAAAACGTTGAGTGTAACTCAGAATAATGCAATACCGAATTCATATGGTGTAAGTATATGGGCTGCTACAATGTTTAAAACTCATGTGACTTTTATAATCGAATTAATTTGGAATTTTTGTGTTTTCACCTCCACCCTAAATCTCTTACATGTTTCAGAATGTATTCAAAGAGTGAAAAAGAGGAAGAGTAATAAATACTTTATCAAACCAGACAAGTCTTCTGCAGAAAGGGTGCATTCCTTGCATAACCCATCAGTTATTAGGTCCTCAGGGGTTTCAGTTCCACGTATAGCAATTACTACAGTTTGTAGATGATGTAGAACCACAATAAAATATGCAGCTTCACACTTGACCTGGCATGGGTATGAGCCAAAAAAAACCTTTATACTTGTAGACTCTGCTAGTAAAACATAAAAAAAAATGTTCACAATATCATACACAAATTGAGTATATAATAATCTCGATTTGGATAGCTCTAGGTTTCCCCATATTTACAACCTCAACCAAAGCCTTTTCCCCTTGGATCCAACTTCTCTAAAGTGAACAACTCACTTTAGAGTAGCGAGTAATATCAATTGTTGATGCATAAATTAATGATTGATATTATATATACGTACACGTATAGAATAATTCATGGGTGTTGCAATATCAACCTTTTATTTTCTTACTTTACTAACAACTCACTTTATAGGAGCCAAATCTTTTCCCATTATATGGGGACAACTTTATGGATCACCCTAACTTTTCCATTAATGATTTTATTCATAATCCTATCTAGTTTCGAGTGACCATGATCAGTTATCCATTGTAACATTTTCATTTCTAAAACATTCATCTTAGTTAATTGTTGACTATTGACCGGCCAAAATTCAATCTCGCACAACATCAAAGGTTTTTTTTATCACATATTACACCTAAAGAGTTCCTTCATTTCATTTATACTCCCTGGATCCTATGGTTTACATCTCTCTCTATTTCCCCATCATTCTATACATGCTGGACCCAAGATACCTAAATTGTAAGATCCATGGTAAGGTATACTCTCTACATTTCATAACCTCTAAGCTATAATTTTGTTCCTCTTACTAAACATGCATTCTAAATATTCTGTTTTACTTGTACAAAAGTTATATGCTTCAAGGTTTTTGTCTCCACATCACTTTTCCAAGTTTCCATATATTTCCTCTATTGTTTTACGATGACGTTCATGTCCCTTTTCATCTTCATAAAACGTAGAGGACTTTCCAACTGAATTTCACTCTTCTGTATTTTGTATGGCAAGCCTTAGTCTCCTATGACCCATAGGCCATAGCACCTCATATAAAGCACCTTTGGACATTTAAATTCTCCAACCTGGTTTACTCTCCCATGTCTGAGTGCTTCCGGAGGCAAATTGGCATACTTTAGAAAGGCTGCAGCATGACCTCGCCACCAGTTATCACCATCCAAAACAGGCCGTCTATGAAAATAAAATAGATGCATAAACATGTTGAAAATGAAATTCTTTAAATTCATGCATGTTGAAAAAAGACAGCAGGAAGGATGTACTAATGTAAAAATAGAGATAGAGAGGCAGAGAGAGTGTAGGAACCCGAAGATATATATCAGTATGCCTAAGTGCCAAGATACATATGGCCTAAATCTGGACACAACTATTCAGATGTCATCTACAGATTTAAAACATATGAGCTCACTGACATTAATTTGGGCGTGTATAGTATATATATAGAAAATGCAACATTGTGTATTGATCTACTAAACTACTTTGATATGATAAGTTTTGTTTATTTTGATGAAAGACATATCAACAAAGAAAAGAAAAAAGCTACAGAGATAGGGAAAAGTATCTTTCTAAGGAAACTGAATGGAAAAGAATGAATGGAGGAACAATCAAAGTAGAGAAACACTTGCATACCAATATAGAAGATCCCTCCAAATGTGTTACATATTTTGATAGTAATATATTTTTCGGATTCCAGAGATCATTTTTTGAACACAAATACAGGAGATCTCTCCAACCGCATTATATATTTTGATAAGGAATACATTTTTCGGAGTTCAGAGACCATTTCAATGTTACGAAGAACAACCATCAACACTAATAACATGAAATTCGAACAGAAGATTCTGAGCTACTACGGATTTAGTTATATACGTCGTAAAGTTGAATATCCAACAAATCACCACCTGTTGCGTGTCCAAGGAGACAAAATTCCTTGCCTATAGAGCCATGAACAAGGAAACATGAAAGGATTTCGCCCAACATCAAGCAACGGACCCTGCATCGTTGGATGCAATATAAATGTTAAACGCGAGTTGGTAAAAATAAAACATGAATATGGAATTAAGCTTTTAATGGCAATACAGTGTATGCAGCTTCAGCAAATTTATGAAGAGCTGCAGCCTCCCTAATTCGCATCTCTGGTGCTTCAATGGATCCTTCAAAGGATTCTGAAGATTTTTCATTGTTTTGGAGTAAAGCTAAAGCTGGACAACAAAAACTTCAAGGTTATAACGCGATGGTGAAGTTAAATTGATTCACGCTACATTGTCTCGATGAAAAATTGGTGTGATCAGCATTATTTTTATATTAAAATGCAATGTCATCCATTTTAAAAAAATGTCCCATTAACTAAAACACACTTTTTTGGATAAGGTTATTGCTCATCCAACCCCCATGTTTGTTCATTTATTCAGCTTATTACCGGATCCTATCTTTCAGTAGTGATAAGGACCTCAAGAGCATGAAGATGATTCATATTCTAATAAATTAGGATGAATTTTATTTATTTTAATTTGATTTGTAATAATTCTTAGTTTGCTTTAATTTGAAATTGTAATAGTTTTAATTTAGATTTAGTTGATGTGTAAGTGAAGATATTTTGCTTCTTTGCATTTAGTTTATTTTAGAAAATATGATATGGGCATAGAGAATAGTATCATTTATGGTCCATTTAGGTTTAGAGATAGTCTTACTTTAAATATGCATTTGTAACCTTATTGAGACAAATTTGAAATCAAATAAAAATAAATAAAGTTTATCTTAATTTATTAAAATATGAATCATCTTTATGCTCTTGAGGTCCCTATAATTCCCTCCTTCTTGAAAAAATTCGACCATAAATTTAAGCTCCATAGTACCATATACGAAGAAAGAATTCAAATAAACCACAAATTCATCTTATCCACCCGGGTCAAATGGAAATTTGGAAAAATCACAATGTGATAAGTCGGGGAAACACATTTCCATTTTGAAAGATTAACATCTTATCACATTCATGGTCAAGGTAAGAAGTTATAAAGATGGAGACAAAGTTATAATTTTGGAGCTGATATTCATGACCAAAATTACCTTCTTTGGATTGAAATTGGTGGCAAACAATAAATTACTTTGTATTTGCAAAGGCTTCAAAACAAATTAAGTCTCATGGACATTCTCTTCATCACAAAACAAATAGTGACTCAATAATTTCCTTGCAAGCATCCTTTGACCAACCACCTTCAAGCACTAACATTGCTTCATTCACCTCACTCGCTTGTTTAAAGATACTTTCAATTTTACCATCATTTTTCTCTTCGCTTTCAAAGTCAATGTATTGATGACATTCTTCATTTAGAGACACTTCTTCAAGCACTTGCACAAGAGAATTATCAAATTTAGACAAATAGTCAGAGTCAATTTTTTGCTTTGTGTCTCAAATGTTTTTCATCTTCCACTTTCTTTTCTATAATTTTCTCTTTCTCTCTTGAGGCTAACTTATTTTTTTCCTCTTCCACTTTCTTTTCTTTGATTCTCTCTTTCTCTCTCAAGGCTAACTTCTCTACTTTTCTTGCCACTTTTGCATACCCATTTTCATAAAGATATTTCACATACTTCGGATGCAATACAAAAATCTCTAATATATTTTTCAACTTATCTTTTTTCGTGATCCTCCTTTTTATATTATGTGTCTTTTCTCTTTTGCATACTTCTTATCCTCCCTCTCAAAATCTTTGTCTCCTCGCTTTTTCTCTATTTCTCCTTTCATACATCATTTCTCCTCACCATAATTTCTATATCTTCTTTTTTTTTTCTCTATGTCTTCTTTAATACTTATTTTCCTCCTCATCATAAATTTTATATCTTTTGCTCTCCTCGTGAAATTTATGTCTCATTTTGCCCTCTATTTCAAACCCATCTACATTTTGAGAAGATCTTTCATGATGAGATTTCTATCTCCTTGATTCATAAGCTCTTCTCTCAAGGCATTTATTTGAGTATTCAACATGTTTATAAAATGATCCATAAGATAAGCGGTTCTAGAAGAAAGGGGTTTGGTTCACTTCTACTCATGATTTCAACAACAAGTAACAAGTACCACAATAATCAAGTAAATGACAAGAAAAAGTTAAGAAAATAAAAATAAGACTTTCACCACTCACTAAGTGTTTACACTCAAAAAATGTATCACTCTTGTATATCACTCAATTATCGATTTTTTTAAAAATAAATAAAGTTCATCTTAATTTATTAAAATATGAATTATCTTCATGTTCTCGAGGTCCTTATCAGGTAATGTATTTGGGGGCGGATGAGCAAACACAGGGGGCGAATGAGCAACTTTCTTTGGATAATACTACAAATCCAGCAATAGCTAAATCCTTCAACTCAATAAATTCAGCCACATGTGCTCCTGATCCCAAGCACAGAAGAACAGCAGCACATAATGGAAGGATGCTGATATATTAGCTTTTAGAAATGAAGGTGATTTTGCTGCATTCATTTAATACATCGTTGAAAAGAAAGAAAAACTGAATACTAAAAATTTGAGTGATTAGGCATAGTCTACTTTGAAGGGCTTATATTGAAATAAAGTGGAAAACAGGTGAGTGAGGAACATATGATAAGTTAGATAAAATAAGTATGGAGAAACCTGCCAAGAGTTCCATGTGGCCAGTTCCAGAGGCACGATAGGCGACGAGATCACCTAATAATCGTGCAACAGAATAGACATCATCTTGTTCTTCGATGGCAGTCAAGTATTTGACCCTGCCGAGACAGCACAGGGTCTCACGTAAGCCGTTATCAAAAACCTCCCTATAATGGGATTTCCAAGCATAGTCATGAGTTTCATAAAAAGATCTCCATTTGAGAACATCAGATCCTGTAAAGCATTGGGCTACAGCAACGAAACAGGCAAGAATGAAGAAGAGAGAGAGTAACTTGTGGTTCCACCAGTGAGGATTCCAACCCAATTCTGCATTGAGAGGATGATGATGAAAGTGATAATAATAATAATAATAATAATAATATTGAAGTTGAAAAGAGAGAGAGAGAGAGAGAGAGAGAGAGAGAGAGAGAGAGAGAGAGGGAATGGAGGAACTCACCAACCTAAAAGACAATAATGAGTAAGGGATGTATTTTTGGAGAAAAAGTAAGCTGAGTTGAGGAGAAGGTAAGTAGCGGAGAGAAATTGAATGAGTGTGAGGGCGATTGTACATCGACTCCACCATAGCCATTTCTTATACCTAGCCTGTGTTGTTATTATTGATTATTGATTATTGATATTGAAAATAATAATAAATAGTAGTGAATGAATATTACTGACCCGTCTTTGGAAGCGTAGAAGAAGGTCGTCGTGATCGTCGGAAGAGTCGTTGAGAATGATGGTGGCAGCAGAATGTTGGGCGAAAGCAGTTTGAAGCATGGCAACAATTCGGAGAAGGGAGGTAATAGAAACAGCGAAGAAAGGGAGCAAAGAATGGAGATCGCATAGGTGATAAGTATGGGTAATTACAATTGCGCCAAACAGGATAACAAAACAATTCAAAACCCACAACACAATTCCCACCCGTCTCAGGTTTCTAACACCCATCCCCATTGCGTCCGATTATTGCTTTTTTCTTATTCTTTCCTCCAACTCTATATTTTTTCTGGGGACGGGAAATCGCTCTCCTCTCCCCTACACTATCCAGGTGTTCTTCTAAATAAATAAATAAACAAATGTCATTATGCGTTTTGATCTAATTGTCGAGTTAGTCCAGATAACTTTAATTATACACAAATTTTAAACCTCAATAACAATTCACAGTAGCTATCATAAATAAATAAATCCCGTCTCAAAATTCAACTCATTTATTTCATTTTATATTTTTATTAAACTAATATCAATTAGATCATTATATTACAACAACTATAAATTTCTACTTTCCACGCACAGGATCGGTTGTACGTGGTATTTCAGTGTTGGTCCACCATAAGAGAAGTATGCCGTAAAATTTTCACTTGTTTTTATTTTTCATCAATCATAATATGTCAATAAAAAATATACAAAACTCTTTCAAAAAAAGTAGGATTCATCCATAGATGCCTAAGTAAATTAAATAAAATGTGATATGTACAATTCAATTAGTAGTTACAGAGATATTGATATGAGATATTGATATGTAAACGGTTCAGTTGGAACTCAGATTTTTAACCAATCAATACTTATGATATATGAATCGACCATTAAACTATTTGAAAAAAATAATTATATAAAATAAAATTTGATAGGGTTGCTTGTTTAATTCTAAGTCTGATTTTTTTTTTCCGTCAAATTTCTAAAACTCTAACTCGTCCCATTCTCACTTCAATTCTATCCAAAGATTGCACTAGACGTAGCCATACAAGAAATTAACAAATCAATCTGAACAGAAAATAAAACTCTACTTTGAAACACAAGTATGAATTTTTGAAAAGGAAGATATTTTCGTAGACTACATAGTCTACTACAGATAGATTACAACATACAACACTGTACAATTTCCTTCATTATTATTCGTTTAAAGTAGGAAGGTACAAAAATCAGTTTACTTGCATTGCCATCAAAACCTTGACTTCTATTCTATGCACATTGCAATAGAATTAATCTCGTAAAACAAAATAAGATTATGTGCTTGGTTTGCATCCACAACTGCAGTTCTCAAGTTCTCCGTGAAGCTTCTGTAAGAGGGCGAAAAGATGATGTATGTAGTCAAGATAAATAGCACTCATAAACTAATGCATACACATTATATTTTAATTTTAACAGTTATATACCACCCTATCAAGGAAATCAATAATTTTAAAAAATACGGTAGTCATATGAAGCACTTTTTAATTCGGGGATATGCATGTATATAAAATATAATATAATATTCTACACAGAACATGCCAAGGTACTTTTACACACCTGAACTTGAGTTTGAAGACCTTTAATATGTTGAACGGCCAAATCCAGCATGTCTGAATAACTTGTTTGCTACAATTAATGACATTTTGAAACAACATTAGGCCACCTATAATATGTACTTTACACACTGATTTGATGCACATATTATGTAATATTATCGTAGCCAATTCAATTGAAGATACTCTCATACTTAATGTAGAAGAGATTTTAATTTCTGACTACTCTGTAATTATACTTGTCTAACTTCAATTTGATCCTGACTCCTGCTATAGGCAAATTTGGCATTCTTGCACATAAATCTTACTATGAAAAATAACTAGACTCTAATACCATATTAAAGAATAAAAGATAAAGTCGTCATTGATTATAGTTGAATAAGCTATTGTATAAAAACAAGGATGATGATGATAACTAATCCTAAGAGAGAAAAAAACAAAAAATAACGGAAACATTATTTAACTTTAATAACTAACTAAAACTAACAGAATCAGTTATTTAGTAACTGATCTAAGAAAAATAGAAAAGTAGGAAAAACTAAGATAATGGAAGAAGTTAGAATAAGAGACGTATCATCACAAGGAAAGCGAAAGCGGAAGCAACAACTAAATTCTAGTTCCAAATAATGCTTCAAACTATAAGAAGATTGCATACACCAAAAAATTTAAATTTCATTACAGAATGTCGTGAGAGCTTGGAGCTTGGCTTTTCTAACTTTCATCTTACACCTTTTTATTTACTTGCAAGGTGCAAACTTAGGTTCAAGGTTTAGTAATTCAAACAAGGACCGGTAGCTAAGTTCTTCGTGGAGGAAATGCTTGGGCGGGATATCTTTGTGAAAATGAGAGCTAATGGCATGGATTTGTTGAATGTGGTTTATGAGCCACATTCTAGTTTATCTTTAGCTCTTTTGATTGATACTATGGGTGTCTCCTTTTTAAAGACTTAGTAGTAGTTCTTTGTCCTGTTTATCTTTTTTCCCTTTTTCTCATGTTACCAAAAAAAAAAAAAAAAAACAAGGAGTGATAGCAAGGCAGATTCGGTTTTGAATTAGAATCTAAAATAAAGAGTAAATTATAGTTGAGTCTCTTGTAGAAAATG